>CALYLW010000154.1:0-73844 GCA_944989445.1 Ampullaceana balthica | reverse complement strand
GCCCCTTTCTAGAGTGGCTAAACTAGTTATGACATTATGACTGACAGCCCAATCTAGAGTAGTGTCCATAAGAGAAGATATACTTAAGAATATTGTATCTACGTTAACATATATTTACCAAGTCTTTAATATGTACTTTTGAGTTTTCCTGATGTTACTCTTTATATTCCTAGATATTCTAAAAATATTAGAAAGCTTTAGAGATACGAGAGTACTACACAAGAGAATCACAACTACAACGTCAGGTTAGTATTTCCTTTTAGTAGCTATAAAATACTTCCGAGGATAACAATTAGCTACAAATGCAAATCGATAAGAGTGAGAAAAGATCTATTAAAAAATGATCAATGCTTTCATTACAATAAACGAGTACATGCATTGCAAAATTTTCTTTCAAATATTAAATAAAACATATTTATTAAACACAAATATTAAACATACATAGCATACATGCTACATTCATACATACATACATACATCATACATACATACATACTTACATACATACATACATACTACATAATACATACATCATACATACATACATACATACATACATACATCATACATACATACATACATACATACATACATACATACATACATACATACATTCATCATACATACATACATACATACATACAACTACATACATACATACTACATACATACATACATACATACATACATACCATACATACATTCATACATACATACATACATACATATACTGTCATAGCGACATACTTACATACTTACATACATACTACATGTATGTACATACATAAATTCATACATACACACATACACACTCATGATAAATTACTCCCTATGCCTCCCTTTGCGTGATTATTACATTATATATATACTCATTAGACTACAGGTGACCAGACCCTTTATTAATTGAGAGCCGTTTTATAATATTTAAAAATGTTGAGAGTGCTGTAGCATTATGAGTCATAAAACCTGGCTTGGAAATCTTTCAGTAATCCTTTTAATATATCTTTCATAATATTGCACGCGAGCCGCATATGTGAACAAAGAAGAGCCGCATGCGGCTCGCGAACCGCGGTTTGACCACCGTTGCTTAGAAACGTGAAGGTTTCCTAAGCAGACTTCTTCATACATCAGCTAACTATTGACTCGATAGACAACTTAAATGGCAATACGTGCCACCTTGAAGCAATCTATCTACTAAGACATATAGCTAGTCATTTACCCGCTCAACAAAGACGCTCATGTTTCCTGTCGCATTTCATCAATGAACAAGCCCACCTCTGTGTTACCACTTAAGTCTCCAGGATTCTAACATTCCGTTAAGGTCATTGACCTTATGCCTAACTAATTCAGCGGCACACCTAAACGGGAATCTCAAGCTAACTAAGCTGCCATCATCTCAACCCAGATCTCCACAACACTTGATCTGGGTTATATTGTGAATTTTAACGCAATGGGTATCACCAACCCTAGCTAAGACACTGATTGTTTAATCGTGTAACCTGTTTTTTTTACTTTATTTTCTAAATTTATAAAACCTTGGCTACATTTGATTTGTTAAATTTTCTCCAGTAACTTTTAGTAAAACGCTACCGATATAATGACAGTAATAATGTTTTTGATTATTTTAATGCACACATAGAAATCGGTAATTTCGTTTAGGTCCTTAACACATGATCTACCCACAAACGTAAAGAGTTGAATTCTTGTTCCGAAATATCGGTGTCACGTTCTCGTATTACTTGATCATCTTTGTATTTCAGTTCATTTGTCTGATATTCTTTTAAATAACTCTGGGCAATTAACCAACTCTAAATATGTGTCTATACGGGCATACACCCACTTAGCCCGCAAATTGCTACGCCCCTGACAACGCTTAAGATTGCTCAATTTCCAATAATGCAATCAAGGGTGCAGACACCACAAGTTAATATAAAGGATTTAATAAAATAAACCGTAAAAAACAAGTTTTTCACTATAAATCCTATATGTACCAGACGTAACTAAAAGAATGTTTATTATAATACGCAGCGCCAGACCATCCAGAAATACAAAATTGCAGTTGTGTCGTAAAACATTTTTAATATAATGCGCACCGATCAGGAATATGTTTATAAAAAGAATTGTCAATAAAATACGCACCTTATTGCGCGACAGAAAGGTTGTTCAATATAATACGCACCGCGACGCTCTATCTCAAAAAATAGCATGATACATAGGAATAAATAAAATAATCTATAAAATCAATAATTTAATTACGATACATGCGATCGATCTGAAATTTTGATACCTTGTTTTTATTAATGGTACGAACCTGCCTGCAAATTTTCAGCTCGCTAGTTTACGAGCAAGTGGGTTAAAAATCGATCAAACGTTTTGGCGACAAGCAAGGGCGGGCGGCCGCAGACAACACGAGTTAATATAAAGGATTTAATTTTTTAAAAAACGTAAAAACCAAGTTTTTGACTATAAATCCTTTATGTACGAGAAGTAACTAAAAGAATGTTCATTATAATACGCAGCGCCAGACCATCCAAAAATACAAAATTGCAGTTGTGTCGTAAAACATGTTTAATATAATGCGCACCGATCAGGAATATGTTTATAAAAAGTGTTGTCAATAAAATACACACCTTATTGCGCGACAGAAAGGTTGTTCAATATAATACGCACCGGGACGCTCTAACTCAGAAAATAGCATGATACATAGAGAAAAATAAAATAATCGAAAAAATCAATAATTTAATTACGTTACATACGATCGATCTGAAATTTTGATTCCTTGTTTTTATTATCGGTATGAAACTGCCTGCAAAATTTCAGCTCGCTAGCCTACTAGCAAGTGGGTTAAAAATCGATCAAAAGTTTTGGCGACAAGCAAGGGCTGGCGGCCGCAAGGGCGGGCGGCCGCAGACACCACGAGTTAATATAAAGGATTTAAAAAGAGCATTGAGAAGGACTTGCAAATTTGTTTTCTTTTTATATTATCCAATTAAATTAATGTATGACTTACAAAATAGTAAACGGTGGTCGAGTGGCATAAAGACATGAATTTTTCCCATAGCTAATAGTGTTCCTGAGATCACAGGCTCAGACATTAGTTAGGGAAACAAAGGCGGATTAACATTGTGAAACACAATCCTATAAAAGCCGCGACCTGTGAACGCCGCGTCTCTAGCCAATTAGCCGTAACGCTCGTATCGTTCTGGATTGTATTGGATTGCGAAATCAACTTATTTAACGTTGCATTTGTAACCCACATGATTAATTACTTTAAGCCGATTTGTTTATTAAAAAAATATCATCCTAATACTACATGCTATTTAACGAAAACATTGCTACAATCTCTTATCATTATATTGCCAATAATAAATTGTATTATCCCTATATATACTGCACCTAAGCGCGTCTGTCAGTGTGAAGCCGTTATGCCCGGTAACTTGATTTTTGTTCAAAATTGAAAATATAGACGTAAAGTCATAATGGTTTTGGTTTCGAGATTAACAGAGCGTGTGGTGTTTCGTGCCATAAATAATATATGATGTGACGTCATTGTTTGAGCTTTTATTATAATAAATTGGGAAAAGGAAACAATGTAAAAAGAGCAATGGTTTATTTTTATGTTGTTAACATGAGTGTGTGAATAAGCATGTGCGCGAGTGTGTCCATGTGTGTAGTGTGTGTGTACGTCTGTGTGTGCGTGTGAGTGTGTTAGTTGTGAACTAACGATTGATTTCATAAATTGCTAAAAATGAAAATAAAGATTGAAAAGTACTTACCAGTTCTTTCTAAGAAGAAATTGGTTTATGTATTGTTACAATATGCACTGGGTTAAGATTGGGGACTAATTGGCGGCATTTGTTTTTATATAGAGGGCAACCTTTGTGAAATATTGAAGGGTACTTCTCTTTGGTAATGGCGGGCGTCAATAACTTTCAACAATATCATCCAAACCTGGGTGGAACTAGCGCTATCTTACCAACTGTTAACATGCTTATAACATAAATTAGGACGAGCGTTTGTGTTTAAATTTAAAGTCCTATCTTTGCGATATAACTGCAGGAATATATGAAAAAACTATTAAAATATTTACTATAACTTTGTGTTTTCCTAGGTATATTGTCGGAACTAGCACCGCAAGAGTGTGTCATCTGTAGAAAAATTCTAACAAACACTATGGCAAGCTGGAAGGGGAGCCTTTGTGAAATTTTGATGGGTATTTTTCTATAATAAAATCTGGGTCGAACTAATTTTATCTTAGCCACTGTAAATAACTATAGAAATATATTTGAAAAAATGTATTTAAGTGCAGAAGAATTATCAAACTTACATTTTAATAAAAGGTTTTTATACATCTTCGTATATATACTAGGATGGTAGATAAATTTTATACGGGCTTATAATAACATCAAAATTGCATAAAATTAAATTTATAAATAGAAAAATAAACAAGGAACCGCATTTTTGCATTTAACAAGTGATTTGTGATAAACAATGGCAAATATTTGTTAGGTTTAAGATTTATTTACCTTAGGTGCTTACATAATACAAGTGAGTGTTCAGGATCGATTGCTCTATAAACTGACATTAAAGGAAAGGTGTATTGAAAGTAAACGCTCAGGGATTTTAAATAAGAAAATGGAATATGTATAGGAGTTATATACACTGGTGTAAGAGTGAGGCTAGTAAGCGGAATAGTTATTTTTATAAAGAGGGGCAAACTTTGTGAACTATTTGAAGGGTGCTTTTCATTTGTAGGGGCAGGAGTTAATATATCACCGAACCCTGGGTGGCAGCAACACTATTTTTTTAGCCACTGATAATATACTTTTTTTTGCAAAGCTTAAGCTAAACCAACAGAGTAAATTGTAAGCCCAAACCCTGCGACTCAACGTGTGTCTTTTAAACAAATAAACCCAAACCCCCTACCCTAGGCATCAATATTCACATAAGTATTATATAGCTCAATAAATACATAACTAATTTGTCCCGAATAAAGGTCAAGCATAAACTGTAAAGGAATGGATGTTGTGGATTAACGGGTAGACGAATTATAAAGCTTACCTTAACAATTATTTTAAAAAATAACTTAAACAAAATTGTGAAATATTGAGATTGCATGCATGGTATGTGCTTCGGTTAATAACTGTAGAGTTGTCTATTGGTGCAAGTGTGTGTCTGTGTGGAAGGGGTACGCGGGTGCGTGTGTGTGTTTTGGTTATTTCTATGTCTGATAATGTTGCGCTTCTAACAAGACTACCAGTGTTTATTTTCTTAAACCATTCATATTTGTTTGAATTTACGTCTTGACAGTAATTTCTTTATTGTAATATATTATCGGTTTTAGCATCAGAAAAAATTATATTGCAAGGTGGTTTGAGGTTTTGATAAATCAGTCAACTTTATGCAGGCAAAGAACAACATTACATTCCCAAAAATTACAATTATAAATAGAAAACGCAAACAGAACGGTATTTGATACATAAAGCAAGTGATTAGTAAAGAAAACAATCAAAGTGTTTTTTTAGGTTGGGGATTTATTTACCTCAGGTGCTTAAATAAAATACGTGATTTTTTTTTCTGGAGCGATTGCTTAATAAACTGCCCCAAAGGAATATATTGAGGAAAACAAAGTTCGGTACTGTTAAAGACGAAAGGCATCGTAACATGACCCCATAACAATACATCCTAACATGATCCCATGGCAAGACATCTTAATATGATCCCATGGCAATACATCGTAACATGACCCCATAACAAGACATCCTAACATGATCCAATGGCAAGACATCGTAACATGACCCCATAACAAGACATCTTAACATGATCCCATGGCAATACATCGTAACATGACCCCATAACAAGACATCTTAACATGATCCCATGGCAAGACATCGTAACATGGCCACATAACAATAAATCCTAACATGATCCCATGGAAGGACATCTCAACATGATCTCATAAATATGACACATTTAGCCCGTGTGGAGGTCAATATTTCTTTTTTTAAATTTCATTAGGCAATACATGTATTTGCAAATAAATCTGTAATTAAAATAATATATTTCCTAATGAATAACGTCAGATTTTAATCTATAGCATCGATGGCTAAGCCTGTTGTAACTTAAAGCCCTGAAACATTTGTTTACGTTTGTTGAGCGCTGCATTGAATCACAATCAGTCATTAAATCTAGTTAGGAAATTTCTTAGTAATCCTTGTAACATATTTTTCATTAATTTTATTCGAAACACAATCCGAGCAAATGAGATCCATGTGTGATTCTTGGGCCACAGTTGGTCTATAGACACTATATAATGTAGTAATGCTAGGCCTAAATATATAATAATAATAGCCTTATACTTATGTTTTTTTTAAAAATAATATAATGTGATAATTCCAATTACAGCTGTTTTGACAGTAATAGAGTTCGTACATTGACAAAGTCGCACGTACGCATGTATTAACTGTATATGTTTAAGGTTTGTGAACAGATGTCTCATTGAGATGATAGTTTTAGTTTAAGGAAGCCACATTTCCGTCTCTTGAAGATTATGAATATTTAACATTTAAATCCGATGATGCTACACGAAATAAACGGATAGCTAAGTGAACAACAATAACATTGTTACGAAAAATAGCATCAATATACATAATTCCGGTTGTCGGTATTGATATAATGCTGTAAGGTGGCGCTGCGATCGATTTTGTTTTATAGTGCTACTAATTTTAGAAAGCAGCTCCGCATAAAATTGTTCAACATGATAATAAATGGATCAATTAAAAATAAATAAAATAAATGAAAGTCTGTATGACGTTTTTTTAAAATCTGATGTGTATTTATTTTGAAAAACTTCCGTCATTTTTGGCAGGTGATACACTAGTTATTAAATAATTATCAAATGCTACATAAATTTCGAAACACAATTTTGCTACAGTTAGGTCATTCTAAAATTATGATGTAACGAAATATTGTTTGAAATTGAATAATAATAAAACAGTAATACATACAGACAAAAATAAACATACTCACATAGATACTTACATACAAATAAATATACATACATATAACATACATATATACATACATCATGGGCAAACTTCAGTCTCTAGAGACGATGGTGCATCACTGTTGGGTTGGGTTGCATTGCCTCATGTGGCTGAGCAGTCCTATCCTTGAATGACAGTCTTTTCCACAGCTTTTGCACACGGGTTCTGTGCTTTCCAATGTTTAGTCCATTCTCCTAGCTCTTCTGTCTGTAGCCTCCTCATTCCTTCCTCCCTCGGCTTCCATGACGCCCTCTTTGACAACTGATATGTGCGACACGTAGATCGGTCTTAAGCTATGCTTTCCCAGTCACTTGTGTTTATTCTGGCTGCTTTCGTGTCTCTCTGGCAGTTATCTTTAAATCGGAGACGTGAACGACATGTCTTCCTCTTTCTCAATGCCAGTTCTCCATTTAAGAGTTCCTTGAGGATATGAAACTGCTCATTCTTTGTACGTGTCCTAGCCATCGTATGCTTATTTCACTAAGGATTGAGAACATGCATTGAATATTGGCACGCATCAGGACCTAACAATATGGCATTTTGTCCTGCCATTTAATGCAACGGATGCGACGCAGGCATCTCAAGTGGAAGTTCTTAAGCATACAGACTTACAGTGACGTAGCTAGAACTTTAGCCGCCGGGGCGGTCTCCAATGTGCCGCCCTTTTTAGGGGACCGTCCATAAATGACGTCACACACCTGAAAAAAAGGGGGGGGGGTAAATTTGTTACATTGTGTGCCGAGAGGGGTGTGTTTGAGAAATGTGACGTCATGTCAAAACGCAAAAACTTTAAATTAAAGTTTCACTTAAATATTGATTACTGAAACTTTATTTAATGACGTTTATGTAAAATGCGTGTTACGATATTACTGTGCAGCCTTGCACTAGAAACATACTTAAATGAAAAAATATTGATTCTAAACATGCTTATTTTCAAATAGAAAATACGGCTTTTATGGTGCAGGCGCACGGGGTGGTCAAAACTTTATGACATTATTATTGTCTAAGTTTTTGTGGCGACGTGTGACGAGGGCGGAGGGGGTGAAAAATCAGTCACATTTGCATGACGTGATTTGTTGATGGCAAATTAGTCTTTTATGTGTTGGTTTGTTTTAAAAATTAAAAAACATGAATAAATAATTGTAATTTAGGAATTAAAGGTGGGGAACATGTTTACCATTGCATGCCATCTTTATGTAAGCAATAATTAAAGAGGCTGAATAAGATGATATACCTTTAAATACACATTTATAAAAATACACTATATATTTTTAAAGGCCAGAAGAAGGTTACTGAGGTCGCAGCCCCCCCCACCCCCAAATAAGACAAAACATTCTAAATTTACAAGAAATAAAAAACATAACAATTACTATTCTTTTATTTTATATTTATAAAAAATTGAATATTTACAAACAAAGAAATTGTATACATTAGTATGTATTCATTTTTTAATATTTACTTTCCTAACTTTGACAATAGAAAAATCGTGAATAATGTTATCAAAATGTAAAATTATTTGTAATATCTTGTTCTATGGACAATATTTCAAGATTGTATTGTCTTAAATCTCTCATTGTGGAACGAAGATAATTTTTATCAACTTTACTTGGAGAAGCTCCTTTCACAACTAGCGACACAGATAGCAATTGTTTAAAAATATCATAACAAAATTACAATTTTGGGTACAGAATTGTCCAATGTAATTGTTGAATAAATTTTAATAGATCAAGTGGGCCTTTCCCCCCGTTTTTCAAACATAATGCCTCTTCTTGTAGTTAGGTACAGCCATAAAAACCTGGAGCCTTCTTCTTTTAGTTCTGAACTGTTCTTTATCAATGTCAATAAAGTAATTTATTTGATGTTCAAATGCTTCATTTAGTAGGTTACATGGTATTATATACGAATTTTTTTTTGCAAGTACATGCAACTCATCAAAGCGTTCTTTTATTTTCTGTTATAATTCGCTCCATGGATAACAAAATTCCTGTTGTACTTCTCGTTCTAAAGATAGAACCACGTATTTTTAATTTACCCACTCATATTTTTTTCTCCTTCTAACTCAGCGTTAAGTTGATATCTCCAACTCTTCACAAATTGTTTGAATGATATAACAGCGTTTTGTATTAGCACACATCTTTGTTCCATGCAATTGGTTTTCATTAATTTAAAAAATGACCCATAAATTGAGATAACATATAAAATAAAAAGATTGCTTTGAATTGAGTAAAATGTAAGCATCTTATCTCGTTTTACTAGTTACTTCTTCAGATGTCAATTAAAAAGTATGTCTTTTTCAAAATTCTTTATTCCTATTGTGGTATTTATTAACAGAGAAATTTGAATTTTTTCATGTTCTTGCCATAAATCTTAATAATTTTCATTACAATAGACGAATTCAAATTATTTACACATTACTTTAATTGGATAGGCGTAACATTTTTAATGAATAACAGTATTTTAATGAAAAACACAAATTATATGTGCTACTTTAATGCAATAAAAACAAAAATAAATTTAATTTTTAATAACGTACCTTACAATTATTTTCTGAAAACTCAAATAGTAATAAAAATAACACATATTTTATATAAATTACTAATTACAATTTAAACACGATTTGAACCACCATGATCCTACATGTGGAAGAAGATCGGAAGCCCCGAGCCTAGTGCTATTTATGAATTGTAGGCACTTGTTCGCGCATCATACTGCGAATGTTGAAATTCCACGCAAAATCCATCGTCACAATATTAATAGCACATTTTTGGGCCCAGCGGGGATGTGTTTTTTGTGTAGCTTTCATATAAAAGCGTAATCTTGTCGTACGTATACAGCTTAATTTTCCAACAAATCGATACCTTTTTTGAGTTATTTTAAATTTTTGAACGGTTTTGCGTTACTTATAACATGCACACATCCACTATGTAATTAAAAAAAATATAGTGGGAATCCGTTAATTAGGACTAGAAATTACGAATATTTTTGTTTTACCTTGTTTTTCCCCCTTCAAAAGAAAAAGGATAGTTGTCGGAACGGAATAGGTTGCACTTTTCAAATGCCCAAAAAATGACGTCCCTAAATTGTGCCACTCGGGGCGGACCGCCCCCACCGCCCCCCTCTAGCTAAGCCACTGGATGTCACCTTACAACAGTTGTGGGAACATTTTTCATGTCGAATTCAGCATAAATTGTAATGCAAACGTCAAGGCAGGGTAATTTTAAAAAACAAAACAAAAAACAATTAAAACCATCCTCGGTTCAAGCACAGACATATTGACTTTAAATGCAGTTTTAGTTGTTGGGTTTTATTACTTACTAGACGCCCCGCGGCGTAGCATATGCCACAGACTTGCTCATGGAGAGTTATGTTACCCCTGTAATGCACTTTTTTTAGGGCGCCTACGGCGCCGACCTTTTTCAAAAGCCCAACTAACTTGTCCTTGTTTGATCAATACGAAATATTAAACTTTCTGAAATGCACACAAAGTATTTTATAATAGGGGTTGTAGGGCGCCTATGGCGCCCCTTTGTTTTTTGATGTTATAATTAACCATCATCAAATCCTCTTTTTTTACATTGTTCCCTTTTCCAAAATTAAAATATCAGCAAAAACAATGACGTCATATAATTTTTTTTACAGCGCATATTTAATTTGCACACCTTTTGATGCATTAATGCAGTAATTTGGTGCGCTGCTTTCTAAAATTGGTATCTGTTGAACATACTTGCAGTTTGGTGTCTCGCAGGGTCCGACCACGAAGAGAATTATATTTATAGATATTACTGCAGGCTCTGTCTCACTGGTAGCACAGAGCAAAGTAGCGGACCAAACGTGCCCTTCGTGCCTCAGCTTGCCCCTTCCCGCATAAAGACACTGAGGGTAATTTTTAAATAAAAATTATAAGTTTGTTAGCACTCAATGTCCGCGGTTTTCGTGTTAGACTATGAGATATGAACCCCTCCGCCCCCCCAAGATGAAAACACTATTTCTGCTAGAACAAAAGGGTGACAATTCAAAAATGTTGGAAAGGGGTGTGTATTCTGGCATACCTATATAATGATCAGCCTCTTCAGCTGGCATGCGACTTGCATATTAATTCATATATCAAATCAGGTAAGCCTAACCCCCATTTTCGGGTTTCATTGGAGTATTGGAACTTTGCTTTAAATAAGTGGGTTTCGGTTGAATTTTGGGCAAGCAGAAACATAAAGGTCATCGCCACCACTATCATAGAGAATGGTTTTAAAAATTTTTTATTAGACCAGAAAAGGCATTAGGGGAAACAGTCGGGGCCTGTGAGAGACTATAAGGGCCACTTGAGAGACAATTAGAGCTCGTAAAAATGAGACTCCTTCTGAGTAGCGTCCGTACCTGCATTCGTGCTCTGTCCTGACTGTCGGCGACTTTGCGAGGCGCTGGTGCCCCCAGTGAGACTTTGAGATCTTTCAATTAAGCTCGTAGTAAGCTCAATTTAAATTTGACTGCCAATAACAAAATTGTGTTTCTTCCTTTTTTTCTTTTTATGTTTAAAAAAAGCGCCGGTGTGTCATTTTATCAATTGATGGTTGGGGTGGGGGTTGGGGATGCCGTTGAACCCGTCATAAAAATGAATCTAGGGAGGTAGGGTGAGGGAGTAATAGTGAATAGTGATGCTTCCATCTTTACTGGCATTACTACCACCCTTCCCTTACCAACACACATGCCGGATGTCGACATTTAAGATCAAGAAATCCGTGTAACCATTAAGTCGGAGTTTTAAAAAAATTTAAAAATTCTAATCGAAAGTTTTCGGCCCCTTTCATTCAAGGCCGGATTTAGACTTGATGGGGCCCTATACTATTTGAGATATGAATGCTCTTTTGGAGTCAAGATATTCTATGTCAGTGCCACATATGACTTTCGGCTAACTAGATTTTTTAAAATTCAGTGCGGCCCCCAAGATGGTGGGGGCCCTAGGCTATAAGTAGTTTAGCAAAAAGTTAAATCCAGCACTGATTTCATTTGAAAAGAGTCTTGACTTTAAGGCCCAAATCAACACACGAGAAGTGGACCATGACGATTAAATCTCATCTCATTTGATATTGTGCCGTTCCGTTCGACAACCTTCCGAGGGGTCATCTAAATAAATTAACTCTCTCGAAATCAAAAACCTGTGTTGTGAGAAGAAAGTAAGGAGGTGAGTGGTTGCGGTGACAGTCAACAAAACGTTGCGGCACTCCGTGTACACATTTCTCCCGGCTATAAATCTAATGCGACACCGTTCGGTTTAAAGAGAGAGCTAGCAGTCACATTTCCGGACAGATAACGGCAGTTATAACATATCGTGCTGGCGATTGATTGGCTTGGACAAGAAATTGTGATTGTGACATATAGCGATAGGAGAAACTTCTTCACAGGCAAATACGATTTATGGAGTCCCAAATGTGTAAGCATAATCCCCAGTGAGATTAATTTAATATTTTATTTATATTTATTTATTTTTCGTTTTCAGAGTAAATGGTCGGTTAAGTCTTAAATTATGATCGTATACATTAGGGCCTTTATTTTATATATTTCCTTACTTGTCATTTTATATAATACTAGATACAACTGCGGCGTAGCACACGCCGCAGCATTGCTCATCATAGATATTGCAAAGAACGGAGGGGGGTGGGGGTGAGAGTACGGATACAAACAGCAGCACAAAGTAATAAAAAAAATAGCGAGTAAATGTGTAGACATGCGCACTGAGTTTGTTGTTACCCTTTATTACTACAATCCCTTAAACATAAAGTGTGATTGGCCAACCCTAGCTAGAGTTAGTAATGTTAAGGGTTTTTAGTTTCATGTTTTTGTGTTGTTGGGTTTTATTGGGGGAAAACCGATTATCGATTATGTAACTCCGATTTTAAATAGATTATCGTTTTATAGCTGACTTTACAGAAATTAGGGATGTATTGAATTTCGCTTGCGGCTCCAGCAAATCTGAAAATTCAGCCACATTTACAAATACGTCTCCGGCTGAAATTTGCTTCATAAATCCGGCCAAATCCGGCTTGTCGGGTTGGCGATAAAATATATATTAATTATAGCTCCGGCTCCGGTGAATCTTGATTCCAACAATTTTTACAAATCCAGCTTCGGCTCCGGCCGCATTCCACTTCATAATTCCGGCCAAATCAAATTCGATGATCGGTTTGGGAAATTTAAAACCGATTGACGTTTTCAAATCCGATTATCGTTTAACAGCCTTAGTCATGTTGTAATATTATAGGGGGGGGGGAAGAAGGGGCAGAGAAAAACTTTAAAAAAAATTTATTTTAAAAAAAATAGTTTCTGCTGGTGTTTGATCCAAGGACTTTCCGCTGACGTGATAATCTTTACACTACGAATCATATGTTATTCTGTGAAGGAAAAATGCGATTGAACGGCAAGTGAACTCAAGAAACTTTGTTGTCGCTTTTTTTTTCTTCATCCAACCACGCTTGCCAACTGGGATTTTTCGACACCAGCTAGGGTTATTCGTCATGCTCATTTGAACATGGTCGTTTAGGAGAAATATATATATATATGACCATCAGTTACATTTTTTAAACCGTAATAAGTGCAAATTATTAGTGGTCGTGAAACACAAACCGGTAAAAAATGTCCCTTTCATCAGCAGCGTGGTTTTGTGACACAAGGGAACATGTGTTCCAACAGTCACGTTATGACAGATAGTAGTAGCACAAGCGCTGGCGGTGCATTCGGTTAACACGAACCCCAATGTTAACACTAACCCCAATGTTAACACTAACCCCAATGTTAACACTAACCCCAATGTTAACACTAACCCCAATGTTAACACTAACCCCAATGTTAACACTAACCCCAATAGTAACACTAAACCCAATGTTAACACTAAACCCAATGTTAACACTAACCCCAATGTTAACACTAACCCCAATGTTAGCACTAAACCCAATGTTAACACTAAACCCAATGTTAACACTAACCCCAATGTTAACACTAACCCCAATGTTAACACTAACCCCAATGTTAACACTAACTCCAATGTTAACACTAAACCCAATGTTAACACTAACCCCCATGTTAACACTAACCGTAATAGTAACACTAATTCTAATAGCAACATTACCCCTAATGTTAACACTAACATTAATAGTAACACATAAACCAAAGAGTAACACACACCCTATTGGTAACCCTAACCATGCAACTAATAATGACCGTAACTCTAACCCTAACCGCTACACTAAACCCAATAGCAACACTAACCCTATTAGCAACACCAACTTTGATTCTTACCCCTACGGTACCACTAACCCTAAACGTGCCATAATCTATAACCACCACACTAACCCTAACCGTAACATTAACCGTATCGTTCTGTTTCGCTTCGTCATTATACAATTTTATAATTACAAACAATCATTTCATCATTTTCTTTGATTCTAATAAAATAAATACAAATATTTTCGGTGGTCACAAACCAAAACTTACTATAGTTTCTATTACTTTCTATAAATTCAAAGAACATATCAGTATTGCACAAATCATGTATCCCATAAATATTACAATTTTACTGACCCTTTATAATAGAGTAATATTACATAACATTTCAATTGATTGTCCTGGATTTGTTTATACCATTTCCAGCTGTCATAACAAATCCCCATAAAGGACCGACCGCGGTCTCCAGGTACTAAAAAAAATTGATTATTTTTTAACCTAAATTTACATTTAATTGTGAGTTTCTATCGTTATGTATTAGATAATGAGTATGACACATTGACACTATTAATTTTATTTATAAGAGATGAGACTTCAAGTTTTACTGTAGTCTTTATTAACGCAATAATGTCCCGTTTTATCCACCAATTTATTTGGTATTATTTAGTAAATAATAAAACACAAATTAGTATTGTTCATGTCTTATGCATTTTTATATTCACGTTGTATGACTGTCACCGTCAGACTACCTATTTATTGTCATAGATAAAATAAGAGAAATTCAAATATTTTTTTCTAACAAATGAACAAATCGCTAAGCCGAAACTTGTCAATTTATCAAGGGCGCCAAAAATAAATTAGCCAAGGGTGCCAAAAACCTAGTTACGCCTCTGAGTGCAAATAAGTGCTTAGGTGCTAATGCAAACAAGAGTGTTGTACAGGCGAGTTTCGGTGCATGTTTTAGTTGTGTATTTATTTCTACTCTCCGGCAAACCAACCATTCAACAGGGAAGCAACTGTTAATAAAATTTAAATAAAACAAACACGTAAAAACAAAGTTTTTGACTATAAAACCCTTATATATGAGACATAACTAAAAGTATTGATTATATCCAAACGCGACAAACATTTATAGACTGACACCGAGTATTATCAACTGGCTTTAAAAATGGGGGAAGGGACGGGAGGGAGTGTGGGCATCGACTGGAGCGTCAACACGTGACTGAACTGTCACGTGACAAAAAACAATAACCAACAGTGAAATTGAATTACATACGTTGTATAGAGATAAACTAAAAATGCATTAATTTAATTACGGTACATTCGATCGATTTGAAATTTTGATACAATGCATTGTTAGGTGACACGGATCCATGTTCCAAATTTCAGCTCGATGGCTTCCCGGGAAGTGGGTCATTTTTTTACTTTTGTTTTTCCACCCGCCCGACGACGAGCGACAGAGACGGCGGTGAAGTTAATATAAGGGATTTGAAAAGACCCGTAAAAACAAAGTTTTTGACTATAAATCCATTATATATGAGACATAATTAAAATTATCGATCATGTTCAAACGCGACAAACATTAAAAGAATGAATCTGCCTTTTCTCCCCGTTACTGCATAAACCCGGGGGGGGTGGGGGAACGGGTTAGAGGGGAAATGTCTGGTCACCGATCGCTGGACCAAGCTCAGCGTGACACGTAAAATGTAACAAAAGCACGCCGGTACATCGATGGGTGGTGTCAACGCTTGAGCTCAACCGTCACGTGAAAAAGAACAATAACAAACCGTGAATTTGATTACATACGTTGTATTGAGATAAACTAAATATGCATTAATTTAATTACGGCAAGTTTTATCGATCTGAAATTTTGATACGATGCATTTCTAGGTGACACAAGTCTATGTGCCAAATTTCAGCTCCATGGCATCACGGAAAATGGGTCATTTTTTACTTTTGTTTTTCCGCCCGCCCGACGACGAACGACTGAGACTGCGGTGAAGTTAATATAAGGGATTTAAATAAAACAACCCCGTAAAAACAAATTTTTGACTATAAATCCCTTATATGTGAGACATAACTAATAGTGTTGATTATGTTCAAACAGGACAAACATTTACAGACTGAAACCGAAATTATCTCCCCTGGCTATAAAACTTGTGGAAGAGGAGGGGATGTGGACATGGACGGGTGGCGTCTACGCATTAACTCAACTCCTGGTGTAAACCGCCTGCTTAAAACACGAGATATGTTCACCGATGGCTGGCGTGAAGTCAAGTGACCCGTAAAATGTAAACAATAGCGATCGCTACATATAGTTTATATAGATAAACTAAAAATGCATTAATTTAATTACGTACGTGCGATCGATCTGACATTTTATTACGAAGCATTGTTATGTGACACGAGCCTATGTGTCAAATTTCAGCTCGATGGCATCACGGGAAGTGGATCATTTTTGACTTTTGTTTTTCCGCCCGCCCGACGACGAACGACAGAGAGAGACGTCGGTGAAGTTAATATAAGGGATTTAATTAAACAACCCCGTAAAAACAAAGTTTTTGACTATAAATCCCTTTTTTATGAGACATAACTAAAAGTTTTGATTATGTTTAACAGTGAGAAACATTTACAGACTAAAAAACCGAAATTATCTCCCTTGGCTTTAAAACTAGTTCAGCTCTAGCAGACGACGACTAAACATTCTAAATTGTGATTTATATACATAAACTAAAATGCATTAATTTAATTAGGTACGTTCGATCGATCTGAAATTTTGATACGATGCATTTTTAGGTGAGACGGTTCCGTGTGCCAAATTTCAGCTCGATGGCTTTACTGGAAGTGGGTCATTTTCGACTTTTGTTTTTCCGTGGGCGGACGGGCGAGGGACGAACGACGATTGAGACGGCGGTGAAGTTAATATAAGGGATTTAAAAACAACCTCGTAATTAAACAACCACGTAAAATCAAAGTTTTTGACGATAAATCTCTTATATGTGAGATAGAAATTAAAGTATTTATTATGTTCCAACGCGAAAAATATTTACAACCTAACACTGAGTGAAATCCTCCTCCACGAGATGTGGTCACCGATGGCTGGCGTGAAGTCAAGTGACCCGTAAAATGTAAACAATAGCGACCGCTACATATAGTTTATATAGATAAACTAAAAATGCATTAATTTAATAACTGTACGTTCGATCGATCTGAAATTTTGATACAATGCATTGTTAGGTGATACAAGCCTATATGCCGAATTTCAGCTCGATGGCATCACGAGAATTGGGTCATTTTTTGACTTTTGTTTTTCTGCCCTCCCTACCTACTGACCTCGAGCCTAAGACAGATACGGCGGTGAAGTTAATATAAGGGATTTAAAAACAAAGCTTTTGACTATAAATCTCGTATATATGAGACAGTACTTAAAGTATTGATTATGTTCCAACGCGGAAACATTTACAGCCTGAAACTAAGTCAATTCGACCTGGTTAAAACACGAGATGTGTTCACCGCTGGATCGTATGGAGTCAAGTGAGCCGTAAAATGTAAACAATAGCGACTGCTACATATAGTTTTATATAGATAAACTAAAAATGCATTAATTTAATTCAGGTATTTTAGATCGATCTGAAATTTTGACACGATAAACTGTTAGAAGACACAAGTATATGTGCCAAATTTCAGCTCGATGGCATCACGAGAAGTGGGTCATTGTTTACTTTTATTTTTTCGCCCGCCCAAGACAGAGAGAGTGGACGGTGAAGTTAATATAAGGGATTTAATAAAACAAACCCGTAAAACCAAAGTTTTTGACAAATAATCCCTTTTATATGAGACAGAACTTAAGTATTGATTATGTTCCAACGCGACAAAAATTTACAGCCTGAAACTGAGTGAATTATCCCTGGTTAAAACACGAGATGTGGTCATAGATGGGTTGCGTGAAGTCAAGTGACCCATAATATGTAAACAATATCGACTGCTACATATAGTTTTATATAGATAAACTAAAAATGCATTAATTTAATTACGGTATGTTCGATCGATCTGAAATTTTGATACCTTGCATTGTTAGGTGACACAAGTCTATTTTCCCAAATTTCAGCTCAATGGCATCACGGAAAGTTGGTCATTTTTTACTTTCTTTTTTCCGCCCGCCCGACAAAGAACGACGTATACGGCGGTGAAGTTAATATAAAGGATTTAAAAACAACCACTAGCATGACATACTCGCATAAAGATGTTCTTACATTGGAGCATGTTTATTTTTTCTTTCAGACTAGCACTAAACTCGTTGTCCCAGGGTTTCTAAAAATAGCCTTTTAATTAGACGTTTAAAATGATGACGTCAAACAATTTTAACTATGGAAATGAGGATTCTCACTCAGGAGTGGGTTGAGTTGTGAACGCCCCACTCAGGAGTCGCGTGAGTTGTGAACGCCCTACTCTTGGGAGTGCGGTAGCCTTTTTTTGTTGGAATTTGGTAGACCTACGGTTAGGAGACTGGTCGCTTTTTTGTTGCTGGAATGTGGTAGCACTACTTTTGGAAGTTTGGTAGCTCTACTGTTAAGAGTGTGGTAACTCTACTGCTAGAATTGTGGTTGCCCTACTGCTAGAAGTGTGGTAGGCCTACTGTTAGGAGTGTGGTAGTCTTTTTTTTTGAATGTTGTAGCCCTTTTGTTGGAATGATGTAGCCTTACTATTACGAATGTGGCAGTTTTACTGTTGAGTGTGATAGCCCTAATGTTAAGAGTTTGGAATTCTTTTTTTGTTTTTTTTGTTTTTTTAATCTCAGCCCTGCTGTGGATATTTTTTATCCCTAATTACGTCAGTGTGTTGCACCTTTATTTTGAGACTGTTTGTTTTATGTATCCTATTTTGTACACGCTTTTATTTAAGTCACACTGTTTGTATGTGGTATTCTTTATTCAAATCTTGCAACGTAAAATTAAAATGATGGTCCTAGAGATCTTAAAATTTTACCACATATAGATCGTGGATGACAATGCATTGTGTCAAAATTTCAGATCGATCGAATGTACCATAATCAAATTAATCAATTTTTAGTTTATCTCTATTTATCACTATTTAGAATGTTTAGTCGTCTGCTAGAGTTGACCTCACTGATTTCACTCCAGCCCTCGTTTACCAAATTCCCGTGTTTTACATCAAGGGAAGTGGAGATCAGCGCGTTTCAGTCTGTAAATGTTTGTCGCGCGATGAACATTAACAATACTTTTAGTTCTGTTTCATATATAATGGATTTATAGTAAAAACGTTGTCTTTACGGGTTGTTTAATTAACACTAACATATTAAGTTATATAAACAGTTCAAACTAGAGGGATACAAGTAATTTCAATGTGTTGATGTCAGAAGTGGTTTGTAAAGAGTTTGTATTATATGTTACAATAGAAGGAGGATTCGTCAGACATGCTGGACAAATCGTTACCGTGATCGATTGCCGACATGGAGGTACGTGGTTCAAATTTCAGTTGGGGAAACTCTTTTCACTTTTAATTTTAATGCATAAATTTGTAATTTATATTTTTAATAATCTATCCTTTTACCACTAATACATTTAAGTTATTGAAAATGAAGTTTAACTAATAACATTTAATTGAAAAGGTCGAAAATCAATTTTAAAACATGTTGATACTAAAAAGTAGAAAATAAAATAATGTAAAAAAATCTTTTTTTTTAAAAAAAGAACACGCTTTTATTTACATATAGAAAGTACACTAAAAAGAAGAAAATAAAAATTTTCTATGAAAACAGGTGAAATCGGTGAACCTATATACTGCACATAAAGCGTGGGGCGCTCGTCACAACTCTCTATCATGTACAAAGCTGCGAAACATAAAAACAAATTTGTATGAATATTAATAAACAGTAAAAGTTTCACAACTTTGATCATATAAATGCTACTATCACATTAATTAGAAATATTTATGTATATGTAAGAGAATAGTTGCAATGAAAAATGATTTGTGATGGGCGCACCACGCTTTTATGTGCAGTAGATAGGTTCACTGATTTCACCTGTTTTTATATACATTTTTATTTCCTTCTTTTTAGTGCACTTTCTATATATCATTAAAAGCGTGTCCTTTTTAAAAAATTTTTTTTTAAATTCTTTGATTATAGGTTAACTCTAATCCCCTGTAGAAACTTAAGTCCTTCAAAAACAAATATAGACGAGGTTCAAAGGTTACTTTGAATCTTTAGTAATGTAATCAAAACGTTTTTTAACAATTCAAATAACAGAGCATGCAGTATTCGACTACGAGATGTAAAAGTTCAAAGTCGATAAGAATTTAGAAAATTTAGAAGGAACTTTTTACAACATGGCAGTAACTTTCAAAGTCTTAAGTTAATGTATCATCCTAAATAATAAAAGTCTATGTATCATGCAGTCATCGATAGCGATTGGTCCCTCAAATGCATATGACTCCTACAGCCAATCATATTGAACACGTTTACGCGGACGTTCAAAACTAGTTATTTTTGGTGCAGTATTTCTTCCAAGACTTTATTTGGAGTAATGCGCGTTGGGATTTATAGTCTAAAGCTCTGTTTATACGAGTTATTTATTGATAAATACGTAATATTAAACTTCCTAAAATGTACACAAAGTATTTTATTATTAACAATTCTGAAATCCTCTTTTTACATCGTTCCCTTTTCCAAAATTAAAATATGAGCTAAGAAAATGGCGTCATATAATATCTTTTTACGGCGAGAAATTTTAGAAAGCAGTGCAAAAAATTACTGCACCAAAAATAACTCTTTTTCGAGCATCCGCATAAAATTGTTCAATTAACAATAGTGTGGAGTGTGTTTAATGTTAATCTGGAAACCAAATGTTTATGATTTTAAAGTCTATATTTTCACTTTTAAAAAAAAGCAGAGTGATGTCCCTTAGCGTTAGACCACAGTGAGTTAGTCAGTGATAATTGAGCGTAAATATATATAAATATAATGAATAGTATTTTTGACGTGATGAACATGTATGGTATTTGATTGTATAATCGATTCTTGTATATACATAAATTACTTTGTGAATTTGAAATCGATGTATAATTCAATGTGGACTCAGCTGGAGTTTTTTTCTCCTTTCTCTTCCTGATCACCTAGGTTACGTGTTATAGAAGCGTTGTTTTGGTTTTTTCCTCTTTAGATTAAATTAATATCAAGGAAACAAAGATTGTATAAACTAAGGATGTTGCTACAGCCTTACATAGATTTTATATTCAAGGGAAATTTTGATGTAGTTTTTTTTTCTTGTTGTTGTTTTCATACTTGAAAAACTGTCATATTTTAAAATATATAAATAACATTGGATGGAAATAAAGCTAATTATATACAGAAAAAGAGTTTTTTTCCCTTTTTTTTCTTTCTAGGCAGGCAACGTCAAGACTTCAAGTTTGGCTTAACAACTTTACCCCAACGACGCCTCTGACACAAATGTCTGACAGCCAGGTTGATACCAATGTAAGCCCACTTTTGAAAATAAAAATCGGTGTTTACCGGCTTCTATCCGGCTACATAGCTAATACACAGGATACCATTTTACCTACCTGACTCAAATTACGGTGGATTTAATCAACATCTAAACATCAAGACTTTGGGAAAATTCATGTAAAAATTGTCCTATCATTATTTTATTTTAAAAATCAGTTTGCAATAGACGAGTTGTTGCTTTTTATGCTCTTCAAGGAAGTATTTGAGATTATTTACAAGTATTAAAGTAGAGGGCATTTCGCTGTTTCATTTATATAGTTCTAAATATCGTCACATGAAATTAGTATATGTATTTTTTCGCATATTAATTTCTCCTTCTTCCATCCACTTAAAGCGTGAGTCATTAAAGTATGCGTATTTTATCGGCTACACGAATTTGCGTTAAGGCCTTTCCGGTGCTAATTTTCATGGCCCTACTGGCGCTGTACGCCAAGCAGAGATCGGTCTATTTCAAACCAAGCAAACTGGCAGACACACTGAAGGCCCTGCAAACCAGTCAAAATTTGATCACTGTCCAATCGCTCAGAGCCAGAAACAACCGCCTGACTCATGCGCCAACCACAAACCACAGCCAAGAGTGGACCAAAGGCGTAAACCCCGAGAAGCCTGAAGGCCCGGGTCTGGAGAGGACGACCAGAGGCTGGTTCGACAAGCGCCCTAACGTCCGGGCTTCTAAACTGAACCCAACAGACCATCCCTACTTTCAGGGGTTCCAAATCGAGAACCCGGACGTGTGCGCAAACGAGTGCGTGGACGTCCTGATCTACCTGCATTCGTCGTTTGACCACCGAGAAGAGAGGCGTTTCATCAGGGAGACGTGGGCCAGCTCGCAGACCTTCAGCGACATCAGCGTCAAGCGAATCTTCATCCTCGGCCGGACCAAGGACAGACTGCTTCAGCTTCAGGTCGAGACGGAGCAGTCGGCGCACGGGGATCTCGTGCAGGGGAACTTCGTGGACGCCTTCTCCAACCTGACCCACAAGGCCTTGACCATGCTGGTTTGGGTCAACGCCCACTGCGCGCAGGCCCGCTACGTCGTGAAAGCCGACGACGATATGTTCGTGGACATCTACCGGGTGGTCAGGGAGCTCGTGCCGCGGCTGGCCCCGACCTTGACCGGCTTTGCCTGCGACCACAAAACAAACATGGATATCATCCGGGCCGACAACTCCAACTTCCGAGTTGACAAGTCGCTGCTCGTGGATAGGACAAAGTGGCCACCGTTCTGCCCGGGGTACTTCACCATCTTCACGGGGACCGCAGTCCCTAAACTCTACGAGGCCTCGTTTTCGGTGATAGACTTCGTCCCCACCGACGACGCCTACCTCTTTGGTTTGCTTCCCGAGCGGAATGTGACATTGGAGATCGTCAACATCATTGGCCAGATTTCTTCGAGCGTCAGGGCCAAACCTGAGGATGAGCTAAAAAAACAGGGGAAGCAGAATATCTGGCATTCCGAGTCAACGATTTAGCTGAGCAGACGAAGATCTGGTCAGCGAGGTCCAAGAAACTGACCAAATGGGAGGAGGCCCACAGCCTGTATCACAGTGTGCTTAGGGCGGCGCGCGAGAGAGGAGTTTTGGTTCTTTAGAATCAGAATGAAACAAACACATGCCATTGTGAAAACATTACATTGATCCTGTCCTTAATATGTGTATGATTTGTGCCATAGTTCATCATTGAGATAATGTGTTACTGCTTGTAGTAGTGCCTCTTGCTTGGGGTAATGTCTGTAACTTGAAGTAATGCCTCTTGCTGGAGGAAAATATTATAAACATTTTGTGTTTCACATTTTTTTGGAGTTGATTGTTTCCAGATCCAAGAACGTACCACTAAATATGTGACTTGTGCAGAAAATGTGATTGTCAACAGTGAGGTTATCGAGTTTAATATCATGTTTCAAATGCTAGGTCTTTCTGTGTTTACATCGGCGGTTAGTACAGCGTCCATGTATTCATCGCTAGTGCGACATTAATTTATTGTTACGAATGGAACTTGACTTTGGTAAGAATGTGATGTCAAGAGAATATTAATGAATTGAGTGACATTTTGATATAGACAAAGAGATTTTAGAGTGAAATGGATACCTACATAAATAATCTATGACATATCATGTAGATACATTGCAGATACGCTGTGATCAATGTCCTGCAATGTTTTGCTTGTGTGATCAATGTCCTGCAATGTTTTGCTTGTGTTATCAAAGGCCGGCAATGTTTTGCTTGTGTGATCAATGTCCTGCAATGTTTTGCTTGAGTTATCAATGGCCGGCAATGTTTTGCTTGTGTGATCAATGTCCTGCAATGTTTTGCTTGAGTTATCAATGGCCGGAAATGTTTTGCTTGTGTGATCAATGGTCTGCAATATCTTGATTGTGTTATCAATGGCCTGCAATGTCTTTATTGTTTGATCAATGGCCTGCAATGTCTTGATTGTGTTATCAATGGCCTGCAATGTCTTTATTGTTTGATCAATGGCCTGCAATGTCTGGATTGTGTTATCAATGTCCTGCAATGTCTTGCTTGTGTGATCAATGGCCTGCAATGTCTTGCTTGTGTTATCAATGGCCTGCAATGTCTTGCTTGTGTGCAATGTCTTGCTCGTGTGATCAATGACCTGCAATGTCTTGCTTGTGTGCAATGTCTTGCTTGTGTGATCAATGGCCAGCAATGTCTTGCTTGTGTTATCAATGGCCTGCAATGTCTTTATTGTTTGATCAATGGCCTGCAATGTCTTGCTTGTGTGATCAATGGCCTGCAATGTTTTGCTTGTGTTATCAATGGCCTGCAATGTCTTTATTGTGTGATCAATGGCCTGCAATGTCTTTATTGTGTGATCAATGGCCTGCAATGTCTTGCTTGTGTTATCAATGGCCTGCAATGTCTTGCTTGTGTGATCAATGGCCTGCAATGTCTTTATTGTGTGATCAATGGCCTGCAATGTCTTGCTTGTGTAATCAATGTCCTGCAATGCCTTGCTTGTGTGCAATGTCTTGCTTGTGTGATCAATGGCCTGCAATGTCTTGCTTGTGTTATTAATGACCTGAAATGTCTTGCTTGTGTGATCAATGGCCTGCAACGTCTTTATTGTGTTATCAATGTCCAGCAATGTCTTACTGGTGTGATCAATGTCCTGCAATGTCTAGCTTTTGTGATCAATGACCAGCAGTTTCTTGCTTGTGTGATCAATGGCCTGCATTGTCTTGCTTGCGCACCGCTCTTAAAGGAAAGTTTTTATGTATAACTCAGTTTTATATGTAACTTAGTTTGTTTGTAGCTCAGTTTATATGTAGCTCAGTTCGTATATAGCTCAGTTTGTATGTAGCTCAGTTTGTATATAGCTCAGTTGTATGTGGCTCTGTTTTGCATTCCGATGCAAACCTTATATAAAAATATATGCTGAAACTTGTATAATAAAGACGAAAAGGAATTTTATTGATACGGCCGAAAGAACCTTATCAAGAAAATAAAATAAAATCGATCGCAGTGCCACCTAACAGCATTACAAATTAGATCCATACATACATACATAAAAATTGAATTATGTATATTGATATATATTAAACTATATAATTTGCAATTGTCACGCAAGTAGTGTCAGTCAGTCCTGACGCTATGCGAGGTAACTCTTGATTAAAAAAAATAAAACATGTTCCTTTCGAGATTAAAAAAATGTGTTGCTCACCATAAAATATTGTGACGTGACGTCATTATTTGAGCTATTATTAACGTGTGAAGGGAACAAAGTAAAAAGAGCAATGTTTTATTTGATGTGATTAATATTATTATTATTTTTTTGTGTTAAATGTCCGTTTTTGTGTATTTGTCCATGGCAATATTACGTACGTAATTGTAAATTTAATTTTCTATATTAGTTTATAACATTCGTTTTTCTGTTTATGAAATTTACAATAGGTTGTCGTTTGGTTGTCAAGTTTCGATGCGTTTTGAACTACAAAGAAATTATTTATTACTGCAAATGAAATTTGTCAACTTATGCTTCAGTTTAGCGTTTGTTTTTCTTTTATACACTTTGAGATTGAACATTTGTATGTTTAATCAAATAACATATTTAAAAATCAGACTCCTCCCCACAATATATATTTTTATTGTTATTTACATGTAATATTTTAATGCGTCTTAGACTAATTTTGAATTTTAAAAAAGTTGCTTTTAATATAGAACTGGAAGGGGTGCTCTTATCCAGTGATTACCTTAACTACAAAGGTTTCATGCAAAATAAATAGTTCGTTGTTATTCATATTTGTAAATAGTTACAATTTTTAATTTACATATTTTTGATAATGTAAAGGTAATAAGGTAATGGGCGCATAAACTGACGAGTCATAATATATCTTGAAAAGGTGCTGACTTGACAATAATAAAAAAAGTTTATGTGAATTTCTAACACGTTTATATTAAATTGTAAATATGATTAACAGTTGATAATTTAATCTTTTCTGTTATCCTGTGACAAACTTTGATAACTACGTTTCATGAAAATGAATAGTTCTTTGTTATTACCATGTGTAAAAATTACATTTTTTTTTACATGTTTTGGTAATGTTGTGGTAATAATGTGTGGACAAATAGGCGAATAAACTGACAAGTCATAATCATCAATGAAGATTAAACTGCTTCAAATCACACGTGTGCTTAATGTGGATCACCTTACAGTCACATAATTTACTTTTAACGCACTGTGCTGTATTATTGGTGCACTCATAATTTGTGCGCTCTATTCAATGCCGCAAGTTAACGTCCGGCTGACTCCTCAGCAATATTTTTTAATACTTCGAAATATCAAACTTATTTGCTTTAGTATCACCGTATGCTGTGTGTAATTCACTATGCATTGACTAGTATCCTGATTATATCATTATTATTCGTGTAAACTTATATAACGCGAAGCCTAAGCTTGAAGGTTTTCTCATAACACATATATTCGTATATATAATCAAAATATATACTTTGCTATGTCCGTTCGTACCACTAGATTTTTTGAATGCGCATTGCTAAAAAAAAGACTTGAATAAATACTGCAAAAACAAAACAAACACACAAAAACAACAGAAAAAATGCTCTTTTCAAACGTCCGCATAAAATTGTTTAATATGTAAAAAAAAATATTTTTTTTTCTATTGGTCTGTACATTTTCTGATTATTTACTATGCGCCTTTCAGGCAAAAGGGACAATTACAAAAAATGAAATATATCCATTTTGAAAACTTTCGTCATTTTTGACGGGTAATACACTAGTATTTATATATATATATAAAGTATTTAGAAATTATCGTTATTATCGCGTTAATGAATGTATGCATATTTCGTAGGCCAAGTGGTTAAATTTCAATTCCTTTCTTTTTATATGTCTGAAAATAACTGATATATCATCGTCTTCACGTGTTTATAATTGTATGCTAATAGTTGTGCTTTTCTGATCCAGTAAAACAATTCCTTTGTTATAAAAAATGTATTAATTATAGGGCTGCAGAAAATAATGATTAATTACTCGATTAATAGTAAAAATTCTAATCGATTAAAAATAAATTTGATAGTTTAAAATTCTATTGAAACTTAAGAAAATATTTTAAAATTGTTTTTCCACTTTATTAATAATTTATAATTTTTATCACTTACATACTTTTCCCTCTTCTTATTATTTTTTATTTAGATGTGCATACGTAAACAAAATGTTTTTCTTCCTTATTTCTTTCATAGCAGAACGAATTCTTTATATACACTATACATTATAAACTTTCGCCACCGAACGTATTAACAAAACTTGACTAAATATAATTAAGTGATCTTGAAAACGCTTAATTAATATGGATTGCGAATTGAATACGTTTTTATGTTCATTCCTTTGAATTCATAATAGCATAGGCCATTTCTAAAATTGCCTTTTAATCATTTTTAAGATGCACTCAAGTACTGACGGTTGAATCTTTTTTTTTCATTTTTATTTAATTTTTCAGATATAAATTCTGGTGTGTGTGTGTGTGCATTGAATATAATTAACAAAATATGATGCCTTTTTCCGAAATAGGAAACAAAAAAAAATTTCCTTTTTTGAAATTATACACATTGCTTATAAACAGTAAATATAAATCATAAAATATAGAGTCATAAAAAATGTTAAATATTATTTCCCTGTTTAAATCAATTATGAATATGTCAAAAGGAGGAGTTATTTTTGTCCAGTATATTTACTTTATAACAAGACATTATTTTATGCGGCCAGCTTTCTATATTGTCTAAATATGGTGTGCACATTTTTTTAATATCATTTTAATACGACCGTTTTTTTGTTTTTTTTAAAAAGTATTTTAGAAAGTACATTTATAATTTTGTTTATTTGCGCTATGAGTCACTTAGCTTTTGCCTTTTAAAGGGATAATGCCAAATGTTCTTTATCTCATAGACGTGGTTACAAATATTATATAACTTACAATTGTGATACGATGCAGTTTGGTAATTATATATTAAATTTTTGAGTGACGAGGGTGGTAGAGCTCTTTCGGAAAACCTATAAGTTATGTTAATTTTTTACAAGTGGGAATGAAATTGTAAATTTATTTATTATGGTCGGCAAGAATCATTATTTTATAAATATTGTCTTTTAAATTGTAAGGTTATGTTAAAAGGCACTGCATTAAGTGAAAACCACTCACGCGGTAAAATGGAATATCTCTGTTTCTCATAAGATTTTAACTAAATAAATGAATCTGAAATTTAACTTGGAAAATAAAAATTGTAATAACCAGCAACTAATACTTGGATAAAGTGTCAGCACACTCCCGCTACAAAGTGCGGGTATTTTTCTAGTATATATATATATATAATATCAAAGTATGTATGTATGCATGTGTGTCCTTTACATCTGACTAAACCATTTATCCGATCGCCATGAAACTTTTGGAGAGTTTTGAGCACGCTCCCGAGATGGTAACTGGCAACTCTTTTTTTTTCAAAAATTTAACATAAATGGGGCGCCGGGGGGCCCATAATTTGATTTTTTTTCTTATAAAAGCTTTATAAAAATTAGTTTGAGGGTTAGCTATTGTGTATTTGTAGCCAACAATGATATACAAAACTGGGAAAACCTGGCAGAGGATAGGTCCATGTGGCGGGCTATAGTGAAAGAAGGATCACTAAGAGCAGAGGAGCAAACTAGGGCAGAAGCAGTCGGGAAAAGAGCGAGGAGAAAAGCCAGGCAACACTGCCCCACTGCTTTCGTGTGTGTGTCATGCAGAAGAGACTGCCACTCAAGGATTGGTCTCATCAGCCACATCAAGAGCTGCAAATAATAAAGATAAATATATCGTCTTTCGTAGACGGACAGATGTCATACATACATTTGTGTATTTGGATCTTAACCAAAGTTTGGAGACTTTTGAGTACGCCCATGGGATGGTCACTGGCAACTTGTTTTTTGCAAAATTTAACACTCATAGAGCGCCGAGGGACCATAATTTGATTCTGTTTCTTATATGATCTAAATAAAAATTAGTTTAAGCTTTAGCTATTAGGTAAATTGCTGGATAGCGGCTGGATAGCGAAGTCAATAGTGCGTTCGCCTCACAAACTGAGGGGCGTGGGAGCGATTTCACGTTAAAGCCACTATAAAAATGTTGATGAATGACTAACGCTAAGAAAGTCCTCCGCTGACATGGAGAGGGATGGGCGCCGCCCAAGAATGTTTTAATGGAACCATTATTACGGGATTATAAAGACCACGAGGTTATGGGACACAAAAAAATTGATGGATCTTAACCAAACTTTGTATATAACAACTTGGTAGACAATATTGAAATACTATAGGGCACCCGATTTCATATTGTTCATTCCTACAGGGCCTGGGGGGGGGGCATTATGTCTTTTTTCATAAATGTTTAAGATTTTATTCCCCATTCAAGTATTAACGACCTTGAGAAACATATATAATTATATTTATTATGAAATTTATGAAAATGTATACGTGTTTTGCACATAATATTTTGCACTAAATGGGCCCTGTGGCCCTTAAAGTCGTTTTTTGTGTGCTAATATGAGCTTAATAAAAATTAGTTTATGAATTAGCTACTGAGTAAATGAATGGATCTTAACCAAACTTCGCATACAAAAAATTGGTAGCCTAAATTAAAATACTAAAGGGCTCTGAACTTCTAATGTCAATTTCTTCGGTGCCGGGGGCCCCAAAATGCTTTAAAATATATGTTTAAGATATTATTTCCCATTCAATTTTTAACGATCTTGAGAATTATATCCATGATGAAACTGAATTAAAATGAACAGCATACTGAAATTTACATCTTTCACAAATGGGCCCTGGGGTCACTAAATGTCGTAATTACCTATATAAAAATAGTTCAAGCGTAAGATACTGAGAAAATTAAGGGATCTTGTCCGATCTTTGTATATAAAAACTTAAAAGTCTATTATATTTATATACTATAGTGCATTGATCTCCTACTGTCCATTCTCTCGGTGCTGGGGGCCCCAAATGTATTTTTAGTAAACGTTTAATAGTGTATTCCAAGTTCATTTTTAAAGATAATGAGAAATATAAATACATGTATTCATTATGAAATGGATTGAAAAGTAAATGATTTTAAACTTAACATCTTGCAACGAATAGGCTCGGAGCCCTAACTGTCGTTTGTTTTTTTTTGGTAATCTGAGCCATATAAAAATTAGTTTATGCGTTAGCTACGGAGTAAATTAATGGATCTTAACCAAAACATTGTATACAAAAACTTTATAGTCTATAATAAAAAAAATATTGGGCCAAAAACTCCTAATGTCCATTCCTTCAGGTCCAAGGGCCCCAAATGTCTTTTTGTTTACTTTATCTATGTGTTTAAAAATGAAAATATGTAACTATGTATGTATGTCCTGTATGGCTAACACTATTTATCATATTGCTATGAAACTTTGGAAGATTATTGAGTATGCTCCCAAGATGGTACCTGCCAAATAAAAAAACGTTTAAAAAAATTAACTCTCATGGGGGCCTGCGGCCCAAAATGCTTTTTTATTTCTTAAATGAGCAATATAAAAGTTAGTTTTTAGTGTTAGCTAATGCCAAAATGGAGGGATCTTAACCAAACTTTGTATATAAAGAATTGATAGCCCATAATAAATACTATAGGCATCAAACTCCAAATGACCTTTCTTTTTTTGCCGGGGGCCTCAAATCCTTTTTATTTTTTTTAAAATTATTTTTAAAATATTTTTGTATTATGATTTTTAAAATATTTTTTGCAAACGTTTATAAATTTTATCTTCTTTCGATTATACATGATCTTTACAAACAATGACAAATGTATCTGTTATTATACAGATTGAGATCAGTGGCGTAGCGAGGGGGGTAGGGGCGGATGCCCCAGGCGGCACTTTGCCAGGGGCGGCAAATTCCTAGTAGTTTTTATATAGAATTTCTAACTATGAAAATTTTATAAGAAAGTGGAGCTTTTAATCGAAATAAAATAACAGCCAAATAAGAAATTAATAAAAGAAATAAAGGAAATATCATCAAGCATGTGAACGTTTCAATAGCCATAACTTCTTAAATTCTTCTGATACTAATGCTACTGTTCTGAAAAACCAGAGCCTGATTTAGTATCAACTTAATAGGTTATTAAAATTTGACAGCTTTTCCTGTTGTAAAAGCAAATATTACTGTACCCTATCAATTAGAAACCTGAGCGAATCGAATTATCCGAGCGGCACATTGTTTGGGGGGGGGGAGGAGCGGCTAATTCCTCGTTGTTAATTAGCTTCTAAAAATAAATAACGTTAAACTAAAGTTTAACCAAATAAAATAAAAAACAAGGTACTTCTTTTTTTTTAAATGAAGAAATTTTATTAAAATACGTAGACTTTTTTAATACCAAAATTTCAAACTCCTGTTCTTTTATTAATCTAAAGACTTATAAAACTAATGCTAATGAACTAAAAAAACCTTTGGGCTGAAGTATTGTACCAACATGCAAATTATGTGCTGGTACATTTGATAGATTTTAACGTAGGTAAACTACTGGCACAAAGTTGTTGGCGTAGTTATATGGTCTTTTCTTTCAAAACGAAATTATGTTAATGTTAATATCTTTTTTGTGTGGAATAAATAAAAATGATGAATAAAATTGCTTATCTAATGTAATTAACACTTGACACACATAAACACAAAAGTAGCCACTCTTGAACAAGTGCTCATCATTACCATTTTTTTTTCAATTGGAAAGAATCATAGATTGGATAAAAAGAATAAACTATCTATAAAGATCAAAACAAAGTTGCAAGAGGTTCTTACCACATTTCTAAAAAGATTTTAAATAAATGATGACCTTAAAATAATGGACTACAGAGTCCCAACATGTGTTAATATTTCTTCATGGCTGAAAAGTATGCAGGAATTAAAGAAAAACGCGAAACATTAAATGTCAATGTCAAATCTCTCACAAAAACGTTCATTTAACCAATTGTGTTTACATGATACTCCTACTGAAACGAACTCTCTAACTCTAACTGTTTTAGTACTCTATAACGTTATTACGCATTCTTTTCCATGTCCATACTTCGTTTGGAATATCAAATTGCTTCTACAAGCAATGCATTAAACAGAATTCAGGATACAAAATAGTGAATATACCATGGTATACAGTTTGATGTTATTTTTAAAGCCATAGAAGATTGATAGATGCAGACAAAAAGCTCAATACACGAACAGGCGCAGGAACTTTGATAGTCACAATGAAATCTTTCTATTTTTTAATGTATAATTTATGTCAAAGATGCCCGAAATTATTTACAAACTTATTGTGTTCAACAGAGGCTTCTCACAGAGAAATTAATGGAATACTAAGGGATGCTTTGACATTTAATAAAATTGTATGTGGAAAGTTTTATTCTTCATAATAATAACATGGGATTACTGTAGAAATTCATGTGGGTTTTCGGGCAGTTATATCGAACTTAGAAAACAGATAAGATTTTCATACACCATCAAATATTCAGGACTTTGAAATTTTGCATTCAAATTAGAGTATACAAAATATCTCACGTATCATTGTCAAACAAGGAATATTTGAACCCCACGGGTAAAAAAAGAATAAATGAATTCAAGATCAGTTAATTTATTCAAACTTTTTAGATATTTAGGCTAGATTTAACCTGCCTAAAATAATATCATTAATTCAAACAATGTCTTAAATAATGCAGTGTGTTAAAATTAATTCTCTAAACTTGAGTTAATAAAAAATAAATTAAGATCAATAATGAATACACAAATATTATCTAATCAATATTATTTTGGCTATTGAGTATGGTATGGCTGAAAACAATTGTGCAATAGGAAAAACATACAACTTCAATTTTATTCAAGAAATGAAGCTTTTCTCTTGATTTATAACACAAAAATGTATTGTGTCCTTATTTTTATTTTCTAATAAAGACAACCTGGTACTTAAGGGGCAGTCCATAAATGACGTCACGCGATTTTGGTCGATTTTTAAACCCCCCACCCCCCTCGTCACACTTCGTCACAAAAACTTAGACCTCCCCTCCAATATGACATCACAAAGCTGTGACCCCTCCCCCTAAAAGCAGTATTTTCTATTTGAAAATGAGCATGTTTCAAATCAATTTATTGTCAATTTAGTATGTATTTAGTGCAGTGTTTCTCAATTATTTTCTGTCATGCCCTCCCACCTAAGGAAGAAAAGAAAACATTTCGCGCCTCCTCCCCCAAAGCGCGACTTTAAATAGTATCATTTGTCTATAAAATTGTACAAGTACACTTCTGCATAACGGTCAAACGAGCCCCCCCTTTACGGAGCCTAGCGCCCCCCCCCGGGGGACGACCCACTATTTAAGAAACACTGATTTAGTGTAAGACTGCACTGTAATATCGTAACACGCGTGAATCCATGTAAAACGTCATAAAAAATAGTAAGAAATCGAATATTTAAGTGGAACTTTGATTTAAAGTAGCGTGTTTTCACGTGGCGTCACAATTTCTTACCCCCCCATCCCCTAGTCACACGTCACAAATATAGGTGCGTGACGTCATTTATGGACGGATCTTATAGCATTAACATATTTTTCGGGGGGGGGGCGGCAGCAAATTTCGGGTTCTGCCCCGGGCGGTACATACCCACGCTACGCCGCTGATTGAGATTAACAGGTGTTTTGAGCTTTACATATTGCACCGATAGACCCCGAGGGTCCATAGTTTTTTTATATGCACCAAATAAATATTATTTTATAATTCCAATCGGTATAAAACTTCGGAAACGTTGTTGAGTTTTCCTCCGCATAAACAAGTTTTAAAAAAAACTAAAGAAAGGCTGTGGGCCAAAAATGTCGTTTTGTGCTCTTTAATGCTAAGTAAAAAGTTTTTGAAACATTAGATACTGGGGCAATAACTGGATATTGACCAAAAATTTTACATAAAAACTTGATAGCGGATAATAAAATATTGTTATAGAGCATATATCTCCTAATGTCTACTACCACGGGGCCAACAGTGACCGAAATGAGGTGGCTTTCGTTTTATCAAGCCTTTAAGAATTTATTTCCCATTCCTTTTTTAACGAACGTGAAAAAAATGTGTATCTATATCCACCATGTTCAAAAATTGAAATCTGCATCCCTTAAGTTACATGTAAGTTAGCTTACATCTTAAACCCTTTTGGCCATGGACGCGGTGGTCGAGTGGCAGCGCACTGGACTGTCTTACCGATGGTCACGGGTTCGAATCCGTGTGAAGTCAAGGGCTTGTTCCCGGGGCCTAGGGCGTCCCTGAGTCACCCCGCTCCGAATGGGTACCTAGTGTTGGGCGGCTGGGTAATGCGTGGAACCCACAAAGCCGTGGCCTGTGAAAGCTGCATCACTTGCCAACAGTTCATCTGTCATGGTCTGTGGACGCAACTATCTTCTGTATGGAAGGTGCGTCTGTATAGATAAGATAAGAAGATAAGATGGTGGCCCTTAATGACGTTTTTACCTATGTGAGCTATATACATTTTTACAAAATGTTTCTCCGCACCATTCAACAGATCGCCACGAAACTTTTGGATGTTGTTGATTTCACCTCTGCATAGGTTTCTGTCCATTTTTTTTTGTTGTAAACACCATTCATAGGGTCCCAAAATGTTGCGACTTTCCTTAAATGAGCTACATTAATGTTACTGGGTTAATGGGTGTATCTTGACCAAACTTGATACACAAATACGTGACGGTCCATAACAAAAATACTACGGGACAGTGAACTTCTAATGTCAATTCCTTTTTTTTCCAAGGGCCAAATATTTTTTTTTAAAACTTTAAGACATTTTTCCCTTTCGATTTTTTATGATGTAGACAATTGTTAACGCACATATCCATCATTATCCAGATTGCACAATATCAGTATAGGGATTTTGTAAATTTATATCTTGCGCATTTAAGACGCCAGGGCCTTTATGATCTTTAGTAATATAACCTTTAGAGTTATTATTTTATTAAAACCGCTAGCGCTGATAATTTAATAATTTGTTGAGTACAATGGCAATGATAAAATTTAAATTATCACTCATTTTGGGGTCGGGGCCCCTTAGTATTCATTTTTCTTTTGTAACCATTTTAAGTATTATTTTATTTATCCGTTTGCTATGAAACTTAGACTTTTTTTAACACTTGCGCGAAAGTTTCTGACATAATTGTTTTTTAAAACATACCACTGATTAGATTTTTGAATTTATTCCTTTTTATTCAGCTCGTTGCAACGCACGACTGTTCTGCTAGTAAAAAGATTTTAATAATCAAAACTAATTGATTAATCTATTAAATTTTTTCCCGAGTAATCGAACAATTTTTTTTCAATCAGTACTAGCCCTATTTAATGTGTATATATTTTATTAAAATTGACGCACTCCGTGTAAGAACTTCTAAACAGGCCGTATTGACTTGATATAAAACTGCTACCGGAATTTTAATGGGGAATAAAGCCTTTGCGGAGTCACAAAACTAGTTGTAGTGTACTACGGAAGGTGAACACCGTACAAACTAACTGTAAATAACGGGGTCACTACCGGCAGTAAAATAACAAATCATGGCGTTGAAGGTTAACTAATAAAACAAACCCGTAAAAACAAAGTTTTTGACTATAAATCCCTTATATATGAGACATAACTAACAGTATTGATTATTTGCAAACATTTACAGACTGACACCGAGTGATGTCCCTTGTCTTTAATAAATGGGGGTGGGATGTGAGGGGGTGTCGGCACGACGGTCGGCGTCAACACGACGGTCGGCGTCAACTCAAACTCACGTGGAACTGGAAGAAAAAAAACAATAACAAACAGTGAATTTTGAATTACATACCTCATATAAGGATAAACTAAAAATGCATTAATTTAATTACGGTACGTTCGATCGATCTGAAATTTTGATACGATGCATTGTTAGGTTAGACGGGTCTGTGTGCCAAATTTCAGTTCGATCTGATAATGGGAAATGGGTCATTTTTGACTTCTGTTTTTCCGCCCGCCGAGCCCAAGACAGAGAGAGAGAGACAGAGAGAGACGGCCGTGAAGTTAATATAAGGGATTTAAAAAACAAACCCGTAAAAACAAAGTTTTTGACTATAAATCCCTTATATATGAGACATAACTAACAGTATTGATTATTTGCAAACATTTACAGACTGACAACGAGTGATGTCCCTTGTCTTTCATAAATGGGGGTGGGATGTGAGGGGGTGTCGGCACGACGGTCGGCGTCAACACGACGGTCGGCGTCAACACGACGGTCGGCGTCAACTCAAACTCACGTGGAACTGGAAGAAAAAAAACAATAACAAACAGTGAATTTTGAATTACAAACCTCATATCAGGATAAACTAAAAATGCATTAATTTAATTACGGTACGTTCGATCGATCTGAAATTTTGATACGATGCATTGTTAGGTTAGACGGGTCCGTGTGCCAAATTTCAGTTCGATCTGATAATGGGAAATGGGTCATTTTTGACTTCTGTTTTTCCGCCCGCCGAGCCCAAGACAGAGAGAGAGAGAGACAGAGAGAGACGGCCGTGAAGTTAATATAAGGGATTTAAAAAACAAACCCGTAAAAACAAAGTTTTTGACTATAAATCCCTTATATATGAGACATAACTAACAGTATTGATTATTTGCAAACATTTACAGACTGACACCGAGTGATGTCCCTTGTCTTTAATAAATGGGGGTGGGATGTGAGGGGGTGTCGGCACGACGGTCGGCGTCAACACGACGGTCGGCGTCAACTCAAACTCACGTGGAACTGGAAGAAAAAAAACAATAACAAACAGTGAATTTTGAATTACATACCTCATATCAGGATAAACTAAAAATGCATTAATTTAATTACGGTACGTTCGATCGATCTGAAATTTTGATACGATGCATTGTTAGGTTAGACGGGTCCGTGTGCCAAATTTCAGTTCGATCTGATCATGGGAAAGTGGGTCATTTTTGACTTCTGTTTTTCCGCCCGCCGAGCCCAAGACAGAGAGAGAGAGACAGAGAGAGACGGCCGTGAAGTTAATATAAGGGATTTAAAAAACAAACCCGTAAAAACAAAGTTTTTGACTATAAATCCCTTATATATGAGACATAACTAACAGTATTGATTATTTGCAAACATTTACAGACTGACACCGAGTGATACCCTTGTCTTTAATAAATGGGGGTGGGATGTGAGGGGGTGTCGGCACGACGGTCGGCGTCAACACGACGGTCGGCGTCAACTCAAACTCACGTGGAACTGGAAGAAAAAAAAACAATAACAAACAGTGAATTTTGAATTACATACCTCATATAAGGATAAACTAAAAATGCATTAATTTAATTACGGTACGTTCGATCGATCTGAAATTTTGATACGATGCATTGTTAGGTTAGACGGGTCCGTGTGCCAAATTTCAGTTCGATCGGATCATGGGATGTGGGTCATTTTTGACTTCTGTTTTTCCGCCCGCCGAGCCCAAGACAGAGAGAGAGAGACAGAGAGAGACGGCCGTGAAGTTAATATAAGGGATTTAAAAAACAAACCCGTAAAAACAAAGTTTTTGACTATAAATCCCTTATATATGAGACATAACTAACAGTATTGATTATTTTCAAACATTTACAGACTGACACCGAGTGATGTCCCTTGTCTTTAATAAATGGGGGTGGGATGTGAGGGGGTGTCGGCACGACGGTCGGCGTCAACACGACGGTCGGCGTCAACTCAAACTCACGTGGAAGTGGAAGAAAAAAAACAATAAACAAACAGTGAATTTGAATTACATACCTCATATAAGGATAAACTAAAAATGCATTAATTTAATTACGGTACGTTCGATCGATCTGAAATTTTGATACGATGCATTGTTAGGTTGACGGGTCCGTGTGCCAAATTTCAGTTCGATCGGATCATGGGAAGTGGGTCATTTTTGACTTCTGTTTTTCCGCCCGCCGAGCCCAAGACAGAGAGAGATGATGACAGACAGAGACGGCCGCGAAGTTAATATAAGGGATTTAAAAACCGGCTTGCTTGTACTCGTGTTCCAAATGTTTTACATGTTTGACTATGACCATGATAAAAAAAAATACTGAAACCACTCAGTACACCACATTGGCAACGAGGGTGAACGTCATGGGATGTCAAACATTTTCACGGTGATGACAAATTAATCAAGATAAGTAAATTAGACAAAGGACAAGAAATACGCAACATTCACTTTGTTTGACATTGGCGACGTCATTATATGTCACGTTGATGACAATATAAATAAGTACACAATACAAATTATAAAGAAAGAATGTAAAAACTTGAACAGTTTGACGTGAGTCTGGAGCCATTCTCTAGCTACAAAGAAAGACTTGACGCTTACTTCATGGCGAGCGATACTGCTGCCATGAAGCAGACAGCAGTACTCCTCTCGTCGATAGATCCTAAATTGTATAATTTATTAAGGTCCTTGACGACACCACAACTGCCATCCACAAAATCTTACAAGGAATTGTGTAAAGTTCTTCAAGATCACCTGTCCCCTGCTCTACTGCAGATTGTGGAACGTTTTAAATTCTACAAACGGATTCAACAGGAAGATGAATCAGTGAGCACATTCCTTGCAGAAATAAGGTAGTTATCCAAATACTGCAACTTTAAAGATAACCTTAAAGAAGCTTTAATGGACAAGTTTGTGGTGGGCATCAAAGATGACGCTCTTTAGAGAAGGCTTTTACAAGAAAGAAACTTAACTCTGGATATAGCATTTGAATTGGCCTTGGCTATGGAGCAAGCCACCAATGATGTCATCTCCATACATAAAGGTTCTAATAAGGAAGAACAATAAGTATCTTTCATAAGTGAAAGAAAACTGCACAAGAGTGTAGCATACCGTCCTTGTCACTCTTGTGGTAAAACTAACAAAAAAAGGTATGAATGTTATTTCCATGACGCCATATGTAGAAGCTGTTCGAAGAAGGACACATTAAATCTATCTGCTAAAGTAAACAAGCAAGTACAATACAATAAGGAGGAAAGATTCACCGTATCAAGTGGAATGAAGAATCAGATGAAGATTCTGATACCATTTTTGAAATTTATAATGTTCACAACATGGAACAAACTAAGAAATGTTGGATTTACCCCATCATAAATAATACTAAAGTAAAGATCGAACTTGATACAGAATGCCCGATATCTGTAATGACGAAAACAGACTATCACTCTATTTTTAAAAAGGCACCATTGACAAATCCAGTGAGTATGAAGTTGAAAACCTACACAGGAGAGGTAATCACTCCTATAGGAACAACAACAGAAAAAGTGTCCATAAACAACAACACTAAATACCTTACTTTAGTTATTGTGAAGACTAGCGCACATCCACTCCTAGGCAGATAATGGATTCATTAATTAAAAATAAAATTGACTCAATCGATCAACTAAACCTCAGTCTCAAGTGACAAGGAGAAGGTAGAACTCGACCGAATTTTGAAAACACACTCAAGTGTATTCCAAGGGGTTATTGGAAAAATTAAAAATAGTAAGGCATCATTTCATTTGAAAAATGCATGCAAACCAAAATTAATTAAGGCAAGACCTGTACCATACGCTTTAAAAGAAAAGGTTGAAGCTGAATTAAAGAAATTATAGAGAAGGAAGGAATTATCACCAAGGTTCCAAATAGTGAATGGGCCATGACAGTGTGAACTAGATGCGGAATTGAAAAAGCTCACTACAATTAACACCCGTCTAGGATTTTATGAATATAACATATTGGTTTTTTGGAATTACATCAAGTCCTGCTTTATTTCAACGTATCATGGATTCAGTGCTGTCAGAATTAGAAAATGTCCAATGTAATCAGGATGATATAATCATCACAGAGAAAACCAATGAATCACACTTAAAGAACATTGACATTGCGTTTTATCTGAGTTGATTCTTGAACAGTTTGGGTGAAAACATTCTCCTAAACCCGAGCTCTGTTTTGTCCTGCATGTTTCTTCAACATTGTTTGTGAGGCAAAATATAATTGAAATACTTGCAAATTCGATCAAGTAAGCTGGTCTGCAAAGATGAACAATAAAGATCATGTGGTTGTACTTTGAAAACTCCTGTTGATCTCGGCAAATGCCATTAAATTTGAGAGTTTGTGCGACAAACAAGGAAGGAAATTTATGAGAATCTGCATCTGCTCTTTCTGAAGCTTTGGTTCCATCAGTTGTTTGGTTAATTATTAATTGGAATTGGAGGAGGAAAGAATCTCAAAAATAAAACGTTGAAATATGAGCTTCGTACTTTCTCGCAACATTTTATATCCTGATATTTCACAATTTGAGTGAAATATTGGCTAGTGCGAACCTGATTGTCAAACAATTCCTGATCCTTCGATATGAGTCCTGCTGAATCTAATTCAGATTTATGAACAACACATTGAGGAGATACGCATTTCATCTTATTTTGACATAAAACTAATTCAAATCTTTAACAAAATTTTTTGAAAATTATTTTTAAAGCTACTTAAATTATACTTTAAAAAATAAAATAAATAAATAAATTAGAAAAAAAAATATATATAAATAAATCTGTGACATCAAACATGGCCTGAACCCCCTCCCTCTGTCACAAACTGTCACACTTTCTTACACCCCTCCCCATGTCACAAACTGTCACACTTTCTTAAACTCCCTCCCCCTGTCACAAACTGTCACACTTTCTTACACCCCTCCCCATGTCACAAACTGTCACACTTTCTTAAACTCCCTCCCCCTGTCACAAACTGTCACACTTTCTTACACCCCCTCCCCCTGTCACAAACTGTCACACTTTTTTACACTCCCTCCCACTGTCACAAACTGTCACACTTTCTTACACCCCCTCCCCCTATCATAAACTTTCACACTTTCTTACATCCCCTCCCCCCCCCCTTTGGAGCGTGACGTATTTTATGGATGTCCCCTAATAAGATAATATTTTTAAAAAATTTTATTTCGTTTCCATTAGCTTTTTCTCAATTATATATTTTATTCTTCCTTTCAGACCGGTAATGAAATAATGATTGCGTCCAGTTTCACGCAGTCAAGTGGACAATTTGAGTCACGCTAAATTTTCGGACATTAAAACTCTTCTAGCCACTATTACCTCTTGAATAGCATTTCCTTTTCCTTGTCGATTTAGTCGTGAACTATTATTTGCCCACATATCAGACGAGTAACGATGGGTCATCGCGCGTGGAAACTCAAAGAGTTTATCAAGAGGACGATTCTCAAAACACTAGAGAAACGAGGGTCGTTTGGGCTGCAGAAGGATTTGAGCGCACCTCGAGCGAGGGCCAAGTTCTGTCACTACCTCGTCTACTCGCTAACATGCATGACCATGTGCGCCACCCTCTGGACTCTGGTGCTAGGGGGCGGGGAGACCATCACAGTGACCTTCAGTTCCAGTAACGACACTGTCAAGGCCGTCTACAAGAGTGCATAGTAAGTTGATTAAGACTTTCACACAGGAGACATTTATTAAATTAAATTAATTTTTTGGTTCCACAAATAATTTCAATCTGACGGATTTGAAGTCCCCAATGTGATGGATAAAGGGTGTCATTATTATGTCATAGAATTGGGTGTCCCGGTAAGTAATGAAATATAACATAATAACATTTAATGAAATAGGGTGTAATTATATGTGAAGGTATAAGGTGCCCCAAATGTGATGGGATAAGGTTGTTTAAATGTTACTGACAATAAAATATGATGATTTAAGATGCTAAATTCTTAAACGACTGGCGAATTTAATAAGTGCCAATAATTTATAGCTATACTATACATTTGCTATAAATCAAGGGTGGGAAAACTGCGGTCGGTACATGCGACCCGCTACGGGGTTATGGGTGGCACGTGGAAGCCTGCAACAAGTTATAACTAATAAATAGATGTTTGTACTGAGGCTGACTTTTTTAGGTGCGGCTTTTTTATTTTTTGTGACCCACTGATGCGGCCAACGCCATGAAATGTTTTACCCCTCCCCCCACCCTTGCCCTGCTCTATATTGGTTATTTATATCTACAAACTGCCCTCGCCTACTACATCATACTGGGCTCTACAAAGTGATTCACCTGATTAAAATGTATCTTATTACATAGCTCTTTGTTCAACAAATTAACATCAAGCAACGAAGAATGCCAATAGTAACAAATAAATCTAATACAACCCTCAAATAGATGTAGGGATCAAAACTTTAAATCGTATTCCTTATACAAGAACAAACACAAATTATCGTTCTTCCCGTCCGGGATACGGACGTTATATGGGTTGCTTGATCAATCCAGGAAAATTAAAAATTATATCAACTCTGATTAAATGCAAGACTTGATATAAACCCAGGATAAACGTAGGACGCAAAAATCTTCTGTATAGAAGGAGCGTCTGTAACTAATATAATATAACTCAAATAATTTCAACGGTTGTTATCCCACCACGTGACCCATCAGTCCGCGCACTAATCTCTATCATTCTGTACGGAGCAGCGAGAACTCAGACGGCTCCGTGGAACTGGTGTTCAACATTCCCCAGGGCTGGGAGGAGCTGGTGCGCCTTAACAGCTTGAGCGCCCGGGCGGCGGTGGAGACGAACAAGACCGGCAACTCGTCCTCTGGCGAGAATTATCGAGAGAGAGTGGTCAAGGCATCACTGTACCCCATCACTCTCAACTCGGAGTACCTAATCAACTCGGTCACTGTGTGTCCAGCTGGCCAGACGGTGGACTACATCATCATTGTGCACAGGTAATTGCACAATATCAAAGAGAGAGGGAGATTTAGCGAGATAAAGAGAGAGAAGGGAGTATTGTATTTTTTCTAAAATTATATTTATAATCTGATTTTAAATTGAAATAATTATTTTTCAATGTTATCATTTACTTTTAATGAATTCCGGATATTTTTTAATGCATTCTCCCTACCTCAATCGGTCTCTCTTATTTATAATTTATTTCAGCTGATTTCAATTTAATTTTAAATAATTCATATTTTCATCTAAATGATTCCTTGTATTTCTAATAAATTCATCACTATATACAAGATCCTCATATTTATATTATAGTCCTCATATTTCAAATAGATTCGTCATTTTTTTAAATAGATTCCTCGTACTTATGTTGTGGTACTTGCATGTCAAATAGATTTCTCATTTTGTTATACTTATTTATAATGCAATCCTCTTATTTCTATATGATACTTCGCTTTCCAGATAGATTCTTCATATTTTTAATTAATCCCTCCATCTTTATCTTTTTATTCTTGATACTTCTAAAATGTAAAATTCTGTATTTCTGTTCTTGCAGCGCGACGGCTTATTTCGACCGACGACGAGCCATCCGCGAAACGTACGGCAGCAAACGTCTGTTCGGCCACCTCACGCACCGCCTCGTCTTCCTCCTGGGCCGCACGACCGACGCGGCGGCCACCATGCAGATCCAAGACGAGGCCTTGATTAACAAAGACATCGTCCAAGGTCGGTTTCTGGACTCCTACCACAACCTGACCCACAAGGCCGTTATGGGCTTACGCTGGGTCTCTGAGCACTGCCCCCTGGCCCGGGTGGTCATCAAGATTGACGACGACGTCTTTCTGAACCCGTTCAAGCTCGTCCGCGAGGTCCTGCCCGAGGTCGCCAACAAATCTCGCGTGATCTCGTGTCACTTGAGGCGAAGCGGGACGAGCATCATCGTCCGCAGGAAAGGGAAGTGGATGGTTCACGAGGACGAGTTCAAAGGTTACAAGCACTACCCTTTCGATTACTGCAATGGGTACATGGTCATCCTGACTGGCGACCTCATCCGGCCGATGTACAACGCCGCCTGGCTCAACCCGTTCTTCTGGATAGACGACGTGTATCTTTTCGGGCTACTGCCGGCCACGGTCGGAGGCACGAAGTTTGTTGACCTGTGGGGCGTGCTCACTTTGAAATTCGACGAGGCTAAGAAGTGCTTCGAGGACAAGGGCTCCGACTGCAAGTTGTTGGCCGTGAGTCAATGGCGCCCCGAGGAGTCCGAGAAACTGTGGTACATGGTTCTGTCCAACATGACGGAGACCGCCAAGAGTGAACTCCACGTGTTCAGCAAATCTTGATGAAGGCCTCAAACTGTTGGCGGGCCTCAAGTTGTTTGTATTCGTTTTGATAGGGTAAAAAACATACTGCTGACATGCTTTGTTACACAACACAATACACTGTGAAATGCAAGCTGGTGTGTCTACAGATACACAGCACCAGGGGTAAAAACACAATGAACTAATATCAACTTACCAAAGTAGGAACATAAGTAGGAAGTATTGAAATCCATTTCCAGATCTACCATTGACCCTGCAGACTTTTTTTTAAACTATTAGTTCAGAGTTGTGGCAAAATCTTATACCAGTACCACCAAGTGGATGTGATAAACTATGAACAGAAAAAATAGTATTATTTACGCGGTTAATTCACTCGGACTGTCGTATCTTATCTGTTCTTCCAATAATGTTCCTGCAAAGTTTTTATAATTATTTGGCTGCCGTTAACTGACAGGAGTGTGAACATGTGTACAAAATATGATCTACTCGAATGGAGTGGTGACAGCGCAATTTTGTCTCGAGATGACGTACCTAACTTTAGCCGGATGACGTCATAAAATATCGCAATGCGTCCTGTGTCTTAACTGCACAGTAAGTAACAGATTGATACGTGAATAAATCTTTCTGTCCGTGCATGGAATCCTTCCGTTTAATAGGTCATAAGTATTATTGAGAAATAAAAGATTAAAGGACATACGTTTGATGAGAAACTGCTATTTAAATTTATAGGGCATAGAACAAGTGTAAATGAAATACTGCTATTTACATCATGTTGACAGGAAATGAGTATAAAAAAGAGACTGCTATTTATACGTTTAAAAAAAAGCAGTTATAATAAAAGACTGCTATTTATAACAGGTTAAAATAACCTCGGTATAAATGAAAGACTTTGGATCTAGATGGCGCTACTATGTTGTATTGAAGTGAATGACTTGCATGTGTGTACATATTGAAAAAAAACATTATTTCAGTATTTGGTTTTATGGAAAGACATGCACATGAAATTCCGATATAATGTGTTGGAGTATGTGTGCAATAGCTTGATTCACTCTAAAATCATTTTTTAAAAAATTGTCTAATATGGCAATGGTTTTTTCTTTTATGTTAGTCATTTTAATTTTTTAATAAATAAATGTAAAATATGATTTTTAAAAACCAAGTTTTTATACTTGGCCTAAAAAGAAGAAAATAAATTAAAACTTCTAAGTTCAAGTACTTTCATTTAATATGGCTAAAAATGTGGGGTGGGTGTTTTATACCAAAGAGAGATGTATAAGTGGTAGAATGAGTGAACTGCATGTGTTAAACCACATAAGAGCCCGCCCCACGTTTTTAACTTGTTTTTAACTGACTTGTTTTTAAATTAGCTGTTGATTTTTAACATTTTATTTTCGTGTGTTCAAAGGATCTCAAGTATCTGCTGCAATTTATAATAACATGGTTCTCATATTTTAACAAGTCCAAGGTATCTACAGTTTGACGACAACTGATACACACCATGTTAAAGCACTAGTGATCCAATTGAAACAATGTGAGAAAGTCGGGACCTTGAGATCATTACAATTAAAATCTATTCAATAAATTATGCTAAACATTAAATGAATTACATTAGGATATCTCAAAATTATATTAAGAAATACTTAAAAGAGCAAAAAATTTTTTATCATAATTTAGTATTTTTTAAACAATATATATATGGCCAAAAGTTCGTCACAAGTTCGTCCCCTCTAACACCCCTCAGACTCCGCCTCTAAAATTAATCCCGTGTCCGGTACTATGTCCAATCTGTCAGTCATAAAGGACCACACCTAGATTAAGACGGGGTGGGGCCGGATTGACATAATCGACTCTGGTGAGACCCCCACCACTTAACTACCTCCACCTGCGCGTCTGGTCATCCCATCTACCCTAGGGCATTTCACACCTTAAATCCGAATCTACTGAACGGGCCAGTTAACAACAGAACTACAATTTAAAAAACTCTGGTCCCCTGGTCAGTTTTTCCTCTTTGCCCACCCATTAAAGGACCACGCGTGACTTCAGAATCGCGCCTGCTCTCATCCTGGTGAGCCACTCCAACACATCAAAGACATGCCGCTGTCGTGGCGGTCACTCTTTGAATGCAAATTGACCTAAATTCTCTACAATACGTAGTAGCTGTATAAAAACATTTTACAATGTAAGTTTGACAATTCGTCTGCCCTTATAACAAATTTTTTTTCAAATATTTCTATAGTTATTGAGCAAGGATGAACTTTAAATTTAAACTAAAAGTTCACCCCAAGTTATGCTTAAAAGAATGTCAACAGTGGCTAAGATAAAATTAGTTCGACCAGATTTTGATGATATTATTATTGAAAAATACCCTTCAAAAGTTTACAAAAAATCACCTATAAAAATAATATAAAAATAAATGTGCCGCCAATTAGCGTATCTCAACCATTCAAGATGAATCCGCAAAATGTATCACAGAAGAACAAGAAATTATCAGAAGATGGACCGAATACTGTTCTCAGCTGTAGGCAATGAAGACTCCAAAGGCGATGCGTCAGTGCTCAACTGCCTAAAGTCAACTAACACAGACATGCATTCTATTCTCAGCGACGATTTGGAGCTTACTGTACAAAAACTGAAGAAGGGGAAATCAGCTGGAGCCGACAACATTCCGGGCGAACTGATTCAAGCAGGAGGTGACCCCGTAATAAACATCATATCTAACATGTGCAACAAGATCTGGCAGACATGAAGATTGCCAACCCCCTGGACGCAATCGATGGTTATCACGCTCCCAAAAAAGGGTAATCTACAGATGTGTCAGAACTACCGTACAATTAGCCTGATTAGTCACCCCAGCAAAGTCATGCTTATGATCATATTGAACAGACTGAAACCACAAGCAGATCAAATCATTTCAGAAGAACAGGCGGGCTTCAGAGCAGGAAGAAGCACAACGGAGCAAATCTTTAACCTGCCAGTTCTCTGTGAAAAACATCTTCAACACCAGAGTGACCTCTATCATGTCTTTATAGACTTTAAAAAAGCGTTCGACAGAGTGTGGCATGAGCCGCTGTGGGCAACTATGTACAAATTCAACATAAATGCAAACGTCATTGAAGTGATCAAGAACCTTTACAACAGCGCAGTACTCTTCAACAGCAAGCTGGGAGATTGGTTCAAGACCACTGTTGTTGTCAGATAAGAAGGATGTTTACTTTCCACCATCCTCTTCAATCATTCATTTAAAGGATCATGACAGATGTGCTAGAAGACCATGTCGGAACAGTCAGCATCGGAGGGAGAAGCATAACCAACATACGCTTCGCCGATGACATTGGCGGCCTACCTGTAGCGAGGACGAACTAAAAGAATTCCTTGCAAAGCTAGAGAAAACAGCAAAGGCGTACGGCATGGAAAGCAATGCAGAAAAGACCAAGGTCATGGCAAATAGTAAATTCACAAGTGAGATTCGGATAAACGTGCAAAAACGCGAAGATGTCTCCACCTTCAAATATTTAGGGGCCATAATATCCGACGAAGGCTCAAAGCCAGAAATTCTTGCCCGAGTAGCCCAAACAATGGCAGCATTGAGTAAATTAAAGCACATCTGGCAAAGCAAGAAGCTCTCCGTGAGATCAAAGACCCGGCTAATGAGCTCTCTGTGGATGTCTTTTTGTATGATTGTGAGGCTTGGACGCTCACTGCAGACCTCCAAAAAGAATCAATGCGCTAGAGATGAGATGTTTCAGAAAGCTATTATACATCTCCTACACAGCGCACATCACAAACGAAACGATCCACAACACAGTAAGTACTGTCATTGGCCCCTACGAGGACCTACTCACATCAATTAAGACACGTGACAAGAACTGGAGGTCTCGAAAAAACTATATTGCAAGGTACAGTCCAGGGATGAAGGAAAAGAGGCAGACATAGAAGAGATGGGATGACGATATCAAAGAGTGGACCGGCCTGTCATTCAGTGACTCTCAAAGGGCAGCACAGGACCAGGACAAATGGCGTGTGTTAGTGAGCAGCTCACGATTGTGCCCCAACGACCCAACAACGGGTTAAAGGATAGTTCATGTTCAAGTTCAAACTTGTAACAACAGGTGGCAAAGCTGTCACATCAGGCAGCACAGTTGTCCCAGGAGGTGGCCAAATTTTCCCAGCAGGTAGCAAAGTTGTCCCAGCAGGTGGCAAAGTTGTCGCAGCAGTTTTCCCAGACCTAAAAGTTATTATTTAATTTTTACTAGACACATATTGTGATATCTTAACTATAAACATAGAAAAACACATTTTGCGGTTTATTTGTGTACATTTATATTAAACTATATCTCAAACTATCTTTTTTTTCTCTCCCTCTGAACAAAATATGTGATAGTAAAAAATGTGCGATAATTCAATATTTATTTTTATTTTTAGTTTACACTAAAACTAATACTTACTACACATAGACCTAGATTTATAATTTAACTAACTCTAAATAAGCATTTTAATTAACTTCAGCCTTGAATTATATCCATTATTTAGGAAATCTTAAATCCACTGTAAGTGGCCAGAAAGCCACCACCCTCCCCCCCCCTAAATTGCTTTTTTAAAAATAAACTAGAATGGTGAAAATTAAGAAAAGCATCTGACAAGTTATTAATATTGTAAACCAACAAAAAAATGACACAAACAAAGGGTTGAAAATGATTTAGGATTGATTTTAAGTTTAAAAGTTGTAGGGAGCGATGGATTCTGATTGGTTGGTGATAAATTCGAATTTCTAAATATTGACCTTTACTGTTGTTTAGTTTTTACTAAAGTTATTAATTTATTTTTTAAAATTTTATATCCAAGAAGAAAATAAAAGTTTATATAACAATAAAAAGAGGACTTAGCGTTTTTATCGATAAAGACTGCAATCCATTACGTGTATCCTGCCAAATACCTGCAAATTACTAACTTAGCAATTTGAATCGACACTATGAAAATTGTAAAAAAGAGTTTGTATCGCGTTATCCACATGCAATATGAATTTTAACAAAAAGCTAGCCTGATAAGCTAAAGTCCGGAATATGTCAACAGGAGACACTACTGAAAGGAAGGTGTCACTGCAACTGATGCAAGAACTGCTTGAGCTTAACGACCTTATTCTAAAGGGGGCTTTATTAAAAGGATAATCGAGGAAGCATTTCAATAATAGTTCCAAATAACTACAGACACAAATTAGAATGAATCTTTGTACTTCATGATGGAATTCATAATATCAAAGCATCGAGCAGTAACTAGTAATCGGCATCTGACAGAACCTCTCCGTACAACTACAAGCTACCAACCAGATTTAAAGAAACGTGCAAGGCCAAACCAAGGCTTGTCAGCAGAATCATAACATTTAATGTTCACCAAATCACGAGTCTATACGTAGCAGAGTTTCTATTCATATAGTGTTAAAACAATTCAAAAGTTAAAATCATTTAACTCACATAAAATAATTTTTTAATTAAAAAAAAATTCATTTAAAGGAATAGTTCATCGCAATGTTGGTTGTGACCCATGCGACAATTTCTTTTAAACAATTGAATGATTATGTCTTTACATTTACTCTATATCAGCAGCTTCAATCCAAATAATGGCCCGATTTATATGCTGCGTGATTATGTGTACAGGGGTATTATTTATATACTGCATGATTATGTGTACACATTGACAATATTAGCAGCTTCAGTCCAACAAAGGGCTTTATTTATATACTGCATGATAATGTGTACACATTGACACTATAGTAGCAGCTTCAGTCGAACAAAAAACTTCATTTATATACTGCATAACCATGTGTACATAGTGACTATATTAGCAGCTACAGTCCAACAATGGGCATTATTTATATACTGCATGATTATGTGTACACAGAGACTATATTAGCAGCTACAGTCCATCAAAGGGTATCATTTATATACTGCATGATCATGTGTACACAGTGACTATATTAGCAGCTTCAGTCCAACAATGGGCATTATTTATATACTGCATGATTATATGTACACAGTGACTATATAAGCAGCTACAGTCCATCAAAGGGGATTATTTATATACTGCATGATCATGTGTACACAGTGACTATATTAGCAGCTCCAGTCCATCAAAGGGTATTATTTATATACTGCATGATTATGTGTACACATTGACAATATTAGCAGCTTCAGTCCAACAATGGGTATTATTTATATACTGCATGATTATGTGTACACATTGACTATATTAGCAGGTACAGTCCAACAATGGGCATTATTTATATACTGCATGATTATGTGTACACAGAGACTACATTAGCAGCTCCAGTCCATCAAAGGGTATTATCTATATACTGCATGATCATGTGTACACATTGACTATATTAGCAGCTTCAGTCAAACAATGGGCATTATTTATATACTGCATGATTATGTGTACACAGTGACTATATTAGCAGCTGCAGTCCTCAAAGGGTATTATTTATATACTGCATGATTATGTGTACACAGTGACTATATTAGCAGCTACAGTCCATCAAAAGGTATTATTTATATACTGCATGATCATGTGTACACAGAGACTATATTAGCAGCTTCAGTCTAACAATGGGCATTATTTATATACTGCATGATTTATGTGTACACAGTGACTATATTAGCAGCTACAGTCCATCAAAGGGTATTATTTATATACTGCATGATTATGTGTACACAGTGACTATATTAGCAGCTACAGTCCATCAAAGGGTATTATTTATATACTGCATGATTATGTGTATACACTGACACTATTAGCAATTTCAGTCCAACAAATGCTACTTGTCTAAAATATGTGACGTTTGTTTCCTGTGGAAACTATTAACGAGTATGTTAATGAGTATTTCATTTCTGTACAATTTGTCTTGTGTATACCTGCCCATTTTTAGTGACGCATTCATTGCCAAAAGCAGAATGTAGTATCTGCTACTGACGCATTCCCCACTTTATCTCAGTAAGTTTGCTTTTTCTTAATTCCGAATGCAGCATATAACCATATATTCATGCCATTTTCACAGTGTTGCTTCAAATTGATGGCTTTGTAATTTGCTAGCCATGTTTGGCAGATGAGACACATTCGCTTACCATCATTATATTTATTTGCAGTCTTCTTCGATTCTAAAAGAAAACTTCCATTTTCAATATTTGTATTTCATGGAAATGTTTGCAATATTTGATGTAAAGTTATAAATCATAATACGATACTAAATTTAGTAGGACTTACAGACCGATGATAGTAGAAACCATGAAATGTGTATATTTACCGAACCATAACAATAATAAAACAAACCCGTAAAAACGAAGTTTTTGACTATAAACCCCTTATATATGAGACATAACTAACAGTATTGATTATTTTCAAACATGTACAGACTGAATCTGTCTTAACTCAACTTTGCATCATAACCCTAGTGGGTGGGGGGGTGGGGGTGGGTGGGTGGGGGTGGGGGGGAGAGGGGAAAAGTCTGGTCACCGATTCGCTTGACCGAGCTCAGAGTGACACGTAAAATGTAAACAAAAGCGCCCGTCGCTTCGTTGGGTCGCCTCAATGCGTCAGCTCAAAATTTCACGTGGGAAAAAAACAATAACAAACCGTGAATTTAAATTACATACCTCATATAAGGATAAACTAAAAATGCATTAATTTAATTACGGTACGTTCGATCGATCTGAAATTTTGATACGATGCATTGTTAGTTCAGACGGGTCCGTGTGCCAAATTTCAGTTCGATCGGATCATGGGAAGTGGGTCATTTTTTGACTTCTGTTTTTCCGCCTGCCCAAGACAGACATAGAGAGAGAGAGAGAGAGAGAGAGAGAGAGAGGGACAGAGACGCCGGTGAAGTTAATATAAGGGATTTAAAAATAGTAGTTAACATTGAACGACACAAACCAACCATAAACTAATAGTTTCATTCAAATTAAAAAAACCACAACAACACTTTCATTTAATTTTTATAATAAATATTTCAAACTAGAAGATTTAATTGTATAAAGTGTTCGTGAGAAGCAATGTGACCATGGAAGAGTATCACTGGTAGGCCTGTTAACGGGTGCCCGGGAACCCGGGTACCCGTTGCCGAGGAATTACCCGGGTAGTACAATTGCGCCCAGGTACCCGTGAAGATTTTAATGCAATGTCTACACCAATGCTATCCAACCTGTCTAAAATGGCCCGCCAGATCTTGGTACAATTTACAATATTTTTGGAAATAAAAAATAAAATAGTTTTTTAAAAAATAATTAAAAAATATAAAGACCTTGATTGTTTTAGTATTTTTGAAAATTTATTACAGACTACTTGAGAATTGTGTCATTTTTAATAAAATGGGGTGTGTGCTGCAAAGGAGGCGTTGGTTTTGGTAGATTTATGTTCAGGGTGTCCCATGTCAACATTGGTGAAACTTCCAGTCACGTGATATCAGATAGTAGCAGTCTCCTTTTGCTGCTTTGGCCATGGTGTGTGTGTGTAGGGGGGGGCGGGGTCACGCTGTAACCAAAGCCTATAATTAACAACCGCGGTTTGAATGATGCATGGCTAATGGTCAAAGGGTTTAAAGCTACCTCGTCATCTTAAAAATGCCTGTGTCTCCCAAGATTGATTTTGATTTTAAAGATAGGCAACCACGGCAAGTTAAGGTCCGTTATGGAAGGAATGTTAATAATAGAACGAGGGCAATCAAAATGGCTCTTAAGGGTACTATAAAATTCCTAGATTATTGATGAGGAATGTTAACGAGTTGAAATTAAACCTCCCTGGGTTCGTCGAGGGGGTGTCCATCCTGTTTTTTTAAACATAAAAAGACCAGTAGTTGGTTTTTAGTTTAAGAATATGATCCATTCAGGGAGGGAGTAGTAAGCAGAATAAAAGCTGTGTTTGTGGTAGTGCAATTCGATCAAAAAGAAAATCTGAGAGACAACAGTCACGATTTTTCAAAGGACATTTGTTTCTAAAAAAGAGAAAGCCAATATGTCGAGTAGGAAACGAAAAGTTACAGAAGAGAATCGTAATTTTAACTCTTCGTGGGAACTCGAATTTTGTTTTCTTTGAAAAGCCAGTGTGTTTGATTTGTCAGGTTACTATTTCTGTTAACAAAAGGGCAAATCTGCAGGGACGCCACAGGTCAGTGCATTTCTATTTTTATAACGATTATCCGAAATGAACGAAGCTAATAGAAGAAAAATGTAGGTTTTTAAAGAAGAATTTAAATGGCCGGCGAAATATTTCCCGTCAGATTTTCAGTTTAAGTGATTGTTCTACTGAAGAGTCTTTTAATATTTGCTGGTTATTAGCAAAGAAAAAATCGTATCTATATAGTGAGACGGTTAAACATTTTTTTCAAGAATGTCCTGATTCATTATTTTCTGAGTTAAAAAAAGGAGAAATAAAGAAACAAATTAAATATCTTATCTTCAGTTTTCCCACCAGACTGTTGCAAAGCGTGTTGAAAGTATGTCCGGTAATATATTGAAGCAGTTAGTTACGGATTTAAAACTGCTTCTGGTTTCAGTCTGGCATTGGATGAATCATGTCATATCACTGACACGGTCCAACTCATTGTTTGGGTTAAGTTTAACTAGGGGCAGACATTTAAAGAAGAATTACTGACACTAATTCATTTGAAAAATACAACCCGTGGTGAGGATGGTCCTCCAGCAATGGTAGAAATGAAAGTTGTCCTCATTGGCTTAATGATGGCTGACAATGATTTTCCATACATTCTGTTCTTTATCTCTATAAGACTTTGTTTAGCTGACCCCCTCCCCAAAAAAAATCACTTTGGCACCCCTTAGCTCATTGTTTTTAAACCACTGAATTATAGTAATATTTCAATGTCATCATTTTTAGATCGCTGATTCATTACATATAAATTGGCATTTACATGATACACAAAGAGGTATTCGGCTAATAGAGGGCATAACGGAGAAAATTTTGAGGCATTTCGAAAGGGTAACCCAGGTACAGTGACGTAGAAAGAGTTTGGCAAGGGGGCGAATGCCCCGGGTGTCACTTTGGGGCGGAAAATTCATAGTCTTTAATTAGCTTGAAAGAAAAAAAAATAAGAGAAAATGGAGATCTTTTGTCAAAATACAATAAACACCAAGTATTATGAGAACGGAACACTTATGTGCAGGAATTTCAATTTGATTCTTCAAATGTGACACCTGCTCCTGTTGTAAAGGGAGCAATTACTGAACCCTATCAATTTTAAACATGAGCAAATTAAAAGGTAATGTTACGCCTGGCATTTTTTTAGGGGCGGCACACTACCCGTTGTTATTTAGCATCTAAAAAATTTGCAATAGAAACTTCTTTCTGTTACAAGATACCACATACTTATTCCTTTGCAATTGATAGCTCTCCATATATTTCACATAAGGTTCAAAAAGTCCATTTGTGCAATGTGAAAAGATTTAAAATCAGAGAGGTTGCTTTTTTTTGTTTTTTGTTTTTGTTTTTTAGATTTGAAGACATGTACTCTCTCGAAATATAGATTTTATGAAATCAATGGCGCTCAAAATTATTAATAAACGTTAATAGTTAATAAGTGCTAATAAAATTATTTTCAAAGATTACTCACAAAGAACTCATTGAATACTTAAAGGATGTTTTGACTTATTCTAACATTTCATTTGGATATCTTATTGTATTTGAATCTTCCAGTCAAAATACGAGAGAGCAAATTTTGGTGGGGAATATGTAGAAGAAAATCATTTGAGGTTTTGGCAGATACATAAATCTTAAAACCGATATAAAACATGCTAATCTACATAACTGAAATTTTTCCTATATTTTAGAGTATTAAAGTATCACACAGGATATTTTCCAGCTAGGAATATTTTATCTAGCGATGAAAAATGAATTAATAAATATAAATAATGTTTTTTTAAGATATTTTGGCTTGAAGTTAACCTGCCTAGTATAATATATATTCATAATGGATATTTTTTACAAGTGAAAAAAGAAATCCCAGCTGCGTCATAAGCTTGGTTAAAATTAAGTTAATGAAAAATGTATTATGATCAACAATGCAATTTTGCCATTGAGCATGACATTGCTGCCAATATTTATACATATAAGATTGTGCTATGAGAAAAAATAGAAAACTTAAATTTCAATGCATAAACGAAAGCAATTCTATTTAAATTTAACATAAAATATAGGGTCCTTATGATGAATTTATAATTTAAAAAAACATCTTCTTTCTTATGGTATCAACATATTTTCCCGGGGGGGGGGCGGTAGATCTGGGTTCTGGCCCGGCTGCACATACCCACGCTACGCAGCTGCCCGGGAACCCGTTCAAGTTTCGGACTGGTACCCGGCAGCTTTTTTCAACAATATTGACTGCCCTACTGAGATATATTTGTTATTTCAACTATTAAAGGTAGATATATTAGAGGCGTGGTATAAACTAGTTAGGTAGAAGTATATATAGTGATATTCACCAGTGAGTTAGATTTTGTTGTATTGTATTAACTATTGAGTTTTATTTTGTGGTATGCACTAATGGGGCATATTTGTGATATCCCCTGATGGGGAAGGAACTGATTGATTTGGTGAAGTTAATAAATTTGATGCAGTTGAACAACTCAATGTGGTAAGTGCAATTCCTCTCCATTACCTAAGGCATGGGTGGGAAAACTACGGCCCGTAGGCATATACATGTTGCGTTCTTATGTCGATGTTAATTTTCTTTGTTTAGCATTTTCGCTTTATTTTTAAAATTTTATTCCGAGTATTTGATTAATTCGAATCTAGGTATATTAAATTAGTTTTATGGCTCCATAATTGATTTATGATCATTAGTCATTAATTGTTAACACTGTAACATCCTTATTCGAAACTGCATTTCAGCTCAACTGTAAGTGGCTTTTGTTTACGATTTAAATTTTGGCAGTTTTTTAAAACTTGTAATTTAAAAGTGAATTGACGATGATTAAACCATAAGTGCTGCCAAAAAAAGAAAGATTGAGGACGAAGGTCGTGTTTTTAATGAAGAATGGACTGCTAAATATTGCTTCCCAACCGTTGGCAGTAAATCAGTCTGCTTGCTGTGCCTGAGTGTGTGAGCGTCTTTAATGAGTACAACTTTAAAAAAAAATATATATAAAAAATCTTACACATTTTGATTTCGGGCACTATTTAACGAACGAAGAGAGAAAAGGGAATTTTCAGGAGTTTGTTAATAATTTAAAGAAGCAGCAAACTGTTACCACCAAACAGTCTTTTATACAAGATGCTACAACCGAAGCCATTTTTGTACTGTCCCATAACATTGTAAACGGAAAAGGTATTTTTCTGAGAGCGAGTTTATAAAGGAATGCTTGTAAGATGCAGCAAGCATTATGTGTCCAGAACAGATAAAAACTTTGATAGCATTTCTTTATTAAGGAGAACTGTAGTCAGGCGTTTTGAAAAAAAATTAGCGTCAATTTGATGGACCAACTTCGAAGATGCAAGCAAAGAATTTGTGTGGTACTCTCTTGCGTTGGACGAAAGTGTGTGTTGTTCGTCCATCGATTCGACGAGGACCACTCTAGTCATCCGAGGGTTGCTGGGGCTGGCACTATTTGTGCATGCGCAGATGGCCGATGAGGCCGATTCTTGCACGGAAGTTTCGGGAACAGAATGGACAAGGGTCGAGTGGGACATCTCCAGGAGGGTTGACAGCACGGGCCTTTCGGGCTTGCCTCTTCTTTTCTGTGGCGGTGATCCGGTTTGCCTCGCATGACTTGTCACCTTCGTGGATGGAAGAGCGCCAGGTGGATCGGTCCATTGCAGCTCGTTACCATGTGTCTGTATTGATGGTAAACGCTTTCAGTGAGGCTTTCAGTGTGTCTTTGAAGCGTTTCTTTTCCCCACCGTGGAACCACTGGCCATGCTTGAGCTGGCCATAGAAGAGTTCCTTTGGGATCCTCTGGTCTGTCATTTGGACCACGTGCCCTGCCCAGCGAAGTTGGGACTGCATCAGGAGGGTGCAGATGCTGGGGAGACCTTCATTGGTCAGTACCACTGTGTCTGGAGTTTTATCCTGCCACTTTATGCCGACGATCTTCCTGGGGCTTGTTGTATGAAAGTGGTTAAGCTTCCTTGCATGGCGCTATTACACAATCCATGTTTCACACGCATCTAGCAGTGGGGGAAGCACCACAGCCCTGTATACTTTCAGCTTGGTGTAGATGGTGATGCCTCTTCTGTTCCAGACGTTTGGGTAAAACCTACCAAAAGTGGAGCTGGCTCTGGCAATTCTGACATTCACTTCGTCATCGATGGTGACATTTTGAGACAGTGTGCTGCCTAGGTATGTGAACCGGTGCACTGTGTTGTGTCTATGGCCGTTGACAGTGATATTTGGCTCAAAGTAGGGCATTCAAGGCGCTGGCTGATGGAGGACTTCGGTCTTCTTAGTGTTGATGGTCAGACCAAAGTTTGTGCAGGCGCTGGAGAACAGGTTAACGCTGCATTGCATGTCGGCTTCTGAGACAGCGTTGAGGGTACAGTCATCAGCAAACAGCAGGTCTCTGATGATGTCTGTCATAATTTTAGTTTTTGCGTGGAGCCTCCGAAGGTTAAATAGTTTGCCATCTGTGCATTACCTCAGGTTGACACCAACATCCTCGTCTCTGAAGGTCTCTTGTCAGCATGGCGGAAAACATGAGGCTAAACAGTACTTTTGTGGGTACTTATACGGGAAATAAACACTCGACTTGAGCTTACCGAAGAATTATTTAGTGTTGAGCCACTCAAACACACAATTAAAGGCCAGTATTTATTCAATGCTGTTTAGAAATGTATTGAACGAACTGGTTTGGTGTGGAACAAGATAGCAAGTGTAACAACAGAGTGCTGACATTCTCTCTTACCTCTGCACTATATCATCAATCATGAAAGTCTGTGCAAAGCTGAGTTGAATATCAGGCATGCTATTGACCCAGTTGTCAATGTGATAAACCTCATCCGAGCCAGGTTATAACCACAGGCAGTTCAAAGCACTGCTTGAAGATTTGGAAACTGAATATTATGATATTATCTACCACAGCAGGGTCCGCTGGCTGAGCCTGGGCAAGATATTGAGGCAAGTGTGGGATCTCAAGGAAGAAATAGTTATGTTCCTGGAGATCAAGGGTTTTGTTTGTAACTTTGTTACTAACATTTTTAATGAAGAGTGGAAGTCAGTCTTCATGATACCATTGACATTATGGAAAAGTTGAATGTCAAACTTCAGATCAATATCTTGTTTGCACATGAAATGTATGTGTATGTTAAATCATTTCAGGCAAAGCTCTCCCTGTTCTCCAGGCAAGCAGATGAAAAATGGTTTTGCAATTTCCCTTTGCAGAAACAGAAAACCATTTCTAGTAAAAAGGCTAACAAGCACAAGGCTCAGTTGGATGACTTGGTCTTGAAATTTGAAAGGAGGTTCCAAGACTTCAGTTGTGTACATCGACTCGAACAACTCCCAACAATCGCTTCTCAGGGTGTATGACGATACTGACTGGCCGTATACCCGTTTCGAGTTAGCCCGCTTATTTTACAGCGACGAATGAAATGACAGAGTATAAAATCTCAGTAAACAGTGACGCACTAGAGATGTCAATCCTAATATTCCATCATGTTTACATACAAAACATAACTGGTTTGCTCCAGTTTCATGGAAATAGCTTTAGTTTATCAGGTCAGCACGGAAGTCCATTCCATGCCCATCGAATTGTGACCAGTGTTAGTAAATGGATAACACGTAGACAGGTTATGAGATAGCCTTACTAGGACGTAACAAAACAGCGAACGTTTCGACAAAGAGCCGAGTGTTAACAAAGGGGTTTTCACTGTGCAGCATGTGACTGAAAACACGGTTTATTGAAATGGTGGCCTTCATACCAGAGGCGTCACTGGGGGTGGATGCGGGTAGTGCGGACCTTACCATGACACGAAGTGACACCACATTGTAAAACTGTTATATGTTCCTGTTATTTGGCACTGGCAGACTTGGAGCAGATCTATGGGCTAAGTCGTGAGGCGGGGTAACATCATGAACTGCCACACTGGGGAAACTACACCTAGAGACGCGTCTGCTTCATACACTGACTCTCGTACCTACTAAGATTAGTGTAGATTTTTTTTTAAAATGAATGTATAAAGTGTCAAATGTTTATCAGGAGTTAAACTAAATTAAGTAATGCAATTTGGGGAAATACATTTCTAGGTGAATTAATTTGAGTAGCAGCTCTCCTATAAATACCGAACATTTCCATTCCTGACAAAGTGTAGAGTATAATTTACGATCGCTGTCTGTGTTATGAAATGAAAATCTTCGCTTGATAATTAAACTCTAGCTAGCAATAAGACAAAGTTAGCATCAAAAACATATCCAAATAAAGGGGTTGTTCATGAATGACGTCACGCCATTTTCTCCGATTTTTAACCCCCCCACCCCCGTTCACACTTCATCAAAACAAAAATAGACCCCGACCTCCAATATTACGTCACAAAGCTGTGACTCCTACCCCCTCCAAAAAGCGGTAATTTCTATTTGGAAACCAGCATGTTTCAAGTCTCTTTTTTGTCATTTAAGTATGTATTTAATGTATGGCTACACTCTAATATCGTAACACGCGTGAATCCATGTAAAACGTTATATAAAAAATTATGAAATCGAATATTTAAGTGGAACTTTGATTTTTTGTGTTTTGACGTGACGTCATAATTCTTAAAATCCCCCCTACCCTTCGTCACGCATCGTCACAAATGTGGGGACCACACCTCCCTCCTAAGTGCGTGACGACATTTACGGACGGCCCCAAAGCATTAAACAAGAGAATTCAGCTGACTAAGATTGAGAGTTGTGTTGTCAAGGTGAGAATTAGAGAATAAGAAATATGTATGTTTTCAAAATTGTTAGCATAGTAAAATTACGAAACTGTCTTTCCTTTTTCAAGTACAATAAGCAGTCTTATATTAACGAAGAATTAACAAATAGCTGATAAGATACATCTTTCTCAATATACCTACATTTACATATTGACTCATATCTTTCACTATAACTGCCCCAACACCAATCATAGGAAGAAGTAATCATTTTCCATCGTGAATTTAAAAGGACATATCTTTAAAATTTGATTTAACTTGACTCACTTATGGGTTTATTTAATTCCATCATTGATTTACATATTTGTAAGAACTATTTTAATAATTATCCTTGAGTTATAAATGCTGCCTAAAGTCTATAAACTATGTTCGTTTTGTTATTAGCTTTGAAATTCTGTATATTGTTCACAAATGTCGATTAAATTTAATAATTGTGTTCCTTTTTATTATTTTTTTTAATAATACTTAAGTTGCTTACACTCACGTCTGTCAAATGATAATGTTATTTGTTTGTTCTTAGTATTTTTAGCTTAAAACAAGTTTGTATGAATTTATAGAATAATCCGAATAATTTTTGTATGACTGTGTGAATGACGTAAAATAATTAATACTAGATACTACATGTTGCGTAGCATACGCCACAGACTCACTCATAGATAGTGCAGAGAAAAGGTGGGGGGGGTACGAAAACAAACGATAGCACGAACAAATTGGAACAACGCGAGTGAATGTTGAGGGTGGGTGGACCGCTGAAGCATTTTTGGGAAGTATTTTGGACACGCGACAATTTCTATTTTGCCACCCTATACTCCTAAAGTATCCATGTACTGAGCGTATTGTTGAGGAGAGTGTATGACTACGTTTCCGTCACTGAGAATAACGGAGAGCACGTCGTCGAAGTTATCCCAATGTTGAGAAACAAATACACTACGAAATACATGTACTCTGTGAAGAACAACGAAACATGAACGCAAAAAGCATAGCTGGTCTTAAGACATGCCCCACCCCTTCACTACGTTCGCTTACCAACAGTTAACTGTGATTAGTGAATATTTTGATTTAACTCCCGCATTACAAAAATGTGTTTTCATTATGAATAGCCAAGCAGAATTCGGTAAGCCGTTTAAGAGCTAAGAAGCTTGGTAAACCCACTACAAAAGTAATCTAAGATCATAATTAATATGAATTTGCATGTTTAGATGTTTTAGAAAAGAATATCTAACCGGTCCTTTTAATTTAAAGGCCTTATTATCATATAAGTAATAATTTAAATAAATCTTTATTCAAAATAAAGCTATATTTTATATAATGTTTCATTTTTATGTATAAGATATTTTCAAATAAGAATTTTCAAAAAAAATAAAAAATCCTAGCATATGTTTATCGGTTTCCGCAGAAACTTGTTGTTCGTTTATTATAAAATCTGATAAAAGTAGTGCAATAATTTACATTTTAAGAAGTTACAATTTTTTTACAAAAAATATTATTTGCTAAACACATTTACTAATCAATGTACTTATGTCTTTATACAAAAAAGGTCCTAGTAACATGTAAATTTTAGGGGAAATAATTTAATAAATATATTAACAATCTAAACAAATATAAAGCTGATATCAACATTAAATTAAATTTATTGATCATATACTCTAAAAATTATGATGATAATAGTATTAGTTACTAGCAAAATACTCGCGCTTCGCTGTGGAAATTAGGATTTTAGTAAACCCTCGGCTACAAAATATTGAAAAAATATAATTTTAATGCCCTAACGAATTTTAATATAGGCCATCAAGTTTTTTAACTTTAAAGATTCGTAAAAATGTATTTACACAGTATCCAAATTTTTTTGAATTTGTAATTTAGCTCATATCTGTTGAAAATACTACATTTGTGTTCGTGGCCCCCAGTGTGTGATAATTAAACCCCTAAAAAATCGTCTTTTACCATCGCGGGAGTGTACTCAACAACTTCCCAAAATTTTATGCTTCTAACTACACGAGAAGTTGGAGAATCTGTGTGAATTAACTTTTAATATAAAAAAACAAATTGGGCCCCCGGCCCCTAGTGAGTGAGAAATTAATATTTTTTGTCCTGTTACCATCGCTGGAGTGTACTCAATAATTTCCAAAAGTTTCATGCTTTTACCATAACGGGAAATCAGAGAATTAGCTTTGAGTCAGTTCTTATACAATACAAAGTACATTTGGGCCCCCGGCCCCCTGTGAGTGATAATTAAAAAAAATTTTTTGCATGCTACCATTGAACGAGTGCGCTCAACAACTTCCCAAAGATTAATGTTTCTATCTACAAGGGAAAGTGGAGAATAAGGCGATTTTCAGTATAAGGAAAAAAAACTCTTTTGGCCCCCGGCCCCAAAGAGTGTGAATTTTAAAATTCTTTTTCGCCATTTTTCGTCATGAGAGAGTACTCAACAACTGCCCAAAGTTTCATGCTTCTACCTCCACGGGAAGTTGGAGAATTAGTGAGGATACTGTTTTTAATATAAGAAAAATCTACATATGGGCCCCCGGCCCCCAGTAAAGGATAATTTAAATATTGTTTTTTCGCCGGTTACCATCGCGGTATTGTACTCAACAACTTCCAAAAGGTTCATGCTTCTGCCTCCTCGGGAAATAAGAAAATTTGTTATTTTAATATTGTATATAGTCCATACAAGGGAAAAAAGCGTTTTTTGGCCCCCTGCTTTCATGAGTGTGAATTTAAAAATTAGTTTACGCCAATTATCGTCGCGAGAGGCTACTCAATAACTTCCAAAAGTTTATACTTCTACCTACACGGGAATTTGGAGAATTAGTGATGATTCAGTTTTTAATATTAGAAAAAAAAATAGATTTGGGCCCCCGGCCCCAAGTAAGTGATAATTTAAATACTTTTTCAAGTGTTACCTTTGTGGAAGTGTACTTAACAACTACCCTAAGTTCATGCTTCTACCTACACGGGAAATAGGAGAATTATATATTTTCAGTTTTTACATAGCTTATATTAGGAAAAAACTTCATTTGGGCCCCCGTCCCCCACGAAGTCATAATTTAAATATTTCACAGTATTGTACTCAACAAACTCCTAAAGTTTCATGCTACTGCTTACTCGAGAAATAGGAGAATTTATTCGCAAAAAAAACTTAGTGGAATTTGTATGGATCACTAGATAATGTCATTAGAGCAGTTAATACAATCAGAAGGAATGCCTTCAATGAGAGATTGTTTATTCAATAATGTGCGGACAATGAAGACACCTATAATCTTTCACTTATTCACACATAAGTACGTTGGTTATCAAATATCAACAAATACTTATTTAAATCGATTTATGCTCTCTTTGATTCAGTGTTTGAATTCCTGGAAAACAAAGACAATGATTTGCGACACAATTAACTCAAAAAATGACATATCCTTAATAAATGAATTATTTACCAACTTTAAAGAAACTAATTTGAAGCTACAAGTACAAGTTAAGCAATTAAATTTAATCAAAAGCATACTATCTGGTTTGTTGCAGACGTTTTTCTGTACAATCGAAATAATGGTGTGGCTTGCTGTTCTCAGTTTTCAAATCTTCTGAAATTGAAAAATGGAGATAAAGATTTGATGGCCTACTGTCAAAACGTAATAATTATAATAATAATAATTGATAATTTATATAGCGCTGTATCCCAGCAAGGAACCGGGCTCACAGCGCTTTACATGGAGATCATAACATACATATATTAATTAAATAACCATTAATTCTATAACAACATAGAGGAAAGTAGATTACACATAAGCTACATTAATCCTAAAAAGAAATGTGTGTTGAGTCAGTTTTAAATACAAGAAGAAAAAAACTACAATATGGCCCCTGACCCCCAGTAAGTAATAATTTATATAATTCTTTTACCTGTTACCATCGCCAAATGATACTTAACAACTACCGAAAGTTTAATGCTTTTACCTACACGGGAAAAATGATAATGTTTTATTTTTAAATCCTTTATATTAACTCGTGGTGTTTGCGGCCGACCGACCTTGTCGCCAAAACTTTTGATCGATTTTAACCCACTTGCTCGCAAGATAGCGAGCTGAAATTTTGCAGGCAGTTTCGTACTGATGATAAAAACAATGTATCAAAATTTCAGATCGATCGCATGTACCGTAATTAAATTATTGATTTTTTAGATTATTTTTTTTATTCCTATGCCTATGCATCATGCTATTTTTTGAGATAGAGCGTCGCGGTGCGTATTATATTGAACAACCTTTCTGTCGCGCAATAAGGTGCGTATTTTATTGACAGCACTTTTTATAAACATATTCCTGATAGGTGCGCATTATATTAAACACGTTTTACGACACAACTGCAATTTTGTATTTTTGGATGGTCTTGCGCTGCGTGTTATAATGAACATTCTTTTAGTTACGTCTCATACGTAAAGGATTTTTAGTTAAAAACTTGTTTTTTTTTACGGGTTGTTTTTATTATTTTTTATAGAGCTCATATTAGTAAAAACTACATTTTGGGCCCCCGGCCCCCAGTATCTTATATATATGGAACGAAACCTGTTTAATAACCTGTCCGATATAATTTTGTGTACGTGTACCAAATTTCACGTTATTTGGTTGTCTGGATGTTGAGTTAATAGGGAACATCCAGACGACAGATGACAGACGACAGACAACAAATGCGTATTATATATATATATATATATATATATATATATATACTAAAAATATACCCGCTCTTCGTAGCGGGAGTGTGCGGAACCCTTTTCCCAGTAGAAGTTGCTGGTTATTACAATTTTTAAATCTCTTATATTAACTTCACCGCCGTCTCTGTCGTCATCTCTCTCTGTCTGTCCAGGGCGTGCGGAAAACAAAAGTAAAAAAATACCCAATTCCCGTGATCCGATCGAGTTGTAATTTGACACACGGACCCGTCTCACCTAACAATCATCGTATCAAAATTTCAGCTCAATCGAACGTACCGTAATTAAATTAATGCATTTTTAGTTTATCCTTATATAACGTATGTAATTCAAATTCACTGTTTGTTATTGTTTTTTTTCCACGTGAGACTTTGAGTTGACGCGTTGACGCGACCCATCAAAGTACCGGCGTGCTTTTGTTTACATTTTACGTGTAACGCTGAGCTCGGTCAAGCGATCGGTGACCAGACTTTTCCCATCTCTTCCCCCCCCCCAGGGTTATGAAGCAAATTTGAGTTAAGACAGATTCAGTCTCTAAATGTTTGTCGCGTTTGAAAATAATCAATACTGTTAGTTATGTCTCATATATAAGGGATTTATAGTAAAAAACTTTGTTTTTACGGGTTTGTTTTAATAAATCGCTTATATTAACTTCGAAATCTTGTTTCTCTCTCTCTCTCTCTCTTTCTCTGTCTTTCGTCATCTCTTCGTACGTCGGGCGGAAAAACAAAAGTAAAAAATGACCCACTTCCCGTGACACCATCGAGCTGAAATTCGGCACACATTCTTGTGTCACCAAACAGTGCATCGTATCAAAACTTCAAATAGATCCAACGTACAGTAATGAAATTAATTCATTTTTAGTTTATCTATATAACCTATATGTAGCGGTCTCTATTGTTTACATTTAACGGGTCACTTGACTTCACGCCAGCCATCGGTGAACACATCTCGTGTTTTAATCAGGTGGATTACACCAGGAGTTGAGTTAATGCGTTGACGCCACCCGTCCATGTCCATACCCCTCCCCCCTTCCCCCAGTTTTAAAGCCAGGGGAGATAATTTCGGTTTCAGTCTGTAAATGTTTGTCCCGTTTGAACATAATCAATACTTTTAGTTCGGTCTCACTCTCGGAAGGGGTTGGCCTTTACGGGGCCCGGGAGATAAGTAGGGTCGCGGAAGTGGCTGCGACCTGAAACTGACTAACCCCGGCGAAATCGCCAAGCATACGCACTGGAACCCTCCGGACAACCGGGGGGTGGGGCATGGCCTCAACGAGAGGCCCGGTGCTGGGTGTGGGAGCAGACCCATACCCAACAGTGCCCGGCTAGGAACGCCGAAGACAGGAAGACCCTCTGGGCAAGGGGCGGAACGCACTCGGACCGTCCTCAATGGGTTGAAGATTTCTGCCTACCCCCTCTCTATTCTATGGTTCATATATCGAAAAAAGCAGGTCCCGGAACGGACCTTCTAAACCCCTTCTCGGCGGATGGTGGTACGTCGGGTCGGTTGGCTACCCCCCCCTCTTAGAGGCATGGTGACGAACGACAGGCCATGTCCAAGCGGTCAATCGGTGACTGGCCGTCCTTGTATGGGTGCGAAGGGCCATCCTGAACAAGCCCTGGTAGTTTTACAGTTGAATGTCTGTGGCATAAGGCAAAAGGCACACGAAGTAACCAAAATACTCCACGAACGGAAAGTGGATGTGGCACTGTTCCAAGAAACGCTCCTCAAGGGGAAGCCGTTCCATATCACTGGTTACTCGCTATACCATTGCAAGTGTGACCGGCGATGTCGAGGTCTTGCCACAGCGGTCCGGAATGATTTAACGATGGAGCTGCTCGAAGTTAAGTGTTACAGCAACACTGATACTCTCACCGTGAGAGTTTTCAAAGGCGACGTTGGCTTTACAATCACGAACGTCTATAATACGCCCAGAAACCCTATCGCACTTCCAGTTGGGGAAGATGTCATTTTTGGCAAAACGATAATAGCAGGAGACTTTAATGCACAGTCTCCTGACTGGGGCTATGCTGAACGGAACGCGTCAGGCCGCTACATCGAGGATGTCTGTATTAATACGAATCTCATCAGGCTACAGAATGCAGACAGTGAACCAACACTACTGCACACGGGGCACAGCACGGAGTCCCGCCCAGATCTAACGCTTATTTCCGCTGACCTAGAGTCGAAGCATAGACTGGAAGTATTAAAGGAAGTAGGTTCCGATCACTTACCAATCCTGATTGAATTTGGACTTGGTGCAGGCAAACCTCGATTTGAAAGAAGGCATTGGCAGTTCCGTAAGGCCGATTGGCGGAAGTACGAGGCCGAGAGCGAGACCAAGCTCGCTCTGCTGGATGTTGCAGGAGACAACATGGATGCCACCTACAGGCAGTTTATTGACACAATCCTTGGGATTGCGAGGCGCACGATCCCAAGGACGAACGGGAAACAGAAGTTCAGACCTTACTGGGACAAGAGTCTGGCAGAATTGGTGAAACAAAGAGCAAAAGCACGGAAAAAGGCAGCCAGGCTGAAGACGCCCGAAGCTCGTAGGGCGTACAACAGACTGACGGCTGAAGTCCGGGCCGCTGTCGACAAAGCGAAGAAGGCGAAATGGGTAAATACGTGCGAAAAACTCGACCTCGTAGACGGAAGAAAAGTTTGGCGGCTCTTGGATGCATTATCTGGCGCAGGGAAGACAAAGAATTCCAACCCTTTGACGACACCAAAGGGCCAAAGGGCTAGTGAAGTTAAGCGCGCACGAGCGCTAAACAAACACTTTGCCCAGGTTAACAAAAAAGGCGCCAGATCTGATTTTAGCCGAACAATCGACCGAATGCGCAAAGAAGGCTCAAGGAGACAAAGTAAGGGCCCTCAACTAGAGGTTTTCGCGGCCCCCTTCACAATGACAGAGTTGCAAACCGCACTCAACAAGTGCCAGGCTGGCAAAGCACCAGGACCAGATAAAGTTCACAATGAAATGCTCAAACATCTGGGCAAGACAGGTCGAATGAAACTGCTGGGTTTCATAAATAGAACTTGGACAACAGGCACGCTGCCGAAGCTGTGGAAAAAGGCCACAATAACCCCAATTCCCAAAGAGGGGAAACCAGGCGAACACCCGTCCAGTTACCGGCCAATTTCCCTCACGTCGTGTGTGGGGAAGGTAGCTGAACGGTTAGTGAACGCACGACTCTACTGGTTCCTCGAACAGTCCAAATGCATTCCAATGACTCAGGGTGGGTTCCGAAAGGGACGCCAACCGATGGACCAGGCTCTCCGACTAATTCAGACAATCACAAATGAACTCCAGTCGAGGAATCACACCGTTGCGGTGTTCTTCGATCTAAAGCAGGCATACGACAAGGTGTGGCGTGGAGGGCTACTTTATAAGTTGCAGCAGTTAGGTGTCACTGCGAACATGTACAGTTGGATAAAATCGTTCCTTACGGACAGAACGATCAAGACCCGAGTGGGGGAGTCATTATCCAACGAAGATCGCCTGGAGGACGGACTCCCACAGGGGTCCGCCCTTAGTTGTACATTGTTCCTAGCCTACGTCCACGACCTACAAGGTATTCTGGGGTCACAGAATGCCATGTTTGCTGACGATCTGGCTATATGGAGTTCCGGAAAGGACGTTGCAACCCTGCAGAACAGGCTGCAGGAAGATCTGAATCGAATCGAAGACTACGCCAACCGTTGGCGCCTAGTAGTCAATACGGAGAAAACGGTCCATTCCATTTTCACAAATGGAAGGAATGCACTGAAGCATGAGGTGGTGCTTCAGATATGTGGGAAAAGATTGAATTGGGATCGGACACCAACGTACTTGGGAATCAAACTGGACCAGAAGGTCCAGCTACATAACCATGTGCGTGAATTGTGTGCCAAAGCCACAGCTAAACTGTCCCTGGTGAAGAAACTGGCTAGCACTAGTTGGGGCGCGGATGCAAGACTACTGAGAGCTCTCTATCTCGGTAGTGTGAGGGGTGCTATTGATTACAGCCTCCCGGTCCAGGCCTTTGCGAGCCGTACGGCACTAGAGGGTCTGGACCGCATACAAAACCAAGCTCTACGGTTTGTATGCGGGGCGTTGCGTACGACACCCACAGCCGCTGTAGAAATTATGTCTAACGTAGAACCCCTGGCGATAAGGCGAGAAAAGGCAATCATGACTACGGTGGAGCGATACCGTAGGTTGGAGCATGACGAACCCTGCTTTCAATTACAAGACCGATGGGTAAAGAGGACCCGACTGAAAAGACCATCCTTCATGGATACGGTCTACGAACTAGAAGACTCAGTCCCCATACCCAAGCACAGGGAACGCATGCGACTGGTCCCTGCTCGAGGACCACATGAAAGCCCAGACTTGCCTGAACTACGTTTGACACTGGCAAATACAGCGCTTAAACTAATTTATATATAGCTCATATAAGCAAAATATTACATTATGGGCCCTAAATAATAGAGATGTTAGAATTGTCTCTGTGTAAAAGTTGTCTGCTTATTCCTTAAATAATAGAGATGTTAGAATTGTCTCTGTGTAAAAGTTGTCTGTTTATTCCCTAAATAATAGAGATGTTGGAATTTTCTGTGTGTAAAAGTTGTCTGTTTGCTAGCATTGTCTGTCTGTAAGAGTTGTTTGATTGTAAGTGTTGTCTCTCGGTTTGTTAGAAATTTCTGATTCCTAGTGTTGTATTTTAGTTTGAAAGTGTTGTTTGATATTATGATGTTTAACATATGCGGTTCACTCATTCTCTCACTTATAGATCTCTCTTTTGCTTTGTAAATTATAAATCTTTAATTTTTATACCAAACACCCGCCCCACGTTTTTAGTCATATTAAATCGAAGTACTTGAACTTATAAGTTTTATTCTATGGTTCATATATCGAAAAAAGCAGGTCCCGGAACGGACCTTCTAAACCCCTTCTCGGCGGATGGTGGTACGTCGGGTCGGTTGGCTACCCCCCCTCTTAGAGGCATGGTGACGAACGACAGGCCATGTCCAAGCGGTCAATCGGTGACTGGCCGTCCTTGTATGGGTGCGAAGGGCCATCCTGAACAAGCCCTGGTAGTTTTACAGTTGAATGTCTGTGGCATAAGGCAAAAGGCACACGAAGTAACCAAAATACTCCACGAACGGAAAGTGGATGTGGCACTGTTCCAAGAAACGCTCCTCAAGGGGAAGCCGTTCCATATCACTGGTTACTCGCTATACCATTGCAAGTGTGACCGGCGATGTCGAGGTCTTGCCACAGCGGTCCGGAATGATTTAACGATGGAGCTGCTCGAAGTTAAGTGTTACAGCAACACTGATACTCTCACCGTGAGAGTTTTCAAAGGCGACGTTGGCTTTACAATCACGAACGTCTATAATACGCCCAGAAACCCTATCGCACTTCCAGTTGGGGAAGATGTCATTTTTGGCAAAACGATAATAGCAGGAGACTTTAATGCACAGTCTCCTGACTGGGGCTATGCTGAACGGAACGCGTCAGGCCGCTACATCGAGGATGTCTGTATTAATACGAATCTCATCAGGCTACAGAATGCAGACAGTGAACCAACACTACTGCACACGGGGCACAGCACGGAGTCCCGCCCAGATCTAACGCTTATTTCCGCTGACCTAGAGTCGAAGCATAGACTGGAAGTATTAAAGGAAGTAGGTTCCGATCACTTACCAATCCTGATTGAATTTGGACTTGGTGCAGGCAAACCTCGATTTGAAAGAAGGCATTGGCAGTTCCGTAAGGCCGATTGGCGGAAGTACGAGGCCGAGAGCGAGACCAAGCTCGCTCTGCTGGATGTTGCAGGAGACAACATGGATGCCACCTACAGGCAGTTTATTGACACAATCCTTGGGATTGCGAGGCGCACGATCCCAAGGACGAACGGGAAACAGAAGTTCAGACCTTACTGGGACAAGAGTCTGGCAGAATTGGTGAAACAAAGAGCAAAAGCACGGAAAAAGGCAGCCAGGCTGAAGACGCCCGAAGCTCGTAGGGCGTACAACAGACTGACGGCTGAAGTCCGGGCCGCTGTCGACAAAGCGAAGAAGGCGAAATGGGTAAATACGTGCGAAAAACTCGACCTCGTAGACGGAAGAAAAGTTTGGCGGCTCTTGGATGCATTATCTGGCGCAGGGAAGACAAAGAATTCCAACCCTTTGACGACACCAAAGGGCCAAAGGGCTAGTGAAGTTAAGCGCGCACGAGCGCTAAACAAACACTTTGCCCAGGTTAACAAAAAAGGCGCCAGATCTGATTTTAGCCGAACAATCGACCGAATGCGCAAAGAAGGCTCAAGGAGACAAAGTAAGGGCCCTCAACTAGAGGTTTTCGCGGCCCCCTTCACAATGACAGAGTTGCAAACCGCACTCAACAAGTGCCAGGCTGGCAAAGCACCAGGACCAGATAAAGTTCACAATGAAATGCTCAAACATCTGGGCAAGACAGGTCGAATGAAACTGCTGGGTTTCATAAATAGAACTTGGACAACAGGCACGCTGCCGAAGCTGTGGAAAAAGGCCACAATAACCCCAATTCCCAAAGAGGGGAAACCAGGCGAACACCCGTCCAGTTACCGGCCAATTTCCCTCACGTCGTGTGTGGGGAAGGTAGCTGAACGGTTAGTGAACGCACGACTCTACTGGTTCCTCGAACAGTCCAAATGCATTCCAATGACTCAGGGTGGGTTCCGAAAGGGACGCCAACCGATGGACCAGGCTCTCCGACTAATTCAGACAATCACAAATGAACTCCAGTCGAGGAATCACACCGTTGCGGTGTTCTTCGATCTAAAGCAGGCATACGACAAGGTGTGGCGTGGAGGGCTACTTTATAAGTTGCAGCAGTTAGGTGTCACTGCGAACATGTACAGTTGGATAAAATCGTTCCTTACGGACAGAACGATCAAGACCCGAGTGGGGGAGTCATTATCCAACGAAGATCGCCTGGAGGACGGACTCCCACAGGGGTCCGCCCTTAGTTGTACATTGTTCCTAGCCTACGTCCACGACCTACAAGGTATTCTGGGGTCACAGAATGCCATGTTTGCTGACGATCTGGCTATATGGAGTTCCGGAAAGGACGTTGCAACCCTGCAGAACAGGCTGCAGGAAGATCTGAATCGAATCGAAGACTACGCCAACCGTTGGCGCCTAGTAGTCAATACGGAGAAAACGGTCCATTCCATTTTCACAAATGGAAGGAATGCACTGAAGCATGAGGTGGTGCTTCAGATATGTGGGAAAAGATTGAATTGGGATCGGACACCAACGTACTTGGGAATCAAACTGGACCAGAAGGTCCAGCTACATAACCATGTGCGTGAATTGTGTGCCAAAGCCACAGCTAAACTGTCCCTGGTGAAGAAACTGGCTAGCACTAGTTGGGGCGCGGATGCAAGACTACTGAGAGCTCTCTATCTCGGTAGTGTGAGGGGTGCTATTGATTACAGCCTCCCGGTCCAGGCCTTTGCGAGCCGTACGGCTCTAGAGGGTCTGGACCGCATACAAAACCAAGCTCTACGGTTTGTATGCGGGGCGTTGCGTACGACACCCACAGCCGCTGTAGAAATTATGTCTAACGTAGAACCCCTGGCGATAAGGCGAGAAAAGGCAATCATGACTACGGTGGAGCGATACCGTAGGTTGGAGCATGACGAACCCTGCTTTCAATTACAAGACCGATGGGTAAAGAGGACCCGACTGAAAAGACCATCCTTCATGGATACGGTCTACGAACTAGAAGACTCAGTCCCCATACCCAAGCACAGGGAACGCATGCGACTGGTCCCTGCTCGAGGACCACATGAAAGCTCAGACTTGCCTGAACTACGTTTGACACTGGCAAATACAGCGGTGACGAAAGCCAGTCCCGTCGAGCTCCAGCGAGACGAGACTCTGAAGACAATCAAAGCTTATGGCGATAGTGTGGTAAAAGTCTTTACGGACGGCTCGCGTTTCAAGGATGGCAGAAGTGGATACGGAGTGCTAATTCAATACCCTCAACCTGGACCTGACAGTATCGAACTGTCAGGGCCGTGCGGATCCGCATACAGTAGTCACGACGCCGAACTGGAGGCGATTTGCAAGGGTTTGAAGGAAGTGCGCCGACGTCTAGCAAGAAGAAAGGTTTTCCCGACCGTCGTAGTTTTCACCGACTCACGGTTTTCGCTCGAGACCGTGGGTCGATCCTCTCTGGAGACGAAAACGGTCAGTGTCATTTTGGAAACAGTAGGTGAAATCCTAGCACGAGGCGGAAAAGTAGTCCTTCAGTACATCACTGGGCACAGTGGCGAGCCTCATTCAGACAGGGTCGATGAGTTAGCGAGAGAAGGTTCAGCTCAGCCCCAACCCGATCGCCCGATGACCCAGCTGGGGGTCAGATCGTGGCTTAAAGACCATTTCCGAGAGAAATGGCTTCAGGGCTGGGCTTCTGGAAGCACGGCCAGAAAAGTATTCCAGTACATGCCGCGACCGAGCAAAAGCGATTCCTGGTGGAAAATTGGACGTAGCAATCAGACGCTCATAACTAGAATGAGAACTGAGCATTGTCCCACACGAAGCTACCTGTACAAGTTTAACACCAGAAGGGAACTGGCCTGTCGGCTGTGTGGCCACCCAGAAGAGACGGTGGCCCACGTACTCGAAGAGTGCCCCGAGCTGTGCGGGGATTTGGAAGATGAAGTAACGGTACCTGCAGAGGGTTACCTCTACGGCGATGCCCGCTTGATGAGGCTCGCTTGCGATAAAATGAACCGGGTCTTAAGAGCCTAGCGGCTCGACCCAAAAGAGAATGAACATTCAC
>CALYLW010000153.1:2094675-2389233 GCA_944989445.1 Ampullaceana balthica | reverse complement strand
TTACTCCACTTCTTCGCTCACTTCATTGGCTGCCTATACAAGCCCGTATTGATTACAAACTGGCCGTTCTCTGTCACAATTTCTTTTCGGACTCATGCCAGTGGCGGATTTAGGTTTGTCTGCGTGGGGGGGCCGGGAGAATTTCAAGGGGCGCCGCAAAAAATTTTTTTATACATTCACTTAGTGCAAATATTTCTAGGTGCTGAAATAAAATTCATTTGTTTAAATTGCTGGTTCTGCAATGAAGATTAGAAATTTGATATGAGATTCACTCTTATTGCTATATTTTATGTTGAAAAAAACATTTCTGCTCACTTTAAATGTGAGATTTACTAAATAAGTTTTCATCTTAAGAGACTGCGGCCGTCTCAAATATGAAATCTAAGGTGTGTTGTTTATGTTACATACATTTTCAGAGTTGCCCTGTGGCAACTTACTAGACAAAAAGAAACATCTAGTCTTAAGTATATATTGTTAATCAACTGAATTTAGGAAAATGGTAGTTAATTTGGGAGCTGTTATTTGTGACAAAATCTAAATTTCTCATAATCATTTGTGTTCACTTTCAGTTTCTGAATATCCTAGCAGAGTTTAACATAGAAAACTCAGCATAAGAAGTTTATAGTTTTTGGGCTAAATAAAACATCTAAAACGTTTTGATAATGAGGTAGAATTTGATTAAATTTTTTATAGGCCTCTAATAGTTTGTTGTACTATCACTATCTGCAAGATGACTCATCAGTTTGTTCAGCTTGCCATAAATAGCAGTGACAGTAACTCAAACAAATATCTAATTGTTAAATAATAAATGCTGCGTTGATCATTCAAAGTACATTATTTAATACTAGACGCCCTGTGGCGTAGCATACGCCGCAGACTTGCTCATGGAGAGTTCTTTTACCCCTTTAATGCACTTTTTTAGGGCGCCTATGGCACCGACCTTTTTCAAAAGCCCAACTAACTTGTACTTGTTTGATCTCGCAGGGTCCGACCACGAAGAGAATTATATATATAGATAGATTATTTTTGTTTAAATCAAACAATTGCAATGAATCTCTTCAATATACAAACGATTGTTTTATATTCAGGAGAGTAAAAGGGTCACAAATGCAAACAAAATATGCTGTATTTTTAAAAAAAATGTTAATAATTAATAAAAGGCCTAAATAATTAAAGAAATCCTTTATCATATACATATTATATGCATATATCATATGTAGGATAAACAATTGCAGTAAATTATGAAATTAGTTCCAAAGAGAACAACTTATTTTTACTAATACAATTTTAAGAACTACTGTTTTTAGTTCTTGTAATAGTTTTTTATCTGAAAGAATGAAATGAGAATTTTAGCTGGCAAAATAGTTCAGTTTAAGACCAGGTAATCTGATGCTACAAATAATGAAAAACACAGAGACTTTGGTTGAGCGGATTGGTCAGGATTAGTAACACACACACAAAGAGTGCCAATAATATTATACTTATAAATAAACTTAACAATTTACTTTAGAATTTTAAAGAAATAATTTCTCATTGGACGTTTGAGCATCAAACTTTGGGAAAATCAATGAACTTTACACAAACCATGATTTTAAGTTCCTTAAATAAACATTTAAAACTCTAATATGAATTCAGAACTAAACACAAACCATGGATAAGCATAGGACGCAATATTCTTCTGTATAGAAGGAGCTTCTGTAACAGATGAGATAAGATAAGATAGAGCCCTGAGCACTATTTAAATTGCTTTCTACGTGATTTCATTGTTGCAAAACGATTTATCGATGATTTAATGTCAACATTCTCAGCTAGATTACGTTATATTGAAATTAATTCCAATCCAGACAGACGTTCGTTTGTCATTGTTGAGCACAAATAATATTTGATGATTTTCAATCTACTGAAACTTCTTTCAGCAGTAGCACTGCTAACCGGAAGATTCAAGTACGGTAAATTTTATAGAGTATTGACAAATTAGGGAGACCTGATGCCATTTGTTTTTCAGTCAAGAATGGCTGAACCTTTTTAAGTTGCAGTTCACTAGATAATATGGAACACATTGAAGCATACAAATCTTTGAAGGTATCATAATCTACGATTGCTTCTTTAAGGTTAATGTCGTGTTTGTAAATTATGCATGGACTTTGAAAAAAAATCTTTATTTTCTTCCGACTTTTGTGGTGTATCAATACAATAGAAATAAGTAACTGTGCTCCAAAAGTCATTAAATCGATCATCTTTTTGTGTTACAAGTGAATCCATGATAGTGAAGTACGTTTCAGATTTAAAGCGTGTAGTTGGATCATCAGCCATTTTATCTCTGCTAAGTTCGCCTGACATACTTTTCTTTTTTTCAATTCGCTTTTCTTTAAATTCTGTTTTAACATCTAGTTTGGAACAATTTTCGTTAATAAATGATTTGACATCTACATTCAGAATTTCAGAAGCTTCAGCGCTTCTCATTTCAACAAACTTATTTCTTCCAAAAATCGTGCAAAGGCGTTGCAAGTAGTTTGATAACACGAAGATAACGTTTGTACAAATATCATCAGAAAAACAAAATAATATTTTGTTACTAAAACAGATAGTCGCATAGCTTCTGCTCTGACTCTTACTTTATCTTCTGTTGATTCACTGAATCAAGTGGGGCTAAAATAGCAGAGAATGATCCAACAACTGCATGAACTGCATACCTACGGCTTGCACATCTTGTATCAGAAAGTTGATTCAGAGTATCTACTGTTGATTCATATTGATATTTCTGGTGTTCTTTAAGATTATGTAGAAGTAGTAAACTATACGTAAGGAATGCATACAACCTTAAAGCTATGCCCTAAAACAACTGTACATCAGTGTAAAATAACCAAATTCAAAACATGGGCACAACAATTGGGTGAAAGTTTCTTTATTTGAGTTTGAAGGCCCCTCTTAATTCCAGAGTATGGCTGACCTCTACAGAGTGTGAAATCAATATTTCGCTTTTGTAGTTCCGCAAAAGTCTTCTCAGCAAATGCGGCAACATTGCTGTTTATCAAAAGTATAAACGCATATAAATATTTCCAAAATATGTTTAGATTTTAAAACTGAGCCTAAAGAAAATGACATCTGATCAACTCTAGATATATCAATGTTTGAATCAATAGTTAAAGAAAGGAATTGTGCAGACTTAACTTCATTATCAATTGTCACCGATGATTCAGATGCGAGAGATTGAATTACATCATTTTGCACATCATGACTTAAGTCCCATAACCGGTGTTCCTAGGTGGTCCTAATGTTCCCATTAGAATTTACTAGGGGCGTGGCTTGGTAAACCTTGGTGGGCGCCCCCTCTCCCTTCCAGGTCAGCAGAGGACTTTCTTATCGTTAGTCATTCCATTTTTATTGTGGCTTTAACGTTGGCTAGATCCCAAGCCCCTCAGCTTGTGAGGCGAGCGCGCATTGACTTCGCTATCCAGCCGCTGTTAACCAAAGTATAAAAGCCTATAAATCTTTCCACAACATGTCCTGATTTAAAATAGCTGAACGTAAAGAAAAACTGGCATCTCATAAATTCTAGATATATCAATGGTCGAATCAATAATTAAAGAAAATAAATGTGCAGAATTAACTTCATTATCAATTGTCGCCGATAATTCAGATGCGAAATTTAAACAAGATATTACAGTTTCATCATTTGAAATACGATATTTAGCAAGCAGTTTGGGGTTGATTAGAATTTTTGTGTTTAGCAATATTTTTTTCTGCTCTAGTGACACCTTTTTAGTGTTCATCGAGGGCGTCCTTAGGGGGCGCCATTTTAGACCCAACAGGGGCGCGGGGGGGCAAGCCGCCCCCCCTGCCCTATAGCTAAATCCGCCACTGACTCATGCCCATCGTATCTTACTGAACTTTTGTCGGTCTACTCACCCACTCGCAAGCTAAGATCTTCTGCAGACACACGCGTTCTCTCTGTTCCTACGACACGCACCAAAACGTTTGGTGAAAGGTCGTTCTCTTTTTGTGCAGCCCAACAATGGAATTCTCTACCATTACACATACGTAGTATTCAAACAACCAAGTCTTTCAAGACTGCACTTAAGACACATCTTTTCAAAATTTATTTTTAAAATTGATGAAACAACATTTCTTGTAAATGATTAACGTAGCTTATGTATAATGTATTGTAATTTTTTGTGTTTGTTGTGATATGAAAGTTAATTTAATACTTATAAGTATGTTATTTCTTTCATGTAAAGCGCTGTGAGCCCAGTTCCTTACTGGGATACAGCGCTATATAAATAATCAATTTATTATTATTATTATTATTTATCGCGGTCCTTGAATTATCTTATCTTGTCCTTATACTGACGTCCATCTTAACTATTTTAACACTTATGTAAAGTTTATTTGTAAAAATTTACGCTTTGTGCGTTTGGTGTATAGCAGTTGCACAGCGTATAGGCGGCCATAGCCCGGGACAATGCAAGCATTATTCATACTTAACGTGTGATCTGTGAATAGATAGCAATCCCATCCTCCGTGTATCTGCAAGACTCACGTGTAGCACTGGAGCCTTACACAATTACTGAAGTTATTCATTCACAAGAATAAAGTAGTGAGTATAAGAGTACTGAAGGTATATGAAAACAATTGATAAACTGCCTTACTTAAAATCACTGGGAATTTCGATGACATTGCGACCCCCCCCCCGTCCCCACAGGGCCGCAAAGTTCCCCCATTTGGTGAGGATCTAATTGGGTTAGGACAAACACAACGATCCTGCATTATTAAATCCCTTATATTAGCTTCACCGCCGTCTCTCTCTGTCGTTCGTCGTCAGGCAGGCGGGCGGGCGGAAAAACTAAAGTAAAAAATGACAAGTTTCCCGTGATGCCATCGAGCTGAAATTTGGCACACAGACTCGTGTTACCTAACAATGCATCGCATGGAAATTTCAGATCGATCGAATGTACCGTAATTAAATTAATGCATTTTTAGTTTATCTATATAAAACTGTATATATTGTTAACATTTTACGGGTCATTTGACTTCACGCCAGCCATCGTTGACCACATCTCGTGTTTTAACCAGGTGGAATTCACTCAGTTCAGGCTTTAAATGTTAGTCACGTTGGAACATAATCAATACTGTAAGTTCTTTCTCATATATAAGGGATTTATAGTCAAAAACTTTGTTTTTACGTTTTTAAAAACAATTTTTTTCTCAAGTTGGCAGGAAAACCTCAAAAGTGGTTCTCACAACACCGTCCACAAAATCCCGACAGGGGTTCTCACAACGCAGTCCACAAAACCTCAAAAGGTATTCTCACAACGCGAGCCCTTAGTCTGAAAAGCAGCCATTTTCTGTACATGTTGAGGTTCGCTTTATCGCAAGTTTATACTCTTCCCATTGCGTGAGTTTGTACGGGGCTAACAAGCTCAACTAATTGATGCACGAAAGTGGAGCGTTTCAACATCTCACGGCCCATGTGCATTTGATAGTAGGAGACGAATTTTTCCGTACTGTGGTACCATTCAGCAGATGTTAAAATTGACTTCTACCTTTTTACTGACATCTGATATCCGCTTTACGTTTGCAATGACCTCTACGACAGCCGATGGTATGGTTCTTAAGTAACTCTTATAAATCTAAGAGCCAGGTTCTGGATTCTACCTGGATTTTTCAGTGCTGGCGAGGGACTGGAAGGGCGTTCTGTAATGATTCACCGACCTTATACACTACACAAGCTTAGCGCAGTGAGTCTCTTGTACGTGATTCAGATCCCACTCACCCGGGGCCACTGTCTCTATACACACATTTCAATGTCGGTGCCTGCACTCGCCTCTTTGGGCCCATGTCATTGCACGCATTTCCCTTTGAGCTTAACAATCGGTGGTCGCTTTTTTTCCCCTTGTACCCTATAATGTTGTATGTACGGAGTTTTCTGTACGTCTTTCTCATGTGACATTTATTTTTGTTACGTGTTTGTGTTCTTGTCTGTCCTGAGTACTCCTCAGACCATATTTTATAAAACTCCAAAGATATCTTTAAATTATCTTCTGATTTAAATATTTAATCATATTATTTTGAGCTTTTAATTTGATAAAAAGGTAAATTTTGCGCTGTGTCTTTCATAGTTTTGCCAGCCTAAGAAACAGAGAAAAAATAAAGAAAGAAATGTGCCCTATGCAGCAGACTAGAAATGCAATGGTCTTTACATTACCCTGTTATCTTGATAATAATCTCGTAAATTAAAATCGCAAGAGTAATCCACTCACCTTGATCACACAATTTTCCATAGTAGCCTGGTGGACATTCCTGGCATGCCCCAGTCAAGTGATCACAGATCTGCTGCGGACAGGTCGATGGACAGGGCTGCGAGCAGTCAAGTCCGTAATGACCAGGGGCGCACACTGTACAACAGTAAGAACATGCGTTATTAACGCCAGTCATGGCAGGGACAACAACTCCTTGAGTAGCTGTTGATTACGTCTAGTAGATTAGAGTAGGGCCTCAACGCCAAACATCACGACTAAAAATTAAGCGTTTTATTATTTTATTTTAGTTTTGTGTGTGTTTGTCACTAAAGTTATGATACATGATGTGACAAGGATTATTTGTCACGGCATCCCTGTCACGTACCTCAATGCCCCAAGGTTCACCTGTCACTAGTTCGTCCGATATGTTTTTTATTAACGAAAGGCTGCAACTTGTCGTATAGGATATTATGGATGTTTTAACGTCGACTTTAAATGATAGTCAAAGCCAATTAAATAACACTCGCGACTACCACAATCATTGTAATAATCTTAGCTCTGAAAAAAGTCCATAACTAACAAATGAAACAATTATCTTATAAAACATACTGTTGCTAGAACCCAGCAGTCAAGACGTTCATGAATCAGACACTTAAACATTCCAATTCCAACGGTTCTCACCCTGTTCACAGTGTGTCCCTTGGTATCCTGGTTCACAGCTGCAAGCACCGGTCACCGCATCACACTGCCTACCTTTACAGTTGATTGAGCACTGACTGAGGCAGTGGAAACTATAAAACCCGACATCGCACCCTTGGTAACGGCAATGTTGAAGGGAGTCACAACAGAGAATCAGTACATAACATTGAGAAATAATAACGTGAACAAGAGCGTTGCTATAAATGCGTTTGTCATCAGATTTTGGCCTCAGCAGTGGTACATGCATATCAATTATAAAATTAGACTATATGTATATCAATTATAAAGTAGATTATACATTCATGTGTACACACAATATGTTAAATGTATTCAATGGTAGTATATGATTAACACATTTATATGAACCAAACGCACTCCATTGTTTAGATAGATATATTTAAATATCATAGCATAATGAAATGAATAGACATACTATTCTTCTACTTCAGCTAACGTGCCTGTAGTTTGTAGCATATGTTTGTAAGAAAATAGATAGATCACAAACAGTTTCTATCATCCTCATTGTATTTCATTCTTTGAGTCTATTTTATGGTTTTGTTATGCCACAGTAGTATGTATCCAAAAGTGGGGGAACCACAGAATATACGATTTGAATCAACATTTTTAAAAACACTTTTATTACTTAGGGAAAATAATAAGCTTGTCTCTGAGCTTGTTTGAATTGGGCGATAATGCGGTTTTCTGGGGAAAAAAAGATTATAGAGGAGCCGTAGAATTGAATAACATTGTTTGTGAATACTGTTTGTGGCCAGCCAGCTTTGGTGATGTTGATCTGCAACAAGTATCTGCTGACCAGTATCTGCAGAACTTTGTTCAAATAACAGTAATATATCCCCCCACCCCCCGCAACCATTCTTTCCTAAAATGATTAGATATTTTAAATATCGTTGGTTCTTTGCATCACTTTTACCGTACTATTAAAACTGACCTTTGTCACACAGATCGCCCGTGACACCTGCTTTGCACCAGAGACATTTTCCTGTGTTGACGTCACAGCTGTATTCACTGCAGTTGCCTGGACAAGTGAGTTCACAATTTTCTCCCGCAGAGCCAGTGGGGCACTCAATGACTGGCAGTAAACAATTAATAAGAAGTTGTCATTGTTGTTATCGGTAACATGTTTCCTAGTGATCAATAAACCTTTCCTTCAGCGACTTGATAACTAAAATTTGGGTAGAACCAAACACGTCAACCGATGTTGTTCGTGTAAGAAATGAGTTCTACAACGATGTGGTACTTGCCTTCCATACAGTAAGGTCCCCTGAAACCTGGCCGACAAGAAGTGCACTGCCCTTGATAGATGCTGCAAGAAGCTCCTTCACAGCTGGGTGGACAAGGCTCTGAGCAGTTCAAGCCATAAAAGCCGTGAGGGCACACTGCACGGGAAGTTGAGAACAAGTAGGTGTCTGAACAAGGCGTTGGCCCTTCAAGCTGATACAATGTTAGCATTACAAGCCAATACAGTATTAGCACTACAAACTGTGATGGTGTATGCACTTCAAAATGACACAATAATAGCATTACAAAGCTTACAATTTTTAGAACTTCTAGCTGACAAAATGTTTAACATAACAAGCTGGTGCAATGTTAGCGTTACAAGACGAGACAATGTTAACATAACATGGGTTATGACACAATGTTAACATTACAAGCTGACACAGTTTTAGCCATACATGCTGATACAATGTTAGTGTTACAAGATGATACAATGCTAACATTACATGCTGCGTGAAACAATGTTAACAATGCAAGTTGACACACTTTTAAGCACTACAACCTTGCACAGTGTTAGTACTACATGTTGACGCATTGTTACCTATAACAAAACTGACACAATAGTAACATTTTAATCAGTCACAATTATACAAGAATAAGCAGTAAGAAAATGAAATTGTGTAGTTTAAACGTTTACAGTTTTGTAATTAAAAATTAATTACTCGTTTGACAAGCGCTTCCGATAAAGCCTGGAACGCAGCTGGAGCAGAGTCCGGTAACCTTGTCACAGGCACCAAGGTCACAGTTTATAGGGCAACTCTGCAAACAGTCCCTACCATAGAATCCCGGGTCACACTCTGACGTCACACACATGCATTGAATTAAAAGCAGACAGTGGAGTAAGAGTAAAGAACTAAAAGTAAAACATTGAATTAAAATAATTTGAAATTAAAATAAACAGTATTGAAAAGTAAGTTAGTAAAGTTAGCGCCAACTCTTTGCTTGAAAATCTTTGTCCGTCACACTATTTTTTTGTATAACAACAATAAGTATTTTAGTGAATTTAAGGCAATTGCGCAAAACGTGAGCGCTTAGGGGCCGTCCACGGGCCTAGAGGCGGGAGGGGGGGGGGTCACACATTTGTAAGAATGTGAGACGAGGGGGAGGGGGTGTTTAAGAACTGTGACGTCACATCGAACCGCGCAACTTGAAGCAAAATTTCCACTTAAATATTTCATTGCTAACAATTTATTTAACGACGGTTGAAATGGCTTCACGCGTGTTTTATTAGAATGCAGCCTTACACTAAATACATCAAAATAGTGATTTAAAACATTGTTACTTTCAAATAAACAATACGGCTTTTACTGTGAGGGGGGGGGGCAAAGCTTTCTAACGTCCTATTGGAGGGGGGGGTCTAAGATTTTGTGACGACGTGTGACGAGGGAAAAGAGAGGGGGGTGTAAAAATCGGCCAAAATCGCGAGACGTCATTTATCGAGGGCCCCTTCCTTAATATTAATCATCTTAACGTTGCAAGCTCAATAAGGATTTTAGGACCTTCATTTAATCAGCTAACATTGTTTAGACCAGTAACAACTTTAGATGGCCGTGTCTAGTTCAGTAGCATATTTTGATATTTAAAATTACAATCTTTTTGTGGCATTGTCTTGTTATTAAGGAGCATCTTTATATTTTATTGTCTGTTTCACTAACATCGTGTGATAGTATTTTCTATTTCTCTAACATTTTCTGTTTGTGCTATCTTTTCAAATAGTTTTCTAGCATTCGTAGCTTGTACAATATTATAATAATTAACTTTTTAGCTTTTGGTTTAAAAGTGTATTGGGGCCGCCCATAAAGTACGTCACGCTATTTTTGACCATTTTTTAACTTCCCACCTCCCCCTGTCACAAATCTCGGACTCCCCCCCCCCAAAGTAGGCTATGTCACACTTTCGAACAAAAAATGTTGTTTTTTATTTAAAAAAATAATTAAAATTGAATATAAAACACCGTGATGTCACGCATGGCCGGACCCCCTCTCCCCCCCGTCACAAAGTGCCACACTTTCTTACACCGCCACCTCCCCCCCCCCTGGAGCGTTATGTACTTTATGGGCGGCCCCATTGGAAATCAAACGTCTTTTAAAATATGGACCTTATTAACCGATATAACTATTCAACTGTCTTCACCTTTTATTATTCTCATTTAGTTACACGAGCCACCGAATTCTAAGTCAAGTCTCTAAAAAGTCACTGAAAATCGTTTAATTTGAACCGCATTGTCTAGTAAAAAATGATATCTTTTTATCGTATCGTCTTGTTATTAACAAACATCTTTATATGTAGACTGAAGAAATAAAAATATTTAAATGTATCTTTAATTTAATGTGCTCTTAACATGCCATATTTAAACATGCGTGAAATTGCAACGAACCTTCATCACACGAACCCTTGTAACCCGGAAGGCAAGAGGTACAAAGGCCATTGGCTGGGTGGCATTTGACCGCACAACCAATGGCACACGAGCTTTGACAATCATAACCGAAGAAACCAAAAGGGCATTCTGTGACAAGATAAATCGTAAATGTTTTAAAGTATTTTATAGTGCATTGTATACATGATCTTTTAAGCAAATGAATAATTGACATTTTGACATTATTTTGTGAGTATCACCTAAACTGATATTGTTAGGCTTAGCCTTTTGCATTGCAAAACGTCAGAAAACTACAAATAAATTTACTCCATGAATTGATTTGCTAAAATTTCAAGATATTTGAAAAGGAGGCCATTAGACGATTAAAACTAGTCCATCGGAGTTTTAAGTTGATTGAGATTACGTCAAACAGGATATAATATGTTAATTTTTAAGGATTAAGGAATTTTATCTGACTTTCCAAGCTTTTGTACAAATAACTTGGAAAGTTTTTGATTGACAAGCAAAAAAAAATGTTGGACATCCACCGTGAACTTCTCAAAGTATATTATTACGCTATTTCTAGCTATTTCTAAGTCTAAATACGAACCTTGCCCACATTTATCTCCCATGAAGCCAGGCTGGCAAGAGATACAGTAGCCTGATACGTGGTCACAACCCGCTTCACTACATCCAGATGGGCAAGGGTGGGAAAGGTTGCCTCCCTCGGGTCGGGTGGTCGAGTCGACTGAAGGTATTTAGAGATCACCATGAATAACGTGTGACGTATGTATTATACTTTTCATTTGACGACTGTATCTTATGTTTCAATTCTTTAAGTCAACCCACACACTCACAAACACACGCACTCAAAAACAAAAGAGAGAGGAAAGAGAATACAATAAATATTAAAATAAAATAACTGTAGGTAACATCTGAAAACTAAGAATGCAAATAGCCACGTTCATCTTATGGAAACTTAATTATCTTCTCTTAAACTACAGGAAAACTCTTGTTACAATTAGTGCATTTTTCTTTCATTAAAATAATTCAATAATGTACCTGTCTCACAAAGGGGCGGAACTCCATGCCCTGGTTTGCAGTGAGTACAAAATCCGCGAGCGGGGTCGCAGCCCCCCTCACAGCCTACTGGACAGGTCTGTGTACACTGGTGTCCGAAAAATCCAGGGCTACACTCTAAGTGGGAGGTTTTTTTAGTAACCAGTTTTAGAGAAAAATACTTTTGATACATTAGATGACTAGAGATAATATTTATCTCAATGTGTATGTTGAAAGAACATAATACATGAGTTAGATGCCGACCTTGCTCGCAGCTGGCTCCTTGTCTACCGCTGATGCAGCTGACACAGTGCCCCGTCTGAGAGTTGCAGACTTTGGCATAACACAGACCACTACACATCTGAGCACAGTCTTCACCGTAATATTGAAAAGGGCAATCTACAAAATATGAGATTTCTTACTATAAAACTAAATTATTCCTTTTTTTTTGCTTTTCAAATTTAATTATCATCAAATACTCATAAGTAAGTACATAAGTAATTGTCAAAAAAATGTCTGTCAGAGAGACATGAAAGCAGACAGAATAAGCACAAGAGACTGGGAGTGTAAAGCTGAAGACCGATCTACGTGGCGCACAGTACTGTTGTCAAAGAGGGCGTCATAGTAGCCAATGGGCGAAGGATGGAGGTGGCTAAAGACAGAAGAGCTAGGAGAAAGGCCGAAACAATGGGAAGCACAGAACTCGTGTGCAAAAGCTGTGGTAGAGACTTTCACTCAAGGATAGGACTGCACAGCCACACGAGGAAATGCAACCCAACCCAACGGGTGATACACAATCGTCTTGTAAGACGGGAGGATGCCGATGAATTGTCAAAAAAAAATAATTAAATTAAAAATAATCTATTACCTTAATTTTGGTCCCTCAGATTATTTCAACCTTTCTCACCATTTACACCGCTCACTATTCTCATGTCTCACCATGAACACGTCTAACAATTCTCATGTCTCACCATGAACACCTCTAACAATTCTCATGTCTCACCATGAACACCTCTAACAATTCTCATGTCTCACCATGAACACGTCTAACAATTCTCATGTCTCACCATGAACACCTCTAACAATTCTCATGTCTCACCATGAACACGTCTAACAATTCTCATGTCTCACCATGAACACCTCTAACAATTCTCATGTCTCACCATGAACACCTCTAACAATTCTCATGTCTCACCATGAACACCTCTAACAATTCTCATGTCTCACCATGAACACCTCTAACAATTCTCATGTCTCACCATGAACACCTCTAACAATTCTCATGTCTCACCATGAACACCTCTAACAATTCTCATGTCTCACCATGAACACCTCTAACAATTCTCATGTCTCACCATGAACACCTCTAACAATTCTCATGTCTCACCATGAACACCTCTAACAATTCTCATGTCTCACCATGAACACCTCTAACAATTCTCATGTCTCACCATGAACACCTCTAACAATTCTCATGTCTCACCATGAACACCTCTAACAATTCTCATGTCTCACCATGAACACCTCTAACAATTCTCATGTCTCACCATGAACACCTCTAACAATTCTCATGTCTCACCATGAACACGTCTAACAATTCTCATGTCTCACCATGAACACCTCTAACAATTCTCATGTCTCACCATGAACACCTCTAACAATTCTCATGTCTCACCATGAACACCTCTAACAATTCTCATGTCTCACCATGAACACCTCTAACAATTCTCATGTCTCACCATGAACACGTCTAACAATTCTTAAGTCTCTCTATTAATATTTCTCATTATCACACATTCAATTCCGTTATTTTCGGTGCTTTAAGAACACATAGTGTTACGAAAATGATGACCAATGATAGACGTTTAAAAAAACAACAACAAATATTAGAGGCATCAATGTCTTTGGCAGTCATGTTATTACCTAAATCACACCTAGGTCCCTGGTATCCTGGTTTACACTGATAGCAATCACCAGTAAATATATCACATCCAAGAGCATCACAACCAGCCGGGCAACGCAAAGAGCAATCTCTACCAAATGTGCTGTTCGTACATTCTAAACAAAATACGGATCTCAACGTTGATAAACATTTCAACGATAAACATTTCAACGATAAACATTTCAATGATAAACATTTCAATGATAAACATTTCAATGATAAACATTTCAATGATAAACATTTCAATGATAAACATTTCAATGATAAACATTTCAATGATAAACATTTCAATGATAAACATTTCAATGATAAACATTTCAATGATAAACATTTCAATGATAAACATTTCAATGATAAACATTTCAATGATAAACATTTCAATGATAAACATTTCAATGATAAACATTTCAACCATTAACATTTCAACGATAAACATTTCAACGATAAACATTTCAACGATAAACATTTCAATGATAAACATTTCAATGATAAACATTTCAATGATAAACATTTCAATGATAAACATTTCAATGATAAACATTTCAATGATAAACATTTCAATGCACAATAATGTAATCTGAATGATCAAGGTGAAAGGGGCTGTCCATAAATGACGTTACGCGATTTTGGCCGATTTCCCCCCTCTCCCCCTCTCGTCACAAGTGTTGTCACAAAAACTTAGACCCCCTTCAATATCACGTCACAATGCTTTGCCCCTCTCCCCCCCCCCACCATAAAATCCATATTTTCTATATGACTATATGACAATGAGCATGTTTTAAACCACTTTTTTGTCATTTTCATTTAAGTATGAATTTAGTGTAACCCTGCACTCTAATATCATAACACGCGTAAAGCCATGTACAAATTCATTAAATAAATTGTAAGTAATCAAATATTTAAGTGGAACTTTTATTTCAAGTTACGCGTTTTGATGTGACTATATTTAAAATCGTATTAAACGATAATAATTAAGATGAAAATAATATTGCCCACAATGAACACTTTGTGCTCATTACTTTTGTGGCAAAACTTGTCTTCAACTCCTGCCGGGCAGTCTATGCAGTCCCCGGTAATGTGATGACACTCTTGGTTGACACACTCCTGGCTGCACGCCTCACTGCAGCCCTGGCCGTAGAATCCACTGTAACAGACTGAGACCAATAAAAGTATGTAATGAAAAGTACAGAGCCAAACGACTGCCATACAGTAAGAGTTGAAGGAATTCGAGTCTCATACATATCCATTACATTTTATTTAATTGTAAGCTTTAACAAGAAGGCAATTCAACTTCATATACACATCAATGTGAATCTAAAAACCTTATTGTTAGTAAAATTAATATTTAAAATTTTAACGCTTAATGCATCACAGAATAAACTTAAGGTTGGTCCACACCTCCCAAATATTTTATTGGCGTATTTTATAGTGCGTTCGTGTGATGCTTGGGCAAATGCTCGCGAGCATTTGTGAGGTGTGGACCGACCTTAAGACACGTGTTTTAATTAGAGAAAGAGGCATTTTCATTAGTGTGTGTTATTATATCATGTTAAATGCTTGGAAAACAAATTCTGTTACTGATTTGAGAGAAGCTGCTTGAAGGTTTATTTAAAGCCTTAGCGCAGTCCACATCTGTATAATAAGATGCCTGAATGTTGGAGGGCTCACGTACTTTCATGGCAGAAGACTCCCCGATAACCAGGTTTACAAGAGTTGCAGTTGCCGTACACCTTGTTGCAGCCTGTCTGGTCACAGTTGTCGTTACACAATAAAGTGCAGTCCGCACCATAGAGTCCAGGGGCACAGTCTGTTCAAGAGTTGGAAAAAGTTTTTTTACCAAATTAATTCTAAAAGTTGCACGATTGATCTATTGCAATAGTTGTTTAATTTCTCACGCTTTTCTTGCAAACTAAGCTTGAATTAGAGAAGGATTAAGACGGAGGACTAAGGGAATTTTTTTTATAACCCTCTCTATTATTTAAGTATACTGCAGCAGCAGTAACGCCAGAAAGTTGCGCATAACTACCTATCTATAGTCTCTATATATAATTCACCAGAAATTAGGACAAGCATAAGACGCGAGCAAGCAAGCACGACGAATTACCCTCACTATGTTCTAGCAATCACAGTTTATGGTTGGCAAGCGAGGGTGGTGATTGGGGGGGGGGTGTAGTTCAACCGCAGTGCGCATGTCTCGATACCAACAATGCGTGGCGGTCGCTGTACTAATTTCTTCGTATTGCTATTTGTGTCTGTTCATCCCCCCCTTCTTTGCACTACATATGAGCAAGTCTGCGGTGTATGCTACGCCGCGGGTCGTATCTAGTTACATTTTATATGGATAACAATGTCAAGAAACATACGCAAATATTCAGGTTCACGACTTTGAGAGAAGAGCATATTAAAACGTGCATCGGACACTGTGATAAAAGATAAGCGGTACACACCATTGCAATGTTGTGGCTGTGACGTGTTGCCGTAGAAACATGCTCCGGTGTCAACAGAGCAGGATTCGTCATGCAAACAGGAGCAATAATCGTTGCAATCCAATCCAAACCTGCCTTCAGAACAAGGGGAATCTGATGAAAAACAGTATTGTGTTGTAAGAAATCAGATGCAAGACAGAGTTCTGTTGTCAGAAATCAGATGAAATGATAGTATTGTGTTGTCTGGATGTTTTCAACATGTATTAATTTTGTTAACGGGTATTTTAAACACAGGAAGGCTTTCCGTTATGAAAAGAAATTCTTGTGACAGACGGTGGCATTTTGATGAACCAATGAAATGAAGTGAAAGACTCGCAGTTTGTTTATGGGCTTTGCGATTCAGTATTTTTAAATTTTCTCGCTATTTCTTAGCTTACGTTGTGTTTTTGTATTGGAACCCGGCATCTAAAATTCAACCCACTTTCATATGTCCATTAGCTCTGAAAATGTGATTTTAAAAAAACCCACAACAAACAAACACTTTTCAAAATTGAGATCTGTCCAAGTTGTATCATTAAACAATTGTATGAATCACACGGTTTAAAATAATTCGAAAGTCTCCCAACTGCCATGCATCCTCGTCAGAGGAAGTTGCCATGGGCGCCAAGGGCTAATACCTTAATAATCAATTTATTCTGTATAATTTAGAATTTCCCCTATTTCTCAAGGGCGCCAAAAATGAATTAGCCAAGGGCGCGGAAAACCCAGTTACGCGTCTGATCATCGTATTCTCCCTTTTATCGCAATCTTTACACAATAAACACTGAATTTGGGGACATCCCATACCTTCTTTTTGGGGACATATAACTGTAGGAACATATTTTTTTTTGCTGAAACAATATTTTACGCATAAGTACAACTTTGACAAAGCATATTTTCAATACCCTTTTTAAAGCATATATACTTATTTTTGATACAATTGCAACATATAATTCTTTCTGAGCATGGCGTCTATTTATTATTATTCTTAATTTTATTTTCTTGGGGGAGGATTCCTCATCACCAAGTTGCTTCCTCCACCCTTGCATTTTCTGATGGCAGCCACCCCTGCATCGGGGAACACTTACGGCCAAAAAGTTTTGCGTCGCATTCTTCAAGTAGTGTTCCGTTGTAGAGGTCGTTAACGATGATCCACAACTCATCCACAGTGTGGAGGGGCACAGTTAGTGCCCTTGAATGATATTTGGCGCGCGGAGGGACGTCAGTAAGAAATATCTGAGAACCATTTAAGAGACCAGCGACGTAGCCGGCTGAAAATGTGGAAAAAATATTGTTGATTTATTGAATACGTTAGATTTGTTTGTTTAACATGTACACATATCCTGTTTAACAGGTACAACATATCTTGGCTTGATTAAATATCAACACTTTACTACTATTGTTAACGTTTTACTAAAAAAGTTAACGCCTTACTAAAAAAGTCAATACATGTACTACATAACAATTTAACTTTACGTATGAAAAGTGAAGATCATATATTTAAAAAAAAACACTATCAAATTAATTACTGCACAATAAATGTTAATACACAACAAAAACAAATTCTTAACAAAAAAGTTAACTCTTAAAATAAAAAAAATAATTACAAAATTAATTTTCATAACCAAATTTAACGTGACACTCAAGTTTTTAAACTACGCAAAAGAAAGTGAATCACTACACTATAAAAGTCAACACAATAGAGCCAGGTTTAATTACTTCAAAGTTACATATCTAACAACTAAAATATTAATCTGTATTCAAAAATACCCAAAGCATATCAGCTACCTACAAGGTGTGATAGAAATGCCGTGCTTACCTCTCATTCCAGAGGGCAGCATAAGTCTTATTATAACCTGTGGTTGCAGCAGACTCACTGTGCAGTTATGGATGTTTGCTTTCTTCACAACACCGTGCCATCGTTTGCCATCCGAGGTGAATTCACTGGTGGGCGACTCGTCTGCGCTAACATGTTGAATGACGTGTGACAGGTTTTGATATTTCTCCTTGAGCTCACGGCCTGAATTAAGAGAAGGCAATGATTAATCTCACGGGTGCAGTACTGTTGTGTTGGATTTGAATACCCTATACTAGCTAAATGAGTGCAGTACTGTTGTGGATTCAATACCCTGTACTAGCTAAATGAGTGCAGTACTGTTGTGGTGGATTCAATACCCTATACTAGCTAAATGAGTGCAGTACTGTTGTGGTGGATTCAATACCCTATACTAGCTAAATGAGTGCAGTACTGTTGTGGTGGATTCAATACCCTATACTAGCTAAATGAGTGCAGTACTGTTGTGGTGGATTCAATACCCTATACTAGCTAAATGAGTGCAGTACTGTTGTGGTGGATTCAATACCCTATACTAGCTAAATGAGTGCAGTACTGTTGTGGTGGATTCAATACCCTATACTAGCTAAATGAGTGCAGTACTGTTGTGGTGGATTCAATACCCTATACTAGCTAAATGAGTGCAGTACAGTTGTGGTGGATTTCAATACCCTATACTAGCTAAATGAGTGCAGTACAGTTGTGTTGGATTTGAATACCCTATACTAGCTAAATGAGTGCAGTACAGTTGTGTTGGATTTGAATACCCTATACTAGCTAAATGAGTGCAGTACAGTTGTGTTGGATTTGAATACCCTCTACTAGCTAAATGAGTGCAGTACAGTTGTGTTGGATTTGAATACCCTCTACTAGCTAAATGAGTGCAGTACAGTTGTGTTGGATTTGAATACCCTATACTAGCTAAATGAGTGCAGTACAGTTGTGTTGGATTTGAATACCCTATACTAGCTAAATGAGTGCAGTACAGTTGTGGTGGATTTCAATACCCTCTAACAGCTAAATAAGGGCAGTACTGTTGTGGTGGATTTGAATACCCTCTAACAGCTAAATAAGGGCAGTACTGTTGTGGTGCCTTTGAATACCCTCTAACAGCTACATGTGGGCAGTACTGTTGTGGTGGATTTGAATACCCTCTAACAGCTAAATAAGGGCAGTACAGTTGTATTGGATTTGAATACCCTATACTAGCTAAATGAGTGCAGTACAGTTGTGGTGGATTTCAATACCCTCTAACAGCTAAATAAGGGCAGTACTGTTGTGGTGCCTTTGAATACCCTCTAACAGCTAAATAAGGGCAGTACAGTTGTGGTGCCTTTGAATACCCTCTAACAGCTAAATGTTGGCAGTACTGTTGTGGTGCCTTTGAATACCCTCTAACAGCTAAATGAGGGCAGTACTGTGTGGTGGATTTCAATACCCTCTAACAGCTAAATGAATGCAGTAATGTTGTGGATGTGCAGTACACCATCTGCTACCTGCTACAGGATTAAGAGATGCGCTGAATTGTTTGAGTGCCGTTTTAACGAATTGCCGCCTAGTATTCTCAAGGAGAGAAAACATTATTTTTACACTTCAGTTGATGTGATAAAATGATAAGTGGTTACGTTGAAATTTTACTCCTGAGTCTTGACGTACTGAAACTCGATTTTCAATCATGTATAATTGAACCTGTTAAAGCTAAGTCTGACTTGAAAATCAACAATAATATTTTTAGGAAAGATGTGGTGGGTGGGGGGGGGGAATGTGACCCACTAGCCACATGTGCCTCCTGTAGAGCTCTGTTCGGCCTGCTGAAGCCTGCAGCGGGATATAAAAAAAATTATGTTTAAGTCGACACGTTTAGCTTGAAATAATGATCATCTAGATCTGTCCCGTTAACTTTTCGTTTTCCTGTTGCCGCCCTCTACTTGAAAAGTTTGCCTATTCATAAGTATGTGGTCTATATTTCAAGTTACACGAATCTTGTAGTTTTATAAATTCAAGGTGTACATGAATTACTCACCTCCGCTTATGTGAACTGCGGTCTCTGGACTGACCTTTCGCACATATATGTACAGTGTGATGACTTCTGGGTAACTTGAGCAGTAAACATCCACGACGTCACAACTGATCCACACCAAGTGCTGGTCCCGGCAATGTTCCTTTTTAGCGCCTGCTTTGTTGAGTGTTCGATATGCAATTGATATTTCAGGCTTCATATCTGAAACACATTTAAAACAACTTAGGGTGCTTAATTATGAAAGATTAAAAAAAAATTATGTTGCTGTTAAATTCGTATAAAATAAATACGAATTTAACAGCACCATAAAAATGTATAATAATTTTTTTTTAAATTACGGAAGATTAAAACAAAAATTGTATGGCGCCGTTAAATTTGAATAAAATAAATTCACACATGTACATGTATCATTTAGATTAACATTATTATTCTCTTAGAATTATTTTAAAAAGAACCACAAACACATTAGTATAATAATTAAAATACTAATATCGTGTAAAAAAATATTTTTTATCTCCTATCCCACGTTGCGAGGCCCAAATATTCATCTTTGCTCAGTAGTTTCACGGTAGCCATTTGAGCATGTTCCCTTCAGCGTGAGCCCATATTCAAGGAGTGACCCGACCTCTGGGTCGCAACTTTCTGTGTATAGGCGTGGGTGTATCTCGTTGGTAGATTAGACGTGGGTGTATCTCGTTGGTGGATTAGGCGTGGGTGTATCTCGTTGGTGGATTAGGCGTGGGTGTATCTCGTTGGTGGATTAGGCGTGGGTGTATCTCGTTGGTGGATTAGGCGTGGGTCTTTACGTGCCGGACAGAGGAACACGATCCCACTGTCTCAGCTTGAATGTTTGCATAGGATGTACATTGGCGTTTTGACTGGTTTTGCGCGGGTTAGGTGGCTCTTAAGTTGTATAATTGTACTTGTAAAATATGTCTCGAATCGTGTTTTTTGGATACTTTGTTGGATTTTCTGGGGTCTGTTAGTTTGTTAAAACATTTTCTGTCTAATGTTATCGCCCACTCTTCTCCATGGTTTGTTCTTATATATATATATATATATATATATATATATATATATATATATATATATATATGTGTGTGTGTGTGTGTGTGTGTGTAGTATAATGTTATGTAGGAATACTTAGCTGTTCTATGGGTGTTCCCTGATTTGCTATATTAACTGCTCTGGAACCCAGAAAGGCCGAGTAAATCTTTCAAAAGCCATGGCTAACACATCCTTGAGTCTGTTTAGCTCAGAGTGGGAAGTCATCAAGTAAATACGGGACCGGCACTTGAAGGTGAAAATATCCCTTCCGTTATTGGATCTTGTGGGTATTGCTACTGCCGCTAACAATATCATGATAATAACAGAGGTTGGTATTGCTACTGCCGCTAACAATATCATGATTATAACAGTGGTTGGTATTGCTACTGCCGCTAACAATATCATGATAATAACAGAGGTTGGTTTTGTTACTGCATCCAACCTGTCATGATATTTACAGATGGCTAGACAACTGAAAATTTTTGTCGAAACACTATTTAAATACTAATATTGTTTGTTCTGTTTGTATCATGATAATTCCGAAATATAATGACGCTGTTCTGCTATTTTACATTTTTAACTAACTGGCTCCACAGTACCGCTGGGCACGTATTTATGTCCCAATATCTGTGCATGTCTTTGTACAGCCAATGTAAGTTTTCATGAAAATGTTAGTGTATTACTATCCCCAAGAAGCTAGCTAGTTTTAATTGATATAGATAGACATATAATGTGAAATAAAAAATGCATGTATCGTAACAAATACGTTTCACTTTGGACACTGTGGTTAAAACAACAAATACCCAAGTTGTCTCTAACTCTAATTCTGATGAGTTTCAATCTGATCTATGGCGATTAGAAAAGGGGGGGGGGCTGAACTCACTAAATACAGGGGCCCCCGATGATTTAGGGGCCCCGAAATTTATTATATTTTATAATAAAGTTGGACAAATGTTTGCATGAATTCCCCAAAATATCATAAATTAAATAAATTAATAAAATATTATCTATTAATCTAATCTAATTTGGACTCAATAGTCTTAGTAATCGAAAAACCAGATTTTATAGGCTCATTAAGCGAAAATATTAAAGAATATTGTTTATATTTTTTTAATTCAATTTACATCTTTTGTCAAGCTGATGTGGTTTTGCGGAAGAAAGTCGGCTTGCGGTGCAAGCGGTCACGCGATCGATTCCGGCGTGGGAATACTTTTTTTTCATTTGTCTTTTTTTTTAAAATTATCTTTTTACACTCAATTTTAGGATACCGGCAAACAGTTATTTCTTCGTATTCGGTTATTTCATGAATAATCTTTTTGGCTGGGAAGGCCGATCCCGTAGTACACACAAAGTATGAGAACTATTTAGTTACAAGTTACAGTCTTATATTATGTGCTGGCAATAATTTAATTTAAAGGGACCCAGTTTGAATTGCAGCCAGGGGCCCCGTGCAGTCTTAATCCACCCCTGAATCTGATCCAGGGTAGTCTGAATGGTGTACTACCAAATCGATTAAATTTTGGCACTTGTTAAAACAACAAACACCCTAGTTATATTACCTCTGATTCTGACGAGGTTTAATCTGATCCAGGGTAGTCTGAATGGTGCACCACCAAATCGATTAAATTTTGGCACTTGTTAAAACAACAAACACCCTAGTTATATTACCTATGATTCTGACGAGGTTTAATCTGATCCAGGGTAGTCTGAATGGTGTACCACCAAATTAATTTAAATTTTGGGACTTGTTAAAACAACAAACACCCTAGTTATATTACCTCTGATTCTGACGAGGTTTAATCTGATCCAGGGTAGTCTGAATGGTGCACCACCAAATCGATTAAATTTTGGCACTTGTTAAAACAACAAACACCCTAGTTATATTACCTCTGATTCTGACGAGGTTTAATCTGATCCAGGGTAGTCTGAATGGTGCACCACCAAATCGATTAAATTTTGGCACTTGTTAAAACAACAAACACCCTAGTTATATTACCTCTGATTCTGACGAGGTTTAATCTGATCCAGGGTAGTCTGAATGGTGCACCATCAAAACGATTAAATTTTGGCACTTGTTAAAACAACAAACACCCTAGTTATATTACCTCTGATTCTGACGAGGTTTAATCTGATCCAGGGTAGTCTGAATGGTGCACCACCAAACCGATTAAATTTTGGCACTTGTTAAAACAACAAACACCCTAGTTATATTACCTCTGATTCTGACGAGGTTTAATCTGATCCAGGGTAGTCTGAATGGTGCACCACCAAACCGATTAAATTTTGGCACTTGTTAAAACAACAAACACCCTAGTTATATTACCTCTGATTCTGACGAGGTTTAATCTGATCCAGGGTAGTCTGAATGGTGCACCACCAAACCGATTAAATTTTGGCACTTGTTAAAACAACAAACACCCTAGTTATATTACCTCTGATTCTGACGAGGTTTAATCTGATCCAGGGTAGTCTGAATGGTGCACCACCAAATCGATTAAATTTTGGCACTTGTTAAAACAACAAACACCCTAGTTATATTACCTCTGATTCTGACGAGGTTTAATCTGATCCAGGGTAGTCTGAATGGTGCACCGCCAAACCGATTAAATTTTGGCACTTGTTAAAACAACAAACACCCTAGTTATATTACCTCTGATTCTGACGAGGTTTAATCTGATCCAGGGTAGTCTGAATGGTGCACCACCAAACCGATTAAATTTTGGCACTTGTTAAAACAACAAACACCCTAGTTATATTACCTATGATTCTGACGAGGTTTAATCTGATCCAGGGTAGTCTGAATGGTGCACCACCAAACCGATTAAATTTTGGCACTTGTTAAAACAACAAACACCCTAGTTATATTACCTCTGATTCTGACGAGGTTTAATCTGATCCAGGGTAGTCTGAATGGTGCACCACCAAACCGATTAAATTTTGGCACTTGTTAAAACAACAAACACCCTAGTTATATTACCTATGATTCTGACGAGGTTTAATCTGATCCAGGGTAGTCTGAATGGTGCACCACCAAACCGATTAAATTTTGGCACTTGTTAAAACAACAAACACCCTAGTTATATTACCTCTGATTCTGACGAGGTTTAATCTGATCCAGGGTAATCTGAATGGTGTATCATCAGTTAGTCTCCGTGAGTACGTGTAGATGGCCCTTCCCGGTAGGCTAGTGTTCTTTATGTCATTAAAGTCATTGTCGTACACAATATCAGCTGACCAGAAAAAAACATGCGACGAGTGTTAAAAAATTGCTTAATAAAAAAAACAATTTAAGTTACATTTTAAATATTAACAACATGTGTACCAAGACCTGGATGGTTTTGGGTAAAAACAACCTTTTGTTATATTTCAACCTCACGAAAGTTCAAAGTATTGAACAAACGTGTATACATACACAGATAAAACATTGCAAAGAAGGTAAAACTTATTTTTTTTAAAAATGCGTTCGATTAACTTTGTGGGTCTCTGTGAAGTAGTAAGGAGGGGGCGGGGGGACTTGCTCCATTCAACAAGGGCTAAAGTACTTCCAACACAACGAGATTGGAGAGGTATCCAGGAATTCTATAACTGAGCCAGTTTCTAGAAAATATAAAACAGTCTATACCTCTAAACTACTGAATACTCAATACCTCTATGCAACTGAATAGTAAATATACCATAAACTACTAAAATAGTCAATACCATTAAACTACTGAAATGGTCAATACCTCTAAACTACTGAATAGTAAATATCGTTATACAAACGAATAGTCAATACCATTTAACTTATACTGAAGTGTTCAATACGTCTATACTACTGAAAAGTAAATATCAATAAATTGTTACATAGTCAATACCTTAAAACTGCTGAATAACCAATACCAGTAAATTTTGAATAGTCAATACCACTAAACTACTGAATATTCTAAACTAGTCAGCCATTGATACGTGGTTTTTAAAAAATAAATTTCCCATGCTAAGGCACACCATTTCATTTAGCTTAGGCTCCCCAAAAATAGTTTGACTGGCCTCAGTACGAGCATACAAGAGCTATAGACACTAAAACGAAGAGGTAGAATAAGAATAAAATTGACTTAGACATGGGGGTATGTGTGACAAGGTTGTATGAGTATGTATAAATCGTATGTGGAGATCAAGACAGAGAGACAAGATCTGACTCACCGTACTGACAGAACGGGCCAAACCAACCTCGCTCGCACCGCATACCATCTCTACAGTTGTCATGGAGATGACATTCATCTGGATCAAGGCAGTGACATTTGTGCTGGCACTTATCTCCGAACCAACCTTTCTCACAAACTGTTAGAATTCAAGTAGTCAAAATTGATCTAAAATACGAATCATTATTATTGGGCGCTGTTAAATAACACACCGTTATTCTTGAAACAAATTTCATGTGAATTACGCAGTGGAGCAGTAGATGGATAACATACAAAAAGCGGGTATGAGTGAGCCTGACGAGACGTCACAAAACAGCGAACGTTTCGGCAAAGAGCCTTCTTTAACAAACAAATAGTACACACACGAATAAAACGAATATAAAGAATTTAAAACTTAGCGGCGATGAAATCCAAAGCCAAAGAGACCACTGTCTCACCCGCATTTTGTTCGCAGTGGAGCAGCCAGTATTAGTGGCCATTGGGGCGTTTCAATCATGTTTGTCCCAACCTTCTACGAAATAAAAATCGACAGATGGCTTAAAATGTATAATTTAATTTAAGGACCAAACGCACAACCCGAGATTAGCAACCCTTCCACAAAGTGTTTCCGCTGCCACAAGATCCTTATACGCAATATGTTTTAATGGTATCTATTGTCATAAAATGGAGGGGGAGAAAAAGCAAACTGGCTCATATTAAATTGAGTGGCAAGAGTTGAAGAGCGGTGATACCATACGGGAGATGCTTACTTCATTTTAACATGTGTCACAGATCGGCCATTCTCCCTCTGCCGATTTAGATGATTTAGGGGAAAATTAATTAAGTCGGCTTGACAAAGAAATAGAAAAACCAACAAACGGGAATAAACGTGGGGAGACTTTAATAAGACATAACAGTAGATTCGAGAGTTGTCTTCTTAAAAAAAAAGCTATACTTCGGAACATGGAAAAATGTGTGACAGTGGAAATCTCTTACTAATGTAGTAGAAAAAAAATGATACAAGAACTTGAAATTTTTAGAAATGAAGTTTTGAAAACTGAGTCATGAACTTTTTCAAACACGAAACGGCAATAAAATGTCAATATTTAGTAACTAGACGTACGCCGAGATACTTTGAGCTTCCAACCCGCTTAATGCACTTGTCATATAGAATAGGACTGCGTATTTAGTATTTTAATGCACTTGACATAACATTTTATATGAATCTCAGTTTATTCTAGATTCTATGATGTTTCTTTTAGCGTCTTTTGAAAATACGTTTACCATCTTTATACACATATCTAGAGAGTGATTATAATATATGTGATGCTAAGAGTTAAGAATACATATAATGTATATAGTCAACTCAGAACAGGTTGAGTTCTTGTGATAAAACAAATTCAAATAATTCCTGCCCGTTCCGATCCCGAATTTACCTCTCCGCCTGACTACGTTACAGTACATGTCCCCTTAAAGCAGTGTTTCTCAAATAGTGGGGCGAGGCTCCGTAAAGGGGGGGGGCTCGTTTGACCGTTATACAGAGGTGTACTTATAACAATTTTATAGACAAATGATACTATTTACAGTCGCGGGGGGGGGGCGAAATGTTTTCTTTCTTCCTAGGGGAAAAAAGGGGGGGGGCATGACAGAAAATAATTGAGAAACACTGCCTTAAAGGTTTGTTGTAGCTGTGAAACTGTCCTGACAGCGTCTTCTCATTAATGTTACCATCGATATTCTTAAAGAACGCTAAATAATATCCCCCACCACCTCAATAAAAAAAAACACTAAAGAATAAATGAATCAAATATTTTTCACCTGAGTTCAGACACACTCTAATGAAGATAATTGCGTGTTAACTATCCCCTCCCCCCACATATTAAAAAAAAACATTAAAAAAAAACCTCAGCTCACTCTATGGGAAGGGGTGGCGCGGACAGTTTTGATAACGTTAATGACAACATTTATGAAGCTGTTGAACTACGATCAATCTTTTTTAGTTTACCCGAACTCCCCCCCTCCCCTCCCTCACCCCCGAATATGCTTCATTTGGCCAGGATAAAGGGTATGGCCTGGGTCCTAGCTTATGCAACGTTAATTAAAATAATGTATTGTATATAGCAATAGTGTGGAAGTCTGGAATGTGTCAGCAGCAGACTGTACTTTCTGGTTTCAGCAAAGATGACGTCACTTTAACTGAGGCATGAAGATATACCCCCGCTATGAATATTGCTCGAGCTAAACAACCTTGTGCTGATGGGGACTTTATTGAAGAAGAATGTTGATGAGTAATTTCTATATCAGATGCAAATATACATGTAATTCCAGACTTTGGTGACTGAAAACAATACTAATTCCAATGAATCTGTGTACTCCAAAATGAAGTTAATAAAATGAAAGCATCGAAAAGGAACAAGCAACCAACATCTGGCAGATATTTCTTCTGATACCAACCAGATATAAAGAAACTTGGTATTTCAAAGGCTTCTCAGCAGAATCATATCAAACAATGTGCACTATAACTATGAGTCTAATCTAGATGCAGTTTGTTTCTGTTCTATTCATAAATGTGACATATTTAAATATTTTAACATAGGGTAGGGTTAAAACATCTGAAATGTTTAAATCATGTAAGTCGAATAAACAATGATTTTAGAAAATAATTCACTAAAGCAATACGTTTTTCAATGCGCATAGGGTCGTGAACCATAGTGCTTCAATGCGGCTCTCGAATTTTTATTTATTTTTAAAATGGCAGGTACTACAGGCCTTGCCACCCCTGGTATATTGTAACAAACCTGAATCACACTGAAGGGTGTTGGAAGTTTTTGAAAGACACGCCCCATTTCCCACAAAGCATGCTTCCTCTGTCGAACAACTGCAATGGTTCTCACACTCCAGGCCAAATTTTCCATCGGGACAAAGCAAATCTATACAAATAAAAAAAAGCTAAAATTCACTCTTACATTATTTGGTTGAGAATGGATTATCACGATGTTTGAACACGGCGAAGAAGGTTTACTCTACAAGACAAAATATCACATTGAATAAAATGGGCCGCTAGAACGTTTATGTTTTAACTTTGGGATCATTACCGAGAGTGCTGACCGCTGACCCCACTGTGCTAACAGTTTGAGAGTGCTGACCGCTGACCCCACTGTGCTAACAGTTTGAGAGTGCTGACCGCTGACCCCACTGTGCTAACAGTTTGAGAGTGCTGACCGCTGACCCCACTGTGCTAACAGTTTGAGAGTGCTGACCGCTGACCCCACTGTGCTAACAGTTTGAGAGTGCTGACCGCTGACCCCACTGTGCTAACAGTTTGAGAGTGCTGACCGCTGACCCCACTGTGCTAACAGTTTGAGAGTGCTGACCGCTGACCCCACTGTGCTAACAGTTTGAGAGTGCTGACCGCTGACCCCACTGTGCTAACAGTTTGAGAGTGCTGACCGCTGACCCCACCGTGCTAACAGTTTGTCGAGTCTCTTTAAATTAATTTTATAACAGTGTGATGATATTGTATGTCTGAGAAGTACGTGTACTGTATTATGTCTGATTTGATCTGTTTAATAATTTGATTTAATATTCGATATTTCAGTGTAAAGTGGTGTGATGGCAATAAATCAAACAACTAAATTAACATTCAATTAATATCGAGACTAATTCTTTCAAAGAACAATATATCTCACATATCTCACACATCTCTGTCAAGAAACTTGTGACTAACATTCTCCAGAAATGAAGAATTTTCCCAAATAAACTATGTCTAAAAGATCCATGAAAAGAACCATTTGTATAAACTGACCAATGAAATGAAGCATGCGTATAAATGTCCCAAGAAATGAAGCATGTGTATAAAATGACCAATGAAATGAAGCATGTGTATAAAATGACCAATGAAATGAAGCATGTGTATAAAATAACCACTGAAATGAAGCCTGTGTATAAAATGACCAATAACAGGAAGCATGTGTATAAAATGACCAATAACAAGAAGCATATGTATAAAATGACCAATAACAAGAAGCATGTGTATAAAATGACCAATAACAGGAAGCATGTGTATAAAATGACCAATAACAAGAAGCATGTGTATAAAATGACCAATAACAGGAAGCATGTGTTTAAAATGACCAATAACAAGAAACATGTGTATAAAATGACCCATGACATGAAGCATGTGTAAAAAATGACCCATGACATGAAGCATGTGTATAAAATGACCCATGACATGAAGCATGTGTAAAAAATGACCCATTACATGAAGCATGTGTATAAAATGACACATGAAATGAAGCATGTGTATAAATGAACCATGAATTGAAGCATGTGTATAAATGACCCGTGAATTGAAGCATGTGTATAAATGACCAATGAAATGAAGCATGTGTCTAACTAGCTCCCTCATTTCAGCATGTAAGTACTTCATTACTGAGCCTCGTATTACCGCCATAGATGTTGACTCCACACACTCCTGAAGTCTTGTCAAAATTTCCTTGACTAGTGATTCTCAACTCATCGACAGCCATGTCTGAGGATGGTGTAGCTGAAACGCCGCGGGTCGAAAGGTACATGATGATCTTCTTCATCTGTTCAACCTGAGCTCCCCGGTTGAAGCTTGTCACCTCAACGGTTGTGTTACCCCTGACTCTGTTGTCTGCGACAGCACAGGGGAAAAGATGTTGCATAACACACACTCTTGGGATCGTCTTAGCGTGCGTATTTGGTGAAGTGATTTGTTTTGAGGCTTTTGTTTTGTAGTTTGTGATGCTTAAGAAAGATTATTTTTTTTTATTGTCTGTCTGTGTGTGAGTGGGGTGAGGGAGGGGAATGCCAAAGATGTCTGCAAGCAGGCGTCGATTCAATTGGCAATGTACATTATTATTAGAATGTAAACCCCCCAAAAATAATATAAAAAATGGTGCAATTCTTCAAATAGTTTTAATAAACTCTGTGTTTTGGGGAGTGGCAGTGAGTTAATCCCCCACCCCCCACACACACACAAGTTATCAAAGTGGCTTTTTGTTTAAATAATTTTAGTGTTACCATGCGGTACATAAAACATGCTTCAGAAGAATTGGCAGAGTTCGGGACATTTGTTCAACTTTATCTATTTAAGGCGATGATTTTGTGCTGTATGATTTTATTTAGCAAAAAATATAATTTAAATTCAGTTCATGTTACATTTAGCAAAACAAGCTTTTTTTCCTTTTTAAAAAAGATGATCTATTAATTCATCTGACGGAAATGAATGTTCTGAGTCGACGTAGATTCTATATATTTTTAAAGTCTTAATTAAAAAAAAAGTTCAGATGAAATAATGTAATTGTCACTCTTAACTTGGGTGCACTCCTCTATTTCAGGACTCCCAAATAATACAGGCATTATTACCAGCATATTATTACAGTAAAATAACATTGCGTAACACTGCTACTTAAATATTGTTTTGTTCCGTTAACTTAAAGAGTTGGAAACTGTGAGTGTGGAGAGGTGTGGTGCTGGTGCTGGATAAGTTTTAAATAAAAATTTCGAGAATAAAAAATGTTATCGCGGGTGCACACAATAAATGTCAATTTTTAAGAAACTGCTTACCACCGTTATTTTAATTTTAAAGTATTTTTACTATGTTCCCTTGCAACCACGATTTTTTTTTAAATTTAATTTTTTAATTTGAAAATGTTTAGAAGGCAGTTATACAAATAAATTATTGTAACTTTTTAGATCAATATTCAAATAAAATCGATGATTATAAAATGATTACATTTTTTAAAATGAATAATCGACTATTAAAGGTTTCTGATTACAAAATGTAACTGCGCATCTTCTTCACCCTGCGTCAGTAGTCTTTAATTTGAATATATTCATGTTTCCTAAAGTTGTTATCAGTGAGATAGTCATATTCAAAAATATTTATTAGAATGTTCCCATTGTTGCTTGAAATTTTGTATAGCTTTATATCTTTAATGGCAATAGGCATTAAACAAATTTTAAAAAAAAACTATTTTGGGATCATTTAAAAAAAAATGTTTTCTTAGATTTAATTCTCAACGATAAAAAAATCTATTCAGAGCTTCTCTACGGGCATACACAATTTGTTACAAATTCTAAAAGTGCGTTTCAAGAACGTTCAAAATGAGTACTATTTTTTTAAAATTGAATATACTATTGTACCGTATTTTTTGTCATACACTTTAATGTAAATAACACGTTGAAGCTAAATCTAAATCTCTCTTCATTTTTAAAACAAAAACGATTCACCTTGATGTGAACCGAGGATTTGGTAACGGCTGAGAAGATGGGGCGTTAAGAACTTCATTGCGCACGTGACGCTTCCATTCAAGTTGCTGTTTGTCTCTCTCGACGACTGTCGCCACGTGTCTACGTCTGTTTGGATATCTTCACTGAGAGTAGAGTAGATCTCGTGTAATTGTCGACCTGGTGAATGGCGAAGATTAAATTGAATAGATTAAAGATCACACAAGAAATATTGACTTCTTGTGGGTATTGTTAGGTTAAAGCTATACTAACAATTGTTATAGCAATTCTAACAATTGTTTTACAATTGTTATAGCAGTACTTACAATTGTTTTTTCATTTAAAACTTGACTTAAAAGAAGCATCTTTCAATGCTTTATTACCCAACGGTCATAACTGCAAAATTATAAAAATGTGACTCTGCCGTTTTTTCCATTGTGATCTTCAATTGTTATAGCAATACTAACAATTGTTATAGCAATACTAACAATTGTTATAGCAATACTAACAATTGTTATAGCAATACTAACAATTGTTATAGCAATACTAACAATTGTTATAGCAATACTAACAATTGTTATAGCAATACTAACAATTGTTATAGCAATACTAACAATTGTTATAGCAATACTAACAATTGTTATAGCAATACTAACAATTGTTATAGCAATACTAACAATTGTTATAGCAATACTAACAATTGTTATAGCAATACTAACAATTGTTATAGCAATACTAACAATTGTTATAGCAATACTAACAATTGTTATAGCAATACTAACAATTGTTATAGCAATACTAACGCTGCATGACATGTTCAATGGCTTGATTATGTTATGACAAGAATATTTAAATAAACATTTATGTAAAATGATACGAATGGAAGATTTATTTTGCTCTAGTGCAGTGATGCCGATCCTTTGGCACGCATGCCGCAGTCGGCACGCAGAGCCTCGTCAGCCGGCTAAAATAATACTTTCTTATTTATTAATCCCAATAAAATATTCTATTTAATTTAAATAAGTATTTTAGTCAGTTCTTGAACGTTTTACTTACTTACTTATCGCATTATCCCCCTGGCATAGGGCCTACGCCAAGATTTAGGATATTCATATATTGCTATAGAAATGTCAAACATGATTGTTGACCCAATTTATGACGTTTCAATTGTTTTGGCCAGTAATATTACTTAAAATATTACATGGCAAAGAATACGCCAAATGTGAAGCAGTTGTTTGCTAAACGAATTCAAATTTATTGCAGACTGCTCGTGAGTTTTAATACTTTCATTGTTAAATAGATTCCAGTTTTAAGATTTTAGCATTTTGAGGTAACCTATTCATACCTGTAATTGAATATCAGAGGCGTAACAACGATTTGGCATCGGGGAAGTTGCCAAGGGTGCCGAGGGCTAATCCTTCAATAATCAATTTATTATTTATAATTTAGTATTTTCCGTATTTCTCAAAGGCGCCAAAATTGAATTAGCCAACGGCGCGGAAAACCCAGTTACGCTTCAGTTGAATATCGTAAAAATAATATACAAATATAATGCAAAAACATGCAATTTAATAATACATGTATAGAGAAACACGGAAGATTTGTAGGAATATCAAGCTTATTCACATGCGCTCAGCCAAAATAAGCCCAATAAAGCCGAAAAGGAGCATATGAAAGTTTATAACATTTCAATTTACTGAACAAGCAACTGCTAGGGTTGGGAAAAACGGCAGAAAAGATGTTTTGCTATATTAAAATAAAATGAAAGAAAACTGGTTTTTAAAAAAGAGATCTTGCCAGTGGGCAGCTGAAATATTTTCCAAATCCAATGATGCATCTAGAAAATTCTACAAAATTTGCACACAATCCTTCAAGTCATGAAGAAATCAACAAGGAATTATCAAGGATAATAGAAGCTACGAATGAGAATTTATAAGACAGATTTCTACAATTCCATCTGATGGAAAGAACAATGCCTTTTCATTTGTCACTTCTCCAGATAAAATCTAAGTTTGAATACTTGATCTCCTTTTGCTTACAAAGGTTAGATATTGAAAGTCTGGAAATTGGGCTATTGGAATTTCAAGAAAGCCCTATGTAAAAAAATAAATTCTCACATATGCATGCAACATTTGAGAAGATGGAGTGTACAGAGATCCCACAGGACGGAACAATTGATAGTTATGAAAATAAAATCCTTAAAGAGTAGGATGTGTGGGAAAAACTGTTTTCAGCTTTGAATTATATCAAATTATTTAAATGTGACACAAGAAACAAAACTGACAAATTAACGAAGTATGAGCCAAGGTTTGACTAATTATTAGTATCTTTACAACAACAATAACTCCATTAGTTTCTCAAAATCAGTACATTTCCTGTTATCAAAAGTTGTTTTCTTAATCATTGAAAACTCTTTTCTTGTTTTTTATCTTTAAGTCTTAAGACAAGTGTGTTTTGTTTTGTTAACCCAAAACCCCATTTTCAGGTTTAACTGGAGTGTTGGCACTTTGCTGAAAATAAGTGGATTTTGGTTGAATTTTGGGCACGCGGCCCCAAAAAGGTTCGTCATCACTAGTGTATAAATGGAAAAGTCAATGTCGATTCCGGTTTTCTCCTTCAAAATCTTAAAAGCTCTGATCATATCGCTCCGTTGATTGTATGTTTGTTATCGATCGAAACCAAAGAATGAATCTCTAATTAGTAAAATTGTTTAAATGGGATTAAAGTTATGGTTAATCAATTTATATCTCAAACTTATATATTTTTTGCATTTTAAACATAGCTTAATTCCAGTGCGGTTTTTCTATAAAGGAAAAGAAGAGGTACCGGAACTCATATTTAACACAATCGCCAGATCTACTTTGAATGTCTATCGGATCCACCTGGCATCACGGGTTAAATTCTTTAAATGGCAAAGGTTTAGAAACTAGACCTCTCTTAGGATTAGACATGATCTGGCATGGTTTGCATAAGTGAAAATAGAATGTAATGACTTCTTTGGTGACATTTTTGTACTTAGTTTGTAGCTCCTTTTCCATACGTGTGCGACCTCCATGTCCAAGTAAAGTGCAGTATTTTGAACAGTTCTTCTGAATGCAGATAGTACAAAATAACGCTATTGTCTCCTGTTACTGGCACAATAAGTCTTTCTTTACTGCCAACTTAAAGTACATCATATTTTTAGACGACGATAATCAACACTTTCTTTTTTCTCCTTTTTTAAGCCTGTTTAACGTCCTCTATTAAAGCGATGCATTTCTGTCTTAAGTTATAAATACGAGTAATACAGTACTCACAATGAAATCACTGTGTCAGAATAATAAGAACTAGTTACAATGGAGGGTCCTCCTCCAAAAAGGACCGACTAACACAATAGTGTCATCACAGCGTGGCACCCTTTCCCCACCACGTACACGCCAACAATCCAGAAGCGACAGATGTGCCGTTAACCGGGCAGTCTTCCACTTCCACATCGGGTTTTGGCCAAGGATACCCAGCCACTTCTTGAATTGGCCGGTCAAAGCCCGGTATACAATTGTTAGTTGTAAGTACTTCAGACTTTGGCCAGACTTATTGGCCAAAGCGCGAATTGGCCGAACTTCGGGCTTTGGTCGTAACATATATAAATATAATAGCTCCGGCTCCCGCAAATCCGGAATCCGGCAATTTCTACAAATCCGGCTCCGGCTTCGGCTCCAGCCGGATTTCACGTTATAAATCTGGACGAATTAAATTCGATTATCGTTTTGGGAAATTTAAAACCGATTAACACTTTCAAAACCGATAATCGGATTTCCGATTATCGTTTAACAACCCTACTCCAATTATAAATCCTAGCTACACATATAATAAGTTCATTAAAGTTGATAATACTTTACAATCCCATACATTTTTAGGACTTTCTGAAAAAATATTTTCGACTTAGAGATTAAAATTCCATGTAAATGTAGAACTCCAACAACGTTAATTCTCTTAGCATCGCGTATTTATTTGTTCGAATTTCACATACATATCTTTAAATTATAATAATAATAATAAATTGAATATTTATATAGCGCTATATCCCAGTAAGGAACTGGGCTCACAGCGCTTTACATGAAAGAAATAACATACTTATAAGTATTAAATTAACATTCATATCACAACAAACACACAAAATTACAATACATTATACATAAGCTACGTTAATCATTTACAAGTACTGTTGTTTCATCAATTTTAAAAATAAATTTTGAAAAGATGTGTCTTAAGTGCAGTCTTGAAGGACTTGGTTGTTTGAATACTACGTATGTGTAATGGTAGAGAATTCCATTGTTTGGCTGCACAAAAAGAGAACGACCTTTCACCAAACGTTTTGGTGCGTGTCGTAGGAACAGAGAGAAATATTTAAAATTTAATACAATTTTGAAAGATTTATTAAAGCAAAGTTTTTTCTAAAAATATGTATGGCTCTATATCTACATAAGACAGGGTGACATTTAGTTTTCGTAGATCCTTTTCTTCTTAAATTTTCATTAAGTAACCGATAAAGTAAGAGCATAATAATTTTAAATTTATAAAAACCCATAAAAGAAACAAAGTTTTTTTAAACTATAAATCCTTTGTATACGAGACATCATCATGTACATAATTTGCAATCTCTGTCACGTCTGTCTGTCATGCATGTATGTCTGTCCGTGACGCTACTAATTTTAGAAAGCAGCGCACCAAATTACTGCACAAATGCATCAAAAGGTGTGCAAATTAAAGATGCGCTGTAAAAAAAATATTATATGACGTCATTTTTTCGCGAATATTTTAATTTTTGAAAAGGGAGCAATGTAAAAAGAGGATTTGATGATGGTTAATTATAAAATAAAAAAAAACAAAGGGGGCGCTGTAGGCGCCCTACAACTCGTATTATAAAATACTTTGTGTGCATTTCAGAAAGTTTAATATTTCGTATTTATCAAACAATGACAAGTTAGTTTGGCATTTAAAAAAGGTCGGAGCCATAGGCGCCCTAAAAAAAGGTGCATTAAAAAAAAAGATTTCAGCTGAAAATTCCGTCATTTTTGACGGGTGATACGCTAGTAACTAAAAGAATGTTCATTGTAATACGCATCGCACGTCAATCCAAAAATCCAAAATTTTAGTTATATCTCAAATATATAAAGGATTTAGACTCTATAGTAAAACAAGAAATAAAAACTCCAATGACTATTAAAAAAATTTAAACGCAATTTCCAACAAACAATTTCCGATTTTTTTTATTCAAGGGAAATTATTCTAGGTTACATTAAAAGTCAATTCAAATAAGTAATTCTGAAAATAAATACAATATGACGTCATATCCCCTCACGCTACATAACACCAAGAATGTGTCAATATAATGCGCACCGCGCAACTATCTAACATAAGCTTTCACAAAGCAGGAAAACCTCATTAACTATCATTCTACATTACATTAAATGTAATTTCAAATAAGTAATTTTGGAACTAAATAAAACAATTGCCATCCACAAATTGCTGGTAAAATTACGGGAGTCGAACAACGTATTGTAAATTAAAGATTCCTTCTCAAACATTGTTCTAAATATTATTAGCTGCTGTTTGGCGTTTATTTCAATCCAATAGATATGTTTGGCGAGAAATTGACAATACACTGATATTTTTTCGTTTTTGTTTTTTTTCTCCAAGAAATCCAATAAATCTTTTCGGTACTTTTTTTGCCCTTGCACATCCTTGGAACCTCATTAACATATTTGCAAAAGACCCGAACCCTATATCTGGTATGTTTCAGGAGGAGTTGCTGTTAAAAGCTTGAAAAGACTGGCCAGACATTTCGAATCGATAAACGCAATTCCCAAGGGAATATGCGTTAAACAAAACTATTGAGGTCTTCCTGCTAAATTTCAGCTCGATTTGATCAGGGGCAAAGGGTTATAAAAACACATTTAACATTGTGCGCACCGCGAGACAGACTAGCAATTACTAGCATTTACATTTGCAAATCGGGAATATATTTTTAAAAAGTATCAATATAATACGCACCGCACCGCGTGACAGGAAAGTATTAAAAAAAAGGTTGTTCAATATAATACGCACCGCGATACTCTAGCACAAAAATTAACATGCTTCATAGAGATAAATAGAGATAACCTAAAAAGTAATTAATTTTATTACGTTACAGTCGATCGATCTGAAATTTTGAAAGATCCTTTTGATCGTCGGCACGAATCTGCCTGCAAAATTTCAGCTCACTAGCATACGAGGAAGTGGGTTAAAATCGATCAAAAGGTTTTTCATCAAGCAATCAAGCAAGCAACCAGACGCCAGAAGTTAATGTAAGGGATTTTTAAAATATCCGAATGCGTGTTTTAGAATGATTTTAGATAGCACTAAAAGGGGCAGTCCATATATGACATCACGCACATAGGGGGGTCGGGGGGTCGCACATTTGTGACGATATGTGACCAAGGGGATGGGGGATGTTTAAGGAATGTGACGTCACATCAAAATTCTCAACTTTAAATAAAAGTTCGACTTAAATATTTGATTGCTTTCAATTCATTTAATGACGTTTTACATGGCTTCACGCGTATTACGATATTAGGGTGCGGGCTTATACTAAATACATACTTAAATGACAATAAAGTGATTTGAAACATGCTCGTTTTAAAATGGAAAATACCACTTTTATGGTGAGGGGCAAAATTTTGTGACGTCATATTGAAAAAAAAAGGGGGGGGTTAGTTTTTTTGACAACGGGTGACGAGGGGGGGGAAGGTGAGGAAAAATCGGCCAAAATCGCGTGACGTCATTTATGGACGGTCCCTACCCAGATTTTTATTCCGTTTCAGAGCGGCTCTAATGGACCTGGATTTAAGTTTTATTTTTCAAACTATGTGACAGCATAACATTACACTTTCAAGTTATATGTTAGCATGGAAATGCATTTTAATAGGACAAAATATTTGACGCAGTGGGATCAGCAACGTCACGTAGGTGTGTGCCACCCAGGTTAGAACCCAGGTTTGCCGCCCGCCCCCCCCCCTCCCCTGAAAAAATATATTGATGCAAAAAGATTTTTTTAACTTAGAGAGCAATAATAAGGACACATTACATTTTTATGTTAGAAATAAGTACAAGAGCTTTCATTTCTTGATTAAAATTGAAGTTTTCTGTTATTCCTCGTGTCACAATATTTGATGTATCTGTTACAGGCAATGTGAGAAATCAGGCATTCTATAGACTGCCTAGGCAATGTATAAAATGCCTGAAAATTTCAGGCAAAGTATGAAATCTGTAAAACTTTTGCATACTTTGCCCAGGCATTCTATAGAATGCCGGATTTTGTAAAGGCAAAGTGTAAAAAGAGCACAACAAAAGACTTTATTGATAATTACGTATTTTAAAGTGACAGTAATCTATATATATATATAATTCTCTTCGTGGTCGGACCCTGCGAGAAACCAAGCTGCAAGTATGTTCAACAGATACTAATTTTAGAAAGCAGCGCACCAAATTACTGCACCAATGCATCAAAAGGTGTGCAAATTAAATATGCGCTGCAAAACAATTATATGACGTCATTGTTTTCGCTGATATTTCAATTTTGTAAAAAAGGAACAATGTAAAAACTTATAAAATACTTTGTGTAAATTTCAGAAAGTTTAATATTTCGTATTGATCAAACAAGGACAAGTTAGTTGGGATTTTGAAAAAGGTGGGCGCCGTAGGCGCCGTAAAAAAGTGCATTTTTTCAAAATAAATAGATTTCAGCTGAACACTTCCGTCATTTTTTACGGGTGATACGCCGCGGGTCTCTCCAGAGTTCCTTCTTTTCATTCACTCACAATCGTTTGCCAAAACCCACCCCATTTTGACAACTGTGTCTTTCAGGAAGTCTTCACCCGTCACTAAATCATTAGCGGCGTATGCTACGCCGCGGGTCAGCTAGTACAAAATAAAGCACATGATTTACGCTCTGTATTATTTTTTCGAGGTCCTCTGATTCCACATCTTGTAAAACATCGTCAGGTAGGAACGACGTTGTGAGCCCTACTTTAGCTCTGCAGCCAAAGAGAGCTTAGTATGGTGATATTTTAATCCCAGAAGGAAAAGCTCTGTTCTTCTTGGGTTGGACGAACCAGAACCCCTCACTTCAGTGGCCAGTTATTTCATCTTGCATCCAAGCACACAGAATACTTTTGATGTCCTGGTTAGCTCCTTCGACGCTCCCCTGGCTTTGTAAGTGGCGCAGCAAACCATGAACGATCTTCAAGGTGGGCATATACTCCTTTAGGCTGCTTACCCAATTGTTTGCAAATTCCCTGCCATTATTGGACTGTAGAATCATTGGAGCACCAAGCAAAGTAAATATGTCTACGAGCTGGTATGCTACTTATTGTGCCCTCTTTGTTTTCAAGGCTCTGAGAACCACGACCTTGGTGAGATTATCTTAATACACCATTATAAACTTGTATTCCCCATCAGGATGTGATTGAAAGTCGATGAGATCGACCTGACAACGAGATTTGAATTCAGAAAAAGCCGTTGGTTTAACCACAATGCCCTTTTTGACACCTTTTTGTTTTGTTCTGGCAAGGTGCACTAAGGTTAATACACAGTTTAATATCATGACGGGTAGCGTTCTTGAATTTGGGTGAAAGTTCTTTCAACATTCTGTCCCGTCCTCCATAACCAATGGCCAAATGGGCTTTATGAAGTACGTCAAATATCTCGGAGTCCGCGACGTAAAACAGAATGGCACTCACGCGTTCTTTAACAGGGTATATCAACTTACTCTTATTTTCCACCATCATGAAATCAAAGTGTTTCACCAGCCAATCGTCCCGTGGTTCTTGCTTAGTTGTGGTCTTAATCATTTTCACATCGTCCACCAATTTTTGGTAACAGTTTCGGTTTTAAAAAACGCTGTTTTCAGCAGCATTGGCTCTCAGTTTAGATAACTCATCGTAGAACCGTCGTTGCATGTCAACATTACGTGATTCCTGTCCTAGCACTACATTCTCTTCCGACACGGTCACACAGCAATCCAAAGGGGAAACGTTATCGGTGAACGTCTGTGGAATCTCAGCCGGCTGATATAAACTGACGCCGTGAGAAGAATTTTGGCAATATTGTCTTTGATATGGTAGTGGAACCTTGTACCGGCTAATCGCTGTCAACAATTAGACGTTTACAATGCTGTGTGAACAAGGAAAATAATAGTTGGAGAGTTCGTTTATTTGGAACAACACTTAAAGAAATTGTGTTTATTGAACTGTTTGAGCAAAGTATTTATTTGACATTGAGATTTGTGTCTTGAGTGTTTCTTGAATTCCCGTATACTTTCCAGAAATGAAGAAGTATTAACGTGCGGTGGGCTTCTCTGTCTGCACTCCATTTTTTTAAAATCCGTCATTTATTTAAAATCATTTCAGAAATATCGTTAGCAGATTCATCTCTTGTTTCAGTGAAATCTTTGATAGATTCTATAACATCTCTTTTCTGATTTTCAATCTTTACACATCGAACAATTGGACTTTTAAAAATCCTTTTGTCAAATATATGGAGCGCTATCAAATACAATGCAATAACATTTAGTCTTTTGTACTTGAATTATGATTTTTTTGTGAACCGTGTCTCCGTTAAACTGCAATGAAATCATTTTGAATTTGAAGTAAAACATTTTTCACCTATTTTCACATTTCTTTCTCGAAGCACTGGATCGTAAATTGCAAGCAGATGCATCTATGGCATCCGTCCATCCTCATGGGATGATGGCGTTTCCTCCTGCTCCTCTACCCCCTCTTCCCCTTTCTCCTGGCCCTTTTCTCCTCGCTCTTGACTGTAAGGGAAGCTTCCGCGACTTGGATGCCCTCGCGTACTTTAGCCCGCCAGGAGGTGCGCTCCTCAGCAATGGTTTCCCACGTTTTATGGTCTATCTGCGCCAGACTCATGTCTTTCTTGCAGACATCCTTGAAGCGCAAGCAGGGGCGTCCTCTCTTCCGCATACCAGTTGCCAGCTCACCGTAAAGCAGGGCTCTTGGAATGCGCTCCGAGTTCATCCTGCGGACATGTCCCAGCCACCGCAGGCGCCTCTCACTCAGGATTGAGTGCATGCTCAGCATATGACTCCTTCTGAGTACCTCGACATTCGTTTATCTTGTCCTGCCACTTGATGTGCAGAATCCTGCGCAAGCATCGTAAGTGGAAGCTGTTGAGTTGCTTTGTTTGTTTGGCATAGGTCGTCCAGCACTCGCTGCCATAGAGGAGTGTGCTGAGCACGCAGGCCTGGTACACAGTGATTTTTGTCCTAGCAGTGAGCTGTGCATTGTTCCACACTCTTTGATTCAGCCAAGCCATTAATGATGAAGCCTTGCCGATTCTGGTTTCAATTTCCTTTTCCAGGGAGAGTGTGCTTGTGATGTTACTGCCAAGGTAGGTAAAATCATCGACGACATCCAAGGTGTTTCCCTCAATGGAGATTGCTGGGAAGCAGTCTGTTTCTTGTCTCATAATGTTGGTCTTTTTGAGGCTTATCGTTAGACCAAAATCCTTGCATGCCTCTGAGAACTTGTCGACCAAAAGTTGGAGACCTATCTCTGAATGTGAGGTAAGGGCTGCGTCATCCGCGAAGAGCAACTCTCTAATTAAAACATTTTCTACTTTTCTCTTTGCACGGAGACGGCTGACGTTGTACAGATTTCCATCCGCCCTGGTATGGATGTTTACACCCTCGAAACAGTCCTCGAATGCATGACGCAGTAGCATCGAGAAAAAGATACCGAAGAGTGTTGGAGCCAGTACACAGCCCTGTTTGACTCCGCTACAAACTGGGAAGGGTTCTGAGGTGGCACCATCGAAGAGCACTGTGCTGTGCATATTGGTGTGGAAGGACTCGATGATGGAGAGAAGCCGCGGCGGGCATCCTATTTTTTCCAATATACGTAGCAGACCCTCGCGGCTGACCAGGTCAAATGCCTTTGTTGGATCTATGAAGGCAACGAAGAGGGCTTTCTGTTGCTCCCGACATTTCTTTTGTAGCTGACGGAGTGAGAAGATCATGTCCATTGTTGACCAGCCAGCCCGAAAACCGCATTGTGATTCTGGGTAGACATTATGCGCCAGAATTTGCAGGCGTGCAAGGATCACTCTGGCAAAAGCCTTTCCCACAATACTCAGTAAGGAGATACCACGATAGTTATTGCAATCGCTGCGATCTCCTTTGTTCTTATAAAGCGTGACTATTTTGGCGTCACGCATGTCCTGTGGGATGTGACCGCGTTCCCAGCAATCGCATATGAGTTCGTGCAGAGGCTTCAGTAGTGCTGGCTGGCCGTGCTTAAGGACTTCTGCAGGAATGCCATCGTTGCCTGGGGCCTTCCCATTTCTCAGATGATCGATAGCCCTACCAAGCTCCTCTATTGACGGTGGAGCATCAAGCTGATCTAGAACTGGTAGATCTGGTATTCTTTGAAGCAGATGCATACGTTCCAGGATATTGCCTATATTGACATACTGAGCAACTGTCATATATATTGGAAGAATCACGGCAGTTCAGTAATACTTTCTCATACTTCTAGTTTACTACTTGAGCCTCTTTCGTTTTTTGGTTCAGAATAATTTATATCCAATATGGAATTTGATGTTTTGGCAGTAGAAACGTTTACATTTGTAGTATAATTCCTTTATTTGTTTTTCTCTATTTATTATTTGGTTTTTTGATTTTTGATAAAAATTTCAACTTAAAAAAATCATCCTTAGAATCGAATTAACAACGAGGAATTTGCCTCCCCTTACAAAGAGCCGCCCAAGGCCTTTCCCCCCATTCTCGCTATGCCATTGAATAGGATTACAAATAATGTGCGCATTCTAGTAAGTCTGACATTGTTTATAAAAATGAAAAATTAAACTTTCTTTTGAACAGATCTTTAAAAACATGCGAAATCGTTTCTATAGAAAAATGGCTAAAATGGACCTTCAAATCACCTATTCCCAACTATTAACTACACAATGACCTACCACCACTGACAAAGACCTTCATATCGTTCACTCCAGTGACTTTGACTGTCAGGCGTCTTAATCTTGGCCTAGATGGGCAGAAGATGTCAACCGTGCTGCAGTTGTACCACGTCAGATACTGGTCTGGGCATGTTTTCCATACTTCAAGGCGTTGCATGTGTGTGTTGTTTGAAAATGTCACTTCAAAAACTTGCTGAAACCCTTGATGTTTGGTAGAAATAACATTAGAAAAAGCTTTAGATGCATTTTCCTGGGTTTTATATATTTATTTATCTGTGTCTTAAACTCATTGACATGAAGACAATAAATGTCATATATGATTTATTGAAAGTCGTCTAAAAGTCATGAATATATTCAATAAACCCGGACCATGAAGAGACACATTTTTTCCATGAATAATTATGTATTGTACAAATGACGGCTTTTAATCGTAGCCAGTGATGGCTTTTAATTGTACATTTTAGTTGTTTTAATTTTACCTGGTTTGGGCGAAAAAATTATTCGTATCCAAGACAATGGGATTTCAGACTTCCAAAATAAAAATTCCCGTATTTGTTGTGACGACGAGGGATCTTTCTTGTTTTTTATCAAAGCCATTGAAACAACATCAACTGTGAGAGTGATATAATAATATAAGTAGTATCTTTTTTTAGTGATATAAGTAGTATCTCGTTTAGTGATATAAGTAGTATCTTGTTTAGTGATATAAGTAGTATCTCGTTTAGTGATATAAGTAGTATCTTGTTTAGTGATATAAGTAGTATCTTGTTTAGTGATATAAGTAGTATCTCGTTTAGTGATATAATTAGTATCTTGTTTAGTGGTATAAGTTGTATCTTGTATAGTGGTATAATTAGTATCTTGTATAGAGATGTAAAAAAGTTTCTTATTTAGTTATATAAATTGTATCTTGTGCAGTGATTTAAGAATTACCTTGTTTAGTGATGTAAGTAGCGTAAAATGTATAGTGAATGTGGTTTAATCCATATGGAGCCAGCGTAACAAATCGTTTCATAAGTCTATTTTCCATGTAGATCCTATCATGGGTATAGAATGACAGTTACCTAAATATCTGAAATCCCGCTATGATTATCACTGATGAAGTGTTGAGAGACAGGAATCTTGCCTGTTTATGTATATTGTACAGATATTTTCTAAACCGATCCCCCAGGTGACGACCCGTGTCACCCACGTAGATTTAATAAAACCTCTTGCAAAGAAATGCATAAATCACGTAGGGACTTCTTTTATTTTAAGTTTCTAATTATCCGGAATGTCAAATTATGTATTAGTCTATTAATAAAGCTTTGATCTATTTTTTAATACACAATTCGTTTTTATATCTTGTATCTTATATTTTGGGTGCATATGTAGAACAACTATAAGATGAAATTACATAGTATACTATCGGGTCATATATTGACCAAGTCTATGATGAGGTTACATAGTATACTATGGGGTCATATATTGACCAAGTCTATGATGAGATTACATTGTATACTATGGGGTCATATATTGACCAAGTCTATGATGAGGTTACATAGTATACTATGGGGTCATATATTGACCAAGTCTATGATGAGGTTACATTGTATACTATGGGGTCATATATTGACCAAGTCTATGATGAGGTTACATAGTATACTAGGGGGTCATATATTGACCAAGTCTATGATGAGGTTACATTGTATACTAGGGGGTCATATATTGACCAAGTCTATGATGAGGTTACATAGTATACTAGGGGGTCATATATTGACCAAGTCTATGATGAGGTTACATTGTATACTAGGGGGTCATATATTGACCAAGTCTATGATGAGGTTACATTGTATACTAGGGGGTCATATATTGACCAAGTCTATGATGAGGTTACATAGTATACTAGGGGGTCATATATTGACCAAGTCTATGATGAGGTTACATTGTATACTATGGGGTCATAACTGTCATATATTGACCAAGACTAAGACGGAGTTACATTTTATCCTTCTGGGGGCACATGTTGATCATGTATAAAAGCACAAAAAACGTTTAGAATAAGAGCTACATATATTATTACCATACTGACAGTAGGGCCCAAACATCCTATCTTCACAGCCATCTCCGTTCTTGCAGAACTCTGTCGTTTCACATAGCAACTCATCACGGCAGTAGCACTTGTACTGGCAACTGGAACCGAACCGATAGCGGCCACACGCTGTCAGATGGAGAAAAGTTACACATTGTCTATAAGAAAGAATGATATTAAACATTAGCGCTGAGCTAGCTGCAGTTTTATTGCACCCAGTCCAGGTTTCGGGCATTAGAGATGAACCCGAGTCCGTGCGTGACAAAATAAATAGAAGTAAAAAAAAAGATTTTTAAAAACCACGTTTTTATAAGCGGACTAAAAAGAAGAAAATAAGTTAAAACTTATTAGTTCAAGTACTTCAATTTAATATGACTAAAAACGTGGGGCGGGCGCCTATGAGGTTTAACATATGCGGTTCACTCATTCTCTCACTTATAGATCTCTCTTTTGCCTTCTAAATTAGAAATCTTTAATTTTTATACCAAACACCCGCCCCACGTTTTCAGTCATATTAAATCGAAGTACTTGAACTAATAAGTTTTAACTTATTTTCTTCTTTTTAGTCCGCTTATAAAAACGTGGTTTTTAAAAATCTTTTTTTTTACTTCTATTTATTTTATTCTTTTTAGTCCACTTATAACAACCTGGTTTTTAAAAATCTTTTTTTACCTCTATTTATTTTACCAAACACCTCACAAGCGCCCGCCCAACGTTTTAAAAACATTGTGATGTGGTCACGGGGGGAACTCACGGATGTCAACAAAAGCCGACGGTACAGATGCTTATATATAGACTATAGATAAACTAAAAAGTTCAATAATTTAATAACGGTACATTTGATCGATCTGAAATTTTGATACAATGCATTGTCATCAAAGATCTATATGTGGTAAAATTTTCAGATCTCTAGAACCATCAGAAGTGGTTCGATTTTACGTTGGCAGATTTGAAAAAATCTTAGACAATGCCACAGGAACGAAAGCGAGTTAATAAAACGTGGTTAATAAAACAGTTAATCTTCATGTCACAGCACGGGTTCCACTCAAAGCTAGAAGTGAACAGTTCACGTATAGAGCCAATGGAGACCGAGAATATGTCAAAGTTGAAGACGTCATAACACCAATAGCGCAGTGATATAATCCCGACCCATTGTGACCACCTTCTAGCTTTGACCAAGTTGTGGCCACCAACAACCGCTGACGAACTTTGAGGTTGAGAGACTGGTCAGAAAGAAAATTGGAGGCAATTTTTTCTATGAATATTGCCCGTTAATAATGTAATGTTAATGGAAATGAAGAGAAGGAGTGATAAGGTGTAAACTGTGTTCTGCAGAGTGGCGCTATATAATTAATTTAAATCTGTGAAAATCTTTGATAAAATCGCACACTTGTTTTTAATTTTGCATGAACGTTTCAAACTTTCAAGATCTAAATTAAATATAATTACGAATAATTCGAACATTTTTTATGAAACACCAATACTATTTTATTATTAAAATAACAGTATTAAATAACAGTCGGATTCTGCTTCATGAACATTATATTACGGAGCTGTTGACAATTTATTGGCAGATCTAATTTTGAAAATCTATTGGCACATAAAACATTGTCAATCTATTGGCACATAAAAACTTTGACAATAAATTGGTAGATCTAATTTTGACAATCTATTGCTAGATCTAACTTTAACAAACTATTGGCAGGTGTAAACATGTTTAAATCCTTTATATTAACTCGTGGTGTCTGGTTGATTGCTTGCTTGTATGCTTGTTTGTCGAAAAAACTTTGGATCGATTTTTAACCCACTTTCTCGTAAGCTAGCGAGCTGAAATTTTGCAGGCAGTTTTGTACCGATGATAAAAACAATGTATCAAAATTTCAGATTGATCACATGTACCGTAATTGAATTATTGATTTTTTTAGATTATTTTATTTATTCCTATGTATCATGTTATTTTTTTAGATAGAGTGTAAGGGTGCGCATTATATTGAACAACCTTTCTGTCCGGCAGTAAGGTGCGTATTTTATTGACAACACTTTTTATAAACATATTCCTGATCGGTGCGCATTATATTAAACATGTTTTACGACACAACTACAATTTTTATTATTTAAATCCTTTATATTAACTCGTGGTGTCTGCATGCTTGCTTGCGCCCTTGCTTGTCGCCAAAATTTTGGATCGATTTTTAACCCACTTCCTCGTAAACTAGCGAGCTGAAATTTTAAAAGCTGTTTCGTACCGATGATAAAAATTTTTTTAAAAATTTCAAATCAATCGCATGTCCCGTAATTACATTATTGATTTTTTAGATTATTTTATTTATGCCTATGTATCATGTTATTTTTTGAGATAGAGTGTCGCGGTGCGTATTATATTGAACAACCTTTCTGTCGCGCAATAAGGTGCGTATTTTATTGACAACACTTTTTATAAACATATTCCTGATCGGTGCGCATTATATTAAACATGTTTTACGACACAACTGCAATTTTTGTATTTTTGGATGGTCTTGCGCTGCGTATTATAATGAACATTCTTTTAGTTATGTCTCGTACATAAAGGATTTATAGTAAAAAAATTTGGTTTTTTACGTTTTTAAATCCTTTATATTAATTCGTGGTGTCTGCGGCCGACCGACCGACCTTGCTTGCTTGCTTGCTTGTCGCCAAAACTTTTGATCGATTTTTAACCCACTTGGTCGCAAGATAGCGAGCTGAAATTTTGCTGGCAGTTTTGTACCGATGATAAAAACAATGTATCAAAATTTCAGATCGATCGCATGTACCGTAATTAAATTATTGATTTTTTAGATTATTTTATTTATTCCTATGTATCATGCTATTTTTTGAGATAGAGCGTCGCGGTGCGTATTATATTGAACAACCTTTCTGTCGCGCAATAAGGTGCGTATTTTACTGACAACACTTTTTATAAACCTATTCCTGATCGGTGCGCATTATATTAAACACGTTTTACGACACAACTGCAATTTTGTATTTTTGGATGGTCTTGCGCTGCGTGTTATAATAAACATTCTTTTAGTTACGTCTCATACGTAAAGGATTTATAGTCAAAAACTTGGTTTTTTACGGGTTGTTTTTCTTTAATTTATTACAAACATATTCCAGATAGGTGCACATTATATTAAACATGTTTTACGACACAGCTACAATTTTGTAGTTTTGGATGGGCTTTCGTTGCGTATTATAATGAACATTCTTTCCATTACGTCTAGTACATAAAGGATTTATAGTCAAAAACCTGTTGTTTTTTTTTACGTTAAAAAAAATTAAATCCTTTATATTAACTGGTGGTGTCTGGATGATTGCTTGCTTGTTTGCCGAGAAAACGTTGGATCGATTTTTAACCCACTTCCTCGTAATCTATCGAGCTGAAATTTTGCAGGCAGACTCATGTCGATGATAAAAACGATGTATCAAAATTTCAGATCGATATGTTTTACGAGACATAACTGAAATTTTGGATTTTTGGATTGTCGTGCGCCGCGTATTATAATGAACATTCTTTTATTTATGTCTCGTATATGAAGGATTTATAGTCAAAAAATTGTTTGTTTCGGATTTTTAAACATTAAATCCTTTATATTAACTTGGTGTCTGGTTGATTGTTTGTCGAAAAACTTTGGATCGATTTTAACCCACTTCCTCGTAAGCTAGCGAGCTGACGTTTCGCAGGCAGACTCGTGCCGAAACGCACACGGTCGTATACTGCAGTGTCGTATTCCGGCTCGAGTGTTGTCACATCCTAACTAGATATGGCATTTATAATTCACGCTCTACACTTTCAGCGATCCAGAAATCTATCTTCCCCATAATCTTGCAAAGTTTCATCTATTCGTAGTAAATATTCAATGTATAACGATAGAGATATCTGAATTTGTTATTACAAAATAAACTTACGCTGCGTCTCGGTGAGTACCAGAACTAAATGAATGCAGTAGAAAACACCGACCAATACTCCCCGGTGTACCATTGCACGACGTCAAATAGTGACCCAAAAATATTATCCTCAAATCAACAGAATGTGTTGTTGCTCTCAGAGTAAATAAATGGAATTTTCGAGCTCATCCAAAGAATCCATTTTATAGTTTTCTGTTGTTAATACGTCCTACTTTGATTTCTCACACGTTTGTTGTTGTTTTTTAAATCTCAGACGGTATATATAAAATCGTGAGTGAGTTTAATGTTAGTTGAACACGATTCATTTCACAGAAGGCAAGAATAAAACCATGAGTTAATGTTTTATTTTCTTACAATTTGTTTCAAGGCTCCCTTATTTATATTTTTAAAATAATAATAATAATTTGTATCCCGTTATTTTCGATTTCAGGTCACTTTTGAAACAATAATTCTTTTTTAAAAATCCATCGTCAACATGGACGTTCAGATTGTGTCATCACAATATTGAAATGGTGAAATCAACCTTGAAAAAACTACTATAGAAAATGATAATCATATACTCTCTACGCATTTATTTATTTTATTACAGTTACAGAAATTCATACTATATCCAAAAAAATATCACAGAAATAAACCATTTATCAAGCATTTTGAAACTCCCAAATGCATGTATTTACACGTATGTATATATATATATTTTTAAAAAAAAATCACCAGGGTATACATGCAACGATCTATTTTATCCAGTCGGAATATCACCTAATTATAATTTGTTCTACTTTTTGTTTACTGCGACAAAGGAAAGGCGTTAATAAAATGGGGTTGAAGATTCTGAAACTTACTTTAGCTTTAACGCTATTTATTAAAGAACAGTTAAATTTATCATTGTCTAGATTTTGAGAGATTTTTTAAAATAAAACAAATAATTCCTAGATGTTGATATTGATATTGTTAAACTCGCCCCCTTTCCACCAATCTATTAAAAGCAGATTTGATTTTATGACAACAGATTTCAAAGTTTTAGATCCCCTGAGGTCATAGGTAATTTGTTACGATCAGACAAATGCTTATTTGAAACTCTCAAAGATCGTTTGTGTAACTATTTCCCATGAAGATTATATAGACAAAAAACTGTGCCAGGAAGACGTGGGTTTTCCCTTCTCAGCTTAACCTTACACGAAGGTCAGAGATTAAAAAAAATAATTAAAAAAGTTGCATGTATTTGTTCAACCCCTATCAACTTGTTTGCGTGCAGAAAATTTAATTGCTAGCTGGCATCCTGCAATCTTCTCATACTGTCATTCCTATTGGGGATGTCCCCGGCCGTAACAACGGCTGTACTGAATGACGTCAGCGCATTAACCTCAGCGGTTCTCTTCACGGGACGCTGGGAATAGGAACTTTTTAAATATTTATTTGAGCTCTGGGTAATTTCTAGCCACCTTGTTGATGACGCCAATAAACGAACACTGTGCAGATATCTCCGTCCATGGTTTCTTAAGGAAAATTTGATGAAAACGTCTGTCAAAATAAACCATTCAAACTTTACTTTATCGGATTGACAAACCAACATTTCGTTGGCTTATTGTAGTAGCTTATGTGTACCTGCTATTTTCTATGTGATTATATGACTTTTTAAAAATTATCATATTAATGTTTTGTATTGAGGGTACAAAATTCGTGCGTTCGTGTGTGTATGTTGGTGTGTGTGGGTGTGTTTGTGTGTGTGAGAGAGAGAGAGAGAGAGAGAGAGAAAGATAGATAGATAGAGAGAGAGACAGAGAGAGAGACAGAGAGAGAGACAGAGAGAGAGAGAGAGACAGAGAGACAGAGAGAAAGAGAGAGAGAGAGAGAGAGAGAGAGAGAGAGAGAGAGAGAGAGAGAGAGAGAGAGAGAGAGAGAGAGAGAGAGAGAGCAAAAAATATTCTTAACTTTTATTCCAATTCTTACATTATTTTGACATATAGTGCGTTAGACACCCATACAACCTGAGACACATATAGGCAGTGGCGTAGCTAGCGTATTAGTGTTCCCCGAGCAGGCCGACAAACTGGTGCCGTCTGTTTCAAGTACAAACCTTTCATTGGTATAAATCGTTGCCCGTCCATTTTTAAATAAGAGAGGCCACATGTGTGTGTGTGTGTGTTGGTCTCACATCTCCTATTCAGCCACTTGATTGAGGTGAATGGTGGCAAATGAATTGATCGTTTGAAAATAAACCAAAAAAAAACAAACAAAACAAATGAAGAAAGAACTGTGAAGATGCTATTTGGTCAGTCATGCCAATGAGGTTCAGTATTACATACATGGGACAATGTATGAATTAGAGTGGGATCCATGTATATTAATCTTAAACATTATAAAGCCGAGTGATGTGAAGAATATGTAAAAGTTTTTTAAAAATTAATTTTTGAAAGTCTTGACATAATTTTTTAAATATTTTTTAAATCATTTTTAAAAAATATTAATTTAACCCCCCATTTCATGATCCCACTTATCTCAATACACGCCTGTAACGTATATTGTATATGCCAGCGTGACAGTTCATAGGGGTCCAGGCTTTGCTTATAGCGTCAAATTTAGTTCTTTCGGTGTGAGACTGACGTATGCAAATGTCCCAAGCGGAGAATTTCCGGGATGAAAGTTCAACATTAAGATACGCCCATTGTGTGACGCAATGAATCTGCTTTTCGACAAATTTCAATTTCAATTTAACTCTTTCGGATAATTATTGCGGTTGGTCTCAAAAGAATCTCGAAAATGCGCGTGGTTTTCAGTATAATATAAATCTTTCTTTATCTATAAATTTCCCATCTCTAAAAAGGCAAGTTCCACACATTTTGTATACACAATTTTACTTCCATCTGTTTCAAAATAAATGTAAGCAGCCATTACGCACAATGCCACCCAGTGTCTGACAGAAATAACACTTTGCCTTTGATTTCGTAGTAAAATAAAATAACATTACATGAAATTAAAGTTTCAATAATATGTTTCATTAAACATTAATGGGTTTTGTAAGTAACGTTGGAGACATCACTTGCTGTCATTCCTACGGTGCCCTTCTTTGCCTTAAATCCACTTGACATAATTACATCGGCGTGAGTAGCTACAATAAACACCAATCAAATAGCTTCGCGTCAACGAATGCGCTCTGATAGGCGCACAAAACAAAAGAATCACCGTCCTTGAGACTTTAGGGATTCTATTTTTAGGACAATTGTATGGGTTCATGCGTGTTTTAAGGATATGGGCGGGGTGGACTAAACTTGTCGTGGAGTGGACAGTGGGGGCGAGGACATGAGTGGACGAGACAAGTACAATAGTGATTCTTTGTAATTACACTATTATTACCAAACATGACCTTCAGAAATTTAACTTTTCTACAGCGGCGGATACTTGATAACGTAAAAATAATACCTCAAAAGACAGTTAAGATTTTTAAATTTGTGTTGAGCTAATAAAATGATTCCAAGTTGGAATACATATCTGTCTTTTCGACGATGGTTTCCTCTTTACACCTTGCTCAGCGAGTCTTATAGCCTCTGATTACATCGATAAATGAACGAAGCATTTAGGAAACAATTTAAATTTTTGGAGATCTTATATTCAATGATCCTCAAATATGTGTTCATGACGCCACTGTGCACTCGGAAATTGAGAAAAACCTCAAGTAGGTGGTGAAATTGTCAATTTTTCTATATATATATTTATTTTTTTTAAACCTAGGGGCTTACTATAAAAGCAGCTGGAGGATCATTAATTTAGTTGGAGAAAAACTTGAGCCACACGTAAGGTAGCTATCACAGCCCAACTGAGTCATCATGTCTGTAAGTTTTTCAAACACCTACAGCACCCACTACCAAACATGTTGAGAGAATAACTTTATTGTCTTTGATGCGTTTAACTTTTAAGTTCATACATTATTTAGCATAACTACTTGGAAACAATTGTTCTTGTTGACAACTCGAAATTTTCCTTTCTTTAAATTTGCACTTAAAACTGATACCACTCTCACTGAATGAAACGGATATAAAAATAAAAAAATCACCGCTTTAGCCTATACGTTTTCTGATGACATAGTATTAGTAGTATACGAAAAGACCTCATTGCTGTTTTCATAGAGCCTTGTGAGTCAATCAAGAAATACGTTCCGTAAACCGAGAGAGATCTCATGACTCATGACACGCGCACTTTCATGCTGTCATTCTTTATTTAGTTTACTGGTTATCACAAACAGAAGTTTCTTTGAGGTTTTCTTGTTGTTTCTCTTTATAAGATCGAACCTACAAAATCGTGCATTCCTCTTACATTATTGGGTTTTGAAATGTAAGCAAAAAGACGAATTTCTTTCGAAATATATTCTATTAATATTATTTGTTGTTTTAAAAGAAAGGGTGTGTGTAAAGTGTTGTATAAGGTGTTGCGGTAAATGACTGGTGACAGGTGTTTAATCACATACATCCTTAGGTGACTGTGCTTTGTGAAACCTTTCAATGCACTTAATTAAGTATTCTTATTAGAGCTTACTTTGACATCTATGTTTACAGTGCCCAAATGTCTACTCTAATTAACACTTTGACATCTATGTTTACAGTGGCTTAATGACTACTCTATTTAACACTTTGACATCTATGTTTACAGTACCCTAATGTCTACTCTATTGAACACTTTGACATCTATGTTTACAGTACCCTAATGTCTACTCTATTGAACACTTTGACATCTATGTTTACAGTACCCTAATGTCTACTCTATTTAACACTTTGACATCTATGTTTACAGTACCCTAATGTCTACTCTATTTAACACTTTGACATCTATGTTTACAGTACCCTAATGTCTACTCTATTGAACACTTTGACATCTATGTTTACAGTACCCTAATGTCTACTCTATTTAACACTTTGACATCTATGTTTACAGTACCCTAATGTCTACTCTATTTAACACTTTGACATCTATGTTTACAGTACCCTAATGTCTACTCTATTGAACACTTTGACATCTATGTTTACAGTACCCTAATGTCTACTCTATTTAACACTTTGACATCTATGTTTACAGTACCCTAATGTCTACTCTATTTAACACTTTGACATCTATGTTTACAGTACCCTAATGTCTACTCTATTGAACACTTTGACATCTATGTTTACAGTACAATAATGTCTACTCTATTTAACACTTTGACATCTATGTTTACAGTAACCTAATGTCTACTCTATTTAACCCTATGGCATCTGTGTTTACATTGCCTTAATGAGTACTCTATTTAACACTTTGACATCTATGTTTACAGTGGCTTAATGACTACTCTATTTAACACTTTGACATCTATGTTTACAGTAGCTTAATGTCTACTCTAATTAACACTTTGACATCTATGTTTACAGTGGCTAAATGTATACTCTAATTAACGCTTTGACATCTATGTTTACAGTGGCTAAATGTCCTATTAACACTTTGACATCTATGTTTACAGTGGCTAAATGTATACTCTATTTAACACTTTGACATATATGTTTACAGTGGCTAAATGTCTACTCTATTTAACACTTTGACATCTATGTTTACAGTACCCTAATGTCTACTCTATTTAACACTTTGACATCTATGTTTACAGTACCCTAATGTCTACTCTATTTAACACTTTGACATCTATGTTTACAGTACCCTAATGTCTACTCTATTTAACACTTTGACATCTATGTTTACAGTACCCTAATGTCTACTCTATTTAACACTTTGACATCTATGTTTACAGTACCCTAATGTCTACTCTATTGAACACTTTGACATCTATGTTTACAGTACCCTAATGTCTACTCTATTGAACACTTTGACATCTATGTTTACAGTACCCTAATGTCTACTCTATTTAACACTTTGACATCTATGTTTACAGTGGCTAAATGTATACTCTATTTAACACTTTGACATATATGTTTACAGTGGCTAAATGTCTACTCTATTTAACACTTTGACATCTATGTTTACAGTACCCTAATGTCTACTCTATTTAACACTTTGACATCTATGTTTACAGTACCCTAATGTCTACTCTATTTAACACTTTGACATCTATGTTTACAGTACCCTAATGTCTACTCTATTTAACACTTTGACATCTATGTTTACAGTACCCTAATGTCTACTCTATTTAACACTTTGACATCTATGTTTACAGTACCCTAATGTCTACTCTATTGAACACTTTGACATCTATGTTTACAGTACCCTAATGTCTACTCTATTGAACACTTTGACATCTATGTTTACAGTACCCTAATGTCTACTCTATTTAACACTTTGACATCTATGTTTACAGTGGCTAAATGTCTACTCTATTTAACACTTTGACATCTATGTTTACAGTGGCTAAATGTCTACTCTATTTAACACTTTGACATCTATGTTTACAGTGGCTAAATGTCTACTCTATTTAACACTTTGACATCTATGTTTACAGTACCCTAATGTCTACTCTATTTAACACTTTGACATCTATGTTTACAGTGGCTAAATGTCTACTCTATTTAACACTTTGACATCTATGTTTACAGTACCCTAATGTCTACTCTATTTAACACTTTCACATCTATGTTTACAGTGGCTAAATGTCTACTCTATTTAACACTTTGACATCTATGTTTACAGTGGCTTAATGACTACTCTATTTAACACTTTGACATCTATGTTTACAGTGGCTAAATGTCTACTCTATTTAACACTTTGACATCTATGTTTACAGTACCCTAATGTCTACTCTATTTAACACTTTGACATCTATGTTTACAGTACCCTAATGTCTACTCTATTTAACACTTTGACATCTATGTTTACAGTGGCTAAATGTCTACTCTATTGAACACTTTGACATCTATGTTTACAGTGGCTAAATGTCTACTCTATTTAACACTTTGACATCTATGTTTACAGTGGCTAAATGTCTACTCTATTTAACACTTTGACATCTATGTTTACAGTGGCTAAATGTCTACTCTATTTAACACTTTGACATCTATGTTTACAGTACCCTAATGTCTACTCTATTTAACACTTTGACATCTATGTTTACAGTACCCTAATGTCTACTCTATTTAACACTTTGACATCTATGTTTACAGTACCCTAATATCTACTCTATTGAACACTTTGACATCTATGTTTACAGTACCCTAATGTCTACTCTATTTAACACTTTGACATCTATGTTTACAGTACCCTAATGTCTACTCTATTGAACACTTTGACATCTGTGTTTACAGTGGCTTAATGACTACTCTATTTAACACTTGACATCTATGTTTACAGTGGCTTAATGACTACTCTATTTATTACTTTGACATCTATGTTTACAGTGGCTTAATGACTACTCTATTTAACACTTTGACATCTGTGTTTACAGTACCCTAATGTCTACTCTATTTAACCCTATGGCATCTGTGTTTACATTGCCTTAATGAGTACTCTATTTAACACTTTGACATCTATGTTTACAGTACCCTAATGTCTACTCTATTTAACCCTATGGCATCTGTGTTTACATTGCCTTAATGAGTACTCTATTTAACACTTTGACATCTATGTTTACAGTACCCTAATGTCTACTCTATTTAACCCTATGGCATCTGTGTTTACATTGCCTTAATGAGTACTCTATTTAACACTTTGACATCTATGTTTACAGTGGCTAAATGTCTACTCTATTTAACACTTTGACATCTATGTTTACAGTGGTTAAATGTCTACTCTATTTAACACTTTGACATCTATGTTTACAGTACCCTAATGTCTACTCTATTTAACACTTTGACATCTATGTTTACAGTACCCTAATGTCTACTCTATTTAACACTTTGACATCTATGTTTACAGTGGCTAAATGTCTACTCTAATTAACACTTTGACATCTATGTTTATAGTAGCTAAATGTCTACTCTATTTAACACTTTGACATCTGTGTTTACAGTACCCTAATGTCTACTCTATTTAACACTTTGACATCTGTGTTTACAGTGGCTAAATGTCTACTCAATTTAACACTTTGACATCTATGTTTACAGTGGCTAAATGTCTACTCTATTTAACACTTTGACATCTATGTTTACAGTGGCTTAATGACTACTCTATTTAACACTTTGACATCTATGTTTACAGTGGCTTAATGACTACTCTATTTAACACTTTGACATCTATGTTTACAGTGGCTTAATGAGTACTCTATTTAACACTTTGACATCTGTGTTTACAGTACCCTAATGTCTACTCTATTTAACCCTATGGCATCTGTGTTTACATTGCCTTAATGAGTACTCTATTTAACACTTTGACATCTATGTTTACAGTGGCTTAATGACTACTCTATTTAACACTTTGACATCTATGTTTACAGTGCCCTAAAGTTTACCCCATTCCCCACGGACCTCTTCCAGGGAAAAGAATTGTTATCCACGGAACTCCAACATGTAATGCTAACAGGTACGTCATCTCAATTTTCACCAGTAGCTAATCATTACGTCATCTCAATATCACCAATAGACTGGCAATTTAAAATATCAATTGGTTTTAAATTATCAACATCTTTTCCTTCTTATCTATTTTATGTTTATCCTCATAACTGACTGATTCACATAGTCATCAAGTAAATATGGCAGGTTCTGTAAACAAATAAATCGCATTACCTTTGCAATATTTTATAGCTACAAAATAAAAGGAACCCGTAAAAAACTAAGTTTTGACTATAAATCCTTTATGTACGAGACATAACTAAAAGAATGTTCATTATAATACGCAGCGCAAGACAATCCAAAAATACAAAATTTTAGTTGTCGTAAAACGTGTTTAATAAAATACGCACCGATCGGGAATATGTTTTTTAAAAAAATTGTCTATATAATACGCACCAAATCGTGCAAAAGGAAAGTATAAATAAAAAGGTCGTTCAATATAATACCCACCGCGACCCTCTATCTCAAAAATTTAACATGAATGATGCATAAAGATAAATAAAATAATCTAAAAATTCAATAATTTAATTACCGTACATGCAATCGATCTGAAATTTTGATACATCGTTTTTATCATTGGCACGAGTCAGCCTGCAAAATTTCAGCTCGCTAGCTTACGAGGAAGTGGGTTAAAATCGATCCAAAGTGTTTTCGACAATCAAGCAAGCAAGCAAGGGCTCAAACAGACATCACGAGTTAATATAAAAGGATTTTTAAAAATTCCTTTATCTTAGGGGGTAAAACATATGCCCCAAAACTGATACAAACGTATTTGGTGCGCAAAAAATATGCAATCGGTGCAAAATATATTTGTTTAACGGAAATATCAATGTTGATCATGTAAATATGATTTGTAAGATGATGTGGAGACATTCAAAATTAAGAAAGGCGTAATAAAACAAACCCGTAAAAACAAAGTTTTTTACTATAAATCCCTTATATATGAGACATAACTAACAGTATTGATTATTTTCAAATATTTACAGACTGAATCTGTCTTACTCAACTTTGCATCATAACCCTATTTGGGGGGAGGGGTGGGTGGGGGGGAGGGGGGAAAAGTCTGGTCACCGATTCGCTTGACCGAGCTCAGAGTGACACGTAAAATGTAAACAAAAGCGCCCGTCGCTTCGTTGGGTCGCCTCAATGCGTCAGCTCAAAATTTCACGTGGCAAAAAAACAATAAACAAACCGTGAATTTAAATTACATACCTCATATAAGGATAAACTAAAAATGCATTAATCTAATTACGGTACGTTCGATCGATCTGAAATTTTGATACGATGCATTGTTAGGTTAGACGGGTCCGTGTGCCAAATTTCAGTTTCGATCGGATCATGGGAAGTGGGTCATTTTTGACTTCTGTTTTTCCGCCCGCCGAGCCCAAGACAGAGAGAGAGAGAGAGACAGCCGCGAAGTTAATATAAGGGATTTAATAAAACAAACCCGTAAAAACAAAGTTTTTGACTATAAATCCCTTATATATGAGACATAACTAACAGTATTGATTATTTTCAAACATTTACAGACTGAATCTGTCTTAACTCAACTTTGCATCATAACCCTAGTGGGGGGGAGGGGTGGGTGGGAGGGGGAGAGGGGAAAAGTCTGGTCACCGATTCGCTTGACCGAGCTCAGAGTGACACGTAAAATGTAAACAAAAGCGCCCGTCGCTTCGTTGGGTCGCCTCAATGCGTCAGCTCAAAATTTCACGTGGCAAAAAAACAATAACAAATCGTGAATTTAAAATTACATACCTCATATAAGGATAAACTAAAAATGCATTAATTTAATTACGGTACGTTCGATCGATCTGAAATTTTGATACGATGCATTGTTAGGTCAGACGGGTCCGTGTGCCAAATTTCAGTTCGATCGGATCATGGGAAGTGGGTCATTTTTGACTTCTGTTTTTCCGCCCGCCGAGCCCAAGACAGAGAGAGAGAGAGAGAGAGAGAGAGAGAGAGAGAGAGAGAGAGAGAGAGACGGCCGCGAAGTTAATATAAGGGATTTAACAAACCCGTAAAAACAAAGTTTTTGACTATAAATCCCTTATATATGAGACATAACTAACAGTAGTGATTATTTTTAAACATTTACAGACTGACACTGAGTGATGTCCCTTGTCTTTAATAAATGGGGGTGGGATGTGAGGGGGTGTCGGCACGACGGTCGTCGTCAACACGACGGTCGGCGTCAACTCAAACTCACGTTGAACTGGAATTAAAAAAAAACAAACAGTGAATTTTGAATTACATACCTCATATAAGGATAAACTAAAAATGCATTAATTTAATTACGGTACGTTCGATCGATCTGAAATTTTGATACGATGCATTGTTAGGTTCGACGGGTCCGTGTGCCAAATTTCAGTTCGATCGGATCATGGGAAGTGGGTCATTTTTGACTTCTGTTTTTCCGCCCGCCGAGCCCAGCAGACAGAGAGAGAGAGAGAGAGAGAGAGAGAGAGACGCCGGTGAAGTTAATATAAGGGATTTAATAAAACAAACCCGTAAAAACAAAGTTTTTGACTATACATCCCTTATATATGAGACATAACTAACAGTATTGATTATTTTCAAACATTTACAGACTGACACCGAGTGATGTCCCTTGTCTTTAATAAATGGGGGTGGGATGTGAGGGGGTGTCGGCACGACGGTCGGCGTCAACACGACGGTCGGCGTCAACTCAAACTCACGTGGAAGTGGAAGAAAAAAAACAATAACAAAACAGTGAATTTGAATTACATACCTCATATAAGGATAAACTAAAAATGCATTAATTTAATTACGGTACGTTCGATCGATCTGAAATTTTGATACGATGCATTGTTAGGTTAGACGGGTCCGTGTGCCAAATTTCAGTTCGATCGGATCATGGGAAGTGGGTCATTTTTGACTTCTGTTTTTCCGCCCGCCGAGCCCAAGACAAGAGAGAGAGAGACGGCCGCGTGAAGTTAATATAAGGGATTTAAATAAAACAAACCCGTAAAAACAAAGTTTTTGACTATAAATCCCTTATATATGAGACATAACTAACAGTATTGATTTTTTTCAAACATTTACAGACTGAATCTGTCTTAACACAAGTTTGCTTCATAACCCTAGGGGGGGAGGGGTGGGTGGGAGGGGGAGAGGGGAAAAGTCTGGTCACCGATTCGCTTGACCGAGCTCAGAGTGACACGTAAAATGTAAACAAAAGCGCACCGTCGTTTCGTTGGGTCGCCTCAATGCTCAAACTTTCACGTGGCAAAAAAACAATAACAAATCGTGAATTTAAATTACATACCTCATATAAGGATAAACTAAAAATGCATTAATTTAATTACGGTACGTTCGATCGATCTGAAATTTTGATACGATGCATTGTTAGGTTAGACGGGTCCGTGTGCCAAATTTCAGTTCGATCGGATCATGGGAAGTGGGTCATTTTTCGACTTCTGTTTTTCCGCCCGCCCGCCCGCCGAGCCCAAGACAGAGAGAGACGCCGGTGAAGTTAATATAAGGGATTTAATAAAACAAACCCGTAAAAACAAAGTTTTTGACTATAAATCCCTTATATATGAGACATAACTAACAGTATTGATTATTTTCAAACATTTACAGACTGACACCGAGTGATGTCCCTTGTCTTTAATAAATGGGGGTGGGATGTGAGGGGGTGGAGTCGGTCACACGACGGTCGGCGTCAACTCAAACTCACGTGAAACTGGCAGAAAAAAAACAATAACAAACAGTGAATTTTGAATTACATACCTCATATAAGGATAAACTAAAAATGCATTAATTTAATTACGGTACGTTCGATCGATCTGAAATTTTGATACGATGCATTGTTAGGTCAGACGGGTCCGTGTGCCAAATTTCAGTTCGATCGGATCATGGGAAGTGGGTCATTTTTGACTTCTGTTTTTCCGCCCGCCGAGCCCAGACAGAGAGAGAGAGAGAGAGAGAGAGAGAGATGAGAGAGAGAGACGGCCGCGAAGTTAATATAAGGGATTTAATAAAACAAACCCGTAAAAACAAAGTTTTTGACTATAAATCCCTTATATATGAGACATAACTAACAGTATTGATTATTTTCAAACATTTACAGACTGACACTGAGTGATGTCCCTTGTCTTTAATAAATGGGGGTGGGATGTGAGGGGGGTGTCGGCACGACGGTCGGCGTCAACACGACGGTCGGCGTCAACTCAAACTCACGTTGAACTGGAATTTAAAAAAAACAAAACAAACAGTGAATTTTGAATTACATACCTCATATAAGGATAAACTAAAAATGCATTAATTTAATTACGGTACGTTCGATCGATCTGAAATTTTGATACGATGCATTGTTAGGTCAGACGGGTCCGTGTGCCAAATTTCAGTTTCGATCGGATCATGGGAAGTGGGTCATTTTTGACTTCTGTTTTTCCGCCCGCCGAGCCCAGACGACAGAGAGAGAGAGAGAGAGAGAGAGAGAGACGCCGGTGAAGTTAATATAAGGGATTTAATAAAACAAACCCGTAAAAACAAAGTTTTTGACTATAAATCCCTTATATATGAGACATAACTAACAGTATTGATTATTTTCAAACATTTACAGACTGACACCGAGTGATGTCCCTTGTCTTTAATAAATGGGGGGTGGGATGTGAGGGGGTGTCGGCACGACGGTCGGCGTCAACACGACGGTCGGCGTCAACTCAAACTCACGTGGAAGTGGAAGAAAAAAAACAATAACAAAACAGTGAATTTGAATTACATACCTCATATAAGGATAAACTAAAAATGCATTAATTTAATTACGGTACGTTCGATCGATCTGAAATTTTGATACGATGCATTGTTAGGTTAGACGGGTCCGTGTGCCAAATTTCAGTTCGATCGGATCATGGGAAGTGGGTCATTTTTGACTTCTGTTTTTCCGCCCGCCGAGCCCAAGACAAAGAGAGAGAGAGACGCCGGTGAAGTTAATATAAGGGAATTAAATAAAACAAACCCGTAAAAACAAAGTTTTTGACTATAAATCCCTTATATATGAGACATAACTAACAGTATTGATTTTTTTCAAACATTTACAGACTGAATCTGTCTTAACACAAGTTTGCTTCATAACCCTAGGGGGGGAGGGGTGGGTGGGAGGGGGAGAGGGGAAAAGTCTGGTCACCGATTCGCTTGACCGAGCTCAGAGTGACACGTAAAATGTAAACAAAAGCGCACCGTCGTTTCGTTGGGTCGCCTCAATGCTCAAACTTTCACGTGGCAAAAAAACAATAACAAATCGTGAATTTAAATTACATACCTCATATAAGGATAAACTAAAAATGCATTAATTTAATTACGGTACGTTCGATCGATCTGAAATTTTGATACGATGCATTGTTAGGTTAGACGGGTCCGTGTGCCAAATTTCAGTTCGATCGGATCATGGGAAGTGGGTCATTTTCGACTTCTGTTTTTCCGCCCGCCCGCCCGCCGAGCCCAAGACAGAGAGAGACGCCGGTGAAGTTAATATAAGGGATTTAATAAAACAAACCCGTAAAAACAAAGTTTTTGACTATAAATCCCTTATATATGAGACATAACTAACAGTATTGATTATTTTCAAACATTTACAGACTGACACCGAGTGATGTCCCTTGTCTTTAATAAATGGGGGTGGGATGTGAGGGGGTGTCGGCACGACGGTCGGCGCGTCAACTCAAACTCACGTGAAACTGGCAGAAAAAAAACAATAACAAACAGTGAATTTTGAATTACATACCTCATATAAGGATAAACTAAAAATGCATTAATTTAATTACGGTACGTTCGATCGATCTGAAATTTTGATACGATGCATTGTTGGGTCAGACGGGTCCGTGTGCCAAATTTCAGTTCGATCGGATCATGGGAAGTGGGTCATTTTTGACTTCTGTTTTTCCGCCCGCCCGCCCGCCGAGCCCAAGACAGAGAGAGAGAGAGAGACGGCCGCGAAGTTAATATAAGGGATTTAAAAAATCGTATGCATTCGCGTATCTTTAAGGTTTGGGGTAATGTTCTTTAAACAGATCATCACATGTTGTGAATTAACTGAGCAGATGAGATTTTCTAATTTTTGTTAGCTACCTAATACATATAAATGGGTCACTTGTTTTTAGTTATAAAAGGCTACCAAAAGAACCCATTGGATTCCATTCCATTATGTTTGTGTAAACACCAAGCTTCCATTTCATAATGTATTCGAAAGTGACAGTAATCAGCTATATTATTTCTTGAACATGGACACATTACGTCATGTTTTCCTTCCCTAAACACTCTACTCGGCCTTCCGTGTTAAAGCAAACGCTATAGACCTAGGTTTCTCCTTCATGCTATAACTCTCCTACTCCTGCGTACCTAATCTTACATTATAATTATCTATTAAAGACGCACCTTCTATATAGATTATTATTGCGTCATATGTTTATCCATTGTTTAGGTCTTTTCTTGCATTTATAAATGTTGATAGTGTGTTGGATTTCCACGTTTGTTCAGGCAACACAATCCACGTTCGAATTCCAGACGGCAAAAAGAAAGATTTGTATGGGTTCTTATTGCGAATGGAGCAAGAAAATTGCTTTTATCCCTATGTCTATCTCAGTGTTACATTTTATTATTCTTGTGTCGTATTTCCAAGTTAGAAATAATGCATTATGCTTTATTACGACTTGGACTTTTGGGTTTGATAGCAAGGAGAGCATTGTTATTGTTGTGTGTAGAAGGATTTTTTGTTAAATTAAACACATAGATTATTCGGATGGCGTTTGACTTGTTGAGTTTAGCCTTGTGAGTCATGCAATTACCAGAACCTATTAGTCTAACAGAGACAGTAAGCATTGAATGTAGACTCAGAGGCACTAATAATATCACTTGATGACACAGAAGAGGAGTGCAGTGAAGATGATCACTTACTATTAATGCTGTACCGCCCCGAATACACTTGACATCAACCCACTATCCGCCTTACCCCACTAAATTAACATCCCGACGGCATCTCTAAAGCAAGCAGATGGCAGTTATATATCGCGAGGAACTGGGAAATATTTTTTCTTAAATGTTCCCATTTATCTCTTGATTTATAGGTTTAGCGTCAACGTCGTCCTTGGACCCAACTTGCAGTGCGACGTGATAGCCTTTCACTTCGATGTCCGATTTGATTGCAACTCTATCGTCTGCAACAGTAGGACGGCGTGTGGCTGGGGCAAAGAAGAAGTCTACCAGTGTAACGTGCCTTTCTGCAAAGGCGTTCCGTTCACCATTGAGATCACGATCGATCATTGTGGATACAAGGTTTAGTGTAACACTTTCATCCTTTGATTTGCCTCATTTAACCAGAGTTTGTTTCTCCGTGTGTTCTTGTTTATATTTAATAGAATTGAAAAAAAATATACTTTTAATCTGGCAGTGTGCGGACGATAGTTACCAATGTTTCATTAGAAATGCTGGCATTCGGGATCTTCTGGAAGTCTCGTTCTCACCGAAAGATTAGAGAATATAAATATGCTTTGGAGACCAGGATGACTGACTACATGTGAACTATCTGTCGGATTAATTCTAAATTAAGCAAATAGAAACTTTCTTGAATAGGAAAACATTAGAATGGGATGATTTCTCACGTTTTCTATTGTGTTTTCTTAACTTAAGTTAAACGTTATTTTTTATTTGAATATTCTTACCACTGAATTTACCTTTAAGTGTAATGTCATACAATTACAATGATGAAGTTCATCACCAAGATAGGTACTCGGTAAATGACAATATCAACGACACTCAATTTGTGCTTCTTTGTTACCGATCTGACAGATGACTGGCAATGCTACAGTTGGCTGTCAGTGCTACTGTTGGCGGTAAACGCTACAGTTGGCTGTCAGTGCTACTGTTGGCTGGCAGTGCTACAGTTGGCTGGCAGTGCTATACTGTTGGCGGTAAAAGCTACAGTTTGCTGTCAGTGCTACAGTTGGCTGTCAGTGCTACTGTTGGCTGGCAGTGCTACAGTTGGCTGGCAGTGCTACAGTTGGCTGTCAGTGCTACTGTTGGCTGTCAGTGCTAATGTTGGCTGTAAAAGCTACAGTTGGCTGTCAGTGCTATACTGTTGGCTGTAAACGCTACAGTTGCCTGTCAGTGCTATACTGTTGGATGTAAAAGCTACAGTTGACTGTCAGTGCTACAGTTGGCTGTCAGTGCTACAGTTGGCTGCCAGTGCTACTGTTGGCTGCCAGTGCTACTGTTGGCTGGCAGTGCTACAGTTGGCTGGCAGTGATACAGTTGGCTGTCAGTGCTACTGTTGGCTGTAAAAGCTACAGTTGGCTGTCAGTGCTATACTGTTGGCTGTAAAAGCTAGTTGGCTGTCAGTGCTACAGTTGGCTGTCAGTACTACTGTTTGCTGGCAGTGATACTGTTGGCTGGCAGTGCTACAGTTAGCCGTTCATGGAGCAGTAACTTAATTATTCCAGCAGGCTCTATTAAAGGCTTATAGAAGGGTGTAAGCTGGGATAGACTATATAATTATATATCAAAGAAATCAAAACTAAACAAACCTTTTACATATAGTAGATGTATTACAATTTCACCTCAAAAAAATTATTTCTTCGTCTCATTTCAGGTTTTCGTCAACGGAATATTTTTTGCCAGTTTCAACAATCGCATTCAAACTGGGGTTTGCAACAACTTTCTAATCATAAATCAAGACGTTGTTGTGGCTAATGTCCAGATTTGTTAAATGGTTTGTCCAGAGGTTCCCAGATTTGCCAGAGTTCGAGGTTTTCTGATGTCCTATTTTGTAGCGGTGTAATAAAAAAAATTGTTTTTAAAAATTATAATTTAAAATTGAAATAAATACAAATGTCAAAGTAAACAGTACTTCTTCAGGAGAAAAAACATATTAAATATGACATTAAACCCTCTATTTCTGTCTAAATCCAAATAAAATAGTAAAATTCTATACTGCTAAGTTTATGGTAATGTAACCTAAAAAAACTTCTGGCTATGCGAGATGCATAAGTACATGTATTAGCCAGGCACAGAATAAATATTGTTTGCGTCACTGCCAACAAACAGAACTAAAAAGGCAATGTTGCAAATTGAGGGGAAATTGTTTTCATTTTCTTTATTGCAATATCCACAAATATTGGCACATGATTGGGTGCCGGTGGGTACTGAATGTTAAACTTAACCTAAACTTTACACAACATCATAACAATACACAACATCATAACAATACACAACATCATAACAATACACAGCATCATAACAATACACAGCATCATAACAATACACAGCATCATAACAATACACAGCATCATAACAATACACAGCATCATAACAATACACAACATCTTTGAAGATCAAGTAAAAACAAAGGCAAACTTTTTTTTGGCTTCATGGTGTAAATAGTAGGCTGACGTTTTGTTACTGTGTGGATAACAGTATGGTAAAGGGGCCTTAATCCATCCAATGGACATATGATGTTTTAGTTACTGTGTGGTTAACAGTATGGCAAAGGGGCCTTAATCCATCCAATGGACATATGAAGTTTTAGTTACTGTGTGGTGAACAGTATGGTAAAGGGGCCTTAACACATGCTATTAGAAAATTTGGTGTAAAATTTTAAGGGGGTACAAAAGGCATTTACAGAAAAATATAGGGGTTAGTACCAGAAGAAATTGATTAACTTCACCATTTGTCCAAATATCTTGTTTAAAAAAAAACAACAACAGATTGTATTAAATTATTCAGAGTATTCACTTGATATATGCTACTGATGAATGTTTAAAATAGTGTTTGTAACACTAGTGTTTGTAAATTCTAACTATTGAGTCAGTAAAGTCTATATATAGAAGCAGTAACGTCTAATTTTAGAGTCAGTAAAGTCTAACTATAGAAGCAGTAACGTCTAACTTTAGAGTCAGTAAAGTCTAACTATAGAAGCAGTAACGTCTAACTTTAGAGTCAGTAAAGTCTAATTTCACAGAGTTGCCCAAATCATTTATGAACATCACAGAAAAACCCTGTCTAATTTAGGATCAATGCTTTTGTGTGTTGTATGAGGTTTACACACCAAAAAAAAATTTAAAAAATTTACAAGTAGGTCAAATACTTTACAAAAATGAATTTTCCTCCTCCCCACCTGCTTGTTCGCATGTTGGACATGCCGGCTATTATATGTAAATTTCTTAATCATGACCAAAGTACTATAGGTATCAATTTATTCTCCGTTATTTACAAACAAAAAATAAATACACATTGATAACTTATTCTATTTAAATCAGCTGATGCAACAAAACAATGATTCAATAACAAATCCATGGGAATCACTTGACATTGCACACAGATTTCAAGTGATTTGTGAATCAGTTGATGTATAAGAACACATAGGTTAAAAGAAAGAGCAGGAAAAGAATATTGCACATAACCAAAGTTCACTATAATCACAAGTCGGCTGTTAATAAGGAAGCTGATGGTAAAAATAATACCAATGATGCAACCATGTGAAATCACCAAATAAAATACAAAACATGTATTTTACGTATTTTACGTCCATAAAGCTTTACATTTATTGTTTTAATCACACAAATTGTTTGCGTGTCTCGTATTTTACTTGAAAGCTATATCGCGGTCCAATGTTAAATCATCGGTATGATTTTCTAATAAAGTTCAAATAAACTTGAACTAAATTTTAAAATGACCTAGGTTTTCATTTAAAGTAGTTTTGTAGTTATTAATCAGTAACAAAAAAAACAAAAAAAAACAAAAAAAAATCACAATCAGTGACTGTTATTATTTAGAATTCATGAAAATAAGTTTTGGTGAAAAAGATGAGATCATTGAGATGTGAGTCATGGCTTGAAAACTTCTTCTTGCATTACAAAACACATTTTTGCAATGTTAAACTGTATTGCTTGCTGTGACTTAAAAAATCTAAAATAATTTCATGTGTTCAACACTCAGTTAAACATATATAAAATTAAAGCACATTATTATAATTATTACAATGAAGCTTTCAGAATATAAATGGTAACCAGATAAAATGAAATATATAAAAAAAACAGGAATGTGCAGCCAGTGGACATAGAAAGTCAATGAAACCATTTAATATGGTCATGGCAAGGCAACTAGTCGGGACCATAGGAGCTCTACTGATAGAAACATGTATACCATCTTTTGGTCTAGGTCAGGGAAACCATTTAATCTGGTCATGTCAAGGCAACAGTATGGGGGACTCTAGAAGCTCTGCTGACATCAATATTTCTATACATTTCTGTGAGGATTTTCAGTGGACCCAAAAGGTTTTATTACATAGCTAGAAACTTTATTGCTACGGTTCTTTCCAAACTAAATATTGTAGAAAATTGGCCTAACTGAAACTTCACTTGTGAGCAGTGTCTACCACCAGTTAACAGCACAAAGCTCACTAAATAGGGACAGTTCCAGCACACGATTCACTGAAGAGTGACAACAAATAACCCATGTGAATGGAGCAATGTTAAATTTTAATGTGCTGGTACTAGAAATATTAGCCTAATTTTTTTAATATGGTACGGATAAGCCTAAAAATGAAGCAATAAAACAACAAATGTTCCAGCAAAAAGCCTTCCTCATTGAACAACCATATAAAACAAGAGGTAAGTAAATAAAGTAAAACTTATCAGCAATGTGTAGATCAAGTAGACCAGTGCTTCTCAAACTTTTTTGGCGGACCGGGAGAAATTTTTCCATTGCACCAGGGACCGGTGCGCTATTTTCCCTGTACTGACGTGGTAGCGAATTATAATTTATTTTATTTTGTTTCAGTTTATGTGCTTATTGCTGAAAAATTGACATATTCTATAGAGTTTTATTACTAATTGTTGCAAATGGAGCATTATAATTAAATTTTTAATTTCTTTCTTGATAACCCTGCCGAGCAGTGGCGGTTGGCTCACGGACCGGCATCGGTCCGTGGACCACCACTTTGAGAAGCACTGAAGTAGACGACATCAACCAGAGAAAGGTCTCTGGTGTGGCTTACACAGACCCTATTCAATATCTTCTTTACTGCCTAGCCCGTATACAGTCTCACCCCACTTTATTGCATTAGACAACAGCATTTTGCTAAAGACCAATTTCGTAGTGTCAGCAATCTTCCAACATTTCTGGAGTGACAGTGGAGATTTGTCCAGTCCCACATTAAGACCTGTAAAGCAGTCTCTGGTAGTGTGGATAGATCTCGGTGTCTGGAATGTGGAGGTAAAACTCTATAGCCACCAGGCACTCAATCTCATACTGCAAAAGCTCTTTCCTGTTCACTCTGAAATCATCAACGACTTGCTGTTGGGTTAAGAAAAGGAAAATGGATTTAAAACAAGATGTGAATAAGGTTATAGCTCAGCAAAATAATAAGGAATGGAAAGAATTTTTTAATTTATGAATTAAAAAATATTTAAGAGTGGTTTATTACGTGTAATATTCATTTGAAGACTTGTAATCAATGATAGTACAGACAGTAAATATGTTCATGAAGTCATTTTGTTATGGTGCCAAAGATTTCTCACTTCAATGAGTTTTGTAAGCGTTGGTCCCTTGACGTCATTGAGTTTACAAGACAAGAGAAGACAAGCTCCTGCACACAGCTTACGATTCTGTTTGGTTATCAGTTGCTGTAAGAGTGGACATTTTAAGAAGACGTTAAAAAATAATTCCTGAATCAAGCCGTCTGCTTCTAGTATAATTCTATTACTTTGGGTTATTAAATAAAAGTTTTTCTCACTAAAGAAGAATTCTTTCCTACACGATTATTGTCTTTTCTGCGGTGTCATCCTATACTATAAATCTCTTTCAAACTTGCAATAAAATTTTTAATTTAGGAAATTCAGCTGGATAGGGAAATTTTGCTTAACAATGAGAAAGTAGTTCTACTATAAAAAATATTTCAGCAGGTTGCATAATAGTTTGCTCAGTGCTGGGTCACTAACACTTAACCTATCTTATTTAAGATAATGTCAACTCATGTGCTAATACTGCTAATGGTAGTTTAAGTAGAGGTGTGGAGAGACTTTCGGCCTTCCTTAAAATGAAGTACATGTCTTTTGTAGGTGGTGTTACTAAAGTTTAGCTAATATAATGACGCACTGTTGAGAACAGGAATTTTAAAAGTAGAATGCCAATTACCTTTAATATGATTTTTTCAAAAAAGACGTACGCTTGAGCTACTGTCCAAAGGTCAACAGAACACTGCAGATAATGATTTTAAAAAAAGGACAGAATCACATTAATAAGATTTCTTTAACTTTGATACAGTAGAAGTCCATTAGTCCGGCATCCAACAGTCCGGAATGCCCGATAGTCCGGCATCGCTCCAGAAAATTGTAAAAATGTTGGTTTTCTCCAAAAGTGTGACTTTAAAGCAAATAAAAATGCTCGAGAGCTATTCGGAAGTATTCGGGGTAGTTCGGGATCATCCGGAAACGCTCGGTATTGTTCGAAAACAATTAGCGGCCAGCTAGTCTCAGCTGTCACAACAAATACAGGTGCAGTGCAGCACAGTTAATCAATCACGAAGCGTCTTTGCCATTTTTTTGTGCGTTGTTGTTTTGTGTCCTTTCACATCACAGTAAACTGTGTCTCAGGGCTCTCTACTGTAATACAATAAATTTTATACTAAACGCCAAAAGTCAAGAAAACAAAAAGACATTTGTGACTTTTCAAAATCTAAGTGAAATTTGTTTTACAGTACGTGTACATACATTACATGAAATGTAAAATAAACTTTGTTGTATTTGCATACTGCATTTGAAGTTTAATTATTAACCTAATTGTTCTTATAATTACGATTTATGTATGTATGTAGTTAAAAAACAAAGTACATTTGTTTTACGGCAAAGCCTACACTAAAAAGAAGGGGCACCATCCGATAGACCAGAATTTTCGGTAGTCCGGCACCGAGCCGGTCCCAAACGTGTCGGATTATAGGACTTCTACTGTAGTTATAGACATCAAAAAACAAATACACAAAAGCATATCACTGGCTGGCTTAATTAAATAGGTTCTTCTTTTATTTTCAGGTTTAACAATGAACCAAAGAATTGTATAACTCATGACATGAAATTATAATCAGCTAAGGATTATAAAATCTATTTGTTGAGACAAACTCCACAATCCTGGGATTTACTCTATCATTCTCTGTAGGTGTGGTCAACTCACCTTTACATGAGCAATCTGATACAGCTCTTTTTTTAAGCTGAAATAAAGTAAGAAAAACAGATATTAAATCTAAAAATGAGTCTATGCCAATCTTATTTTTTTAAAAATCAAATATATGCAGTAGCCTATGTCTAAGACATTTGATTCAGGCGCACTTTAAAAAAAATGAATATTAATTTTTTCCTTTTTCACACTTCCCAGATCTGTATAAAAGAACTATTAGAATTGACTAGCATGATAAAAATGGTTATTATTGATTAACAAACAATATTTATTGCCCTAACTAAATTTCATAGACTTGTAAACTGAACAATTTAAAAATGTTCACCAGAACTAAGTCAAAACTCTGAGAAATGAAAGTTCATTCTAATACTCCAGTTTTTTTTCCCCACGTAAATTTATCACCAAACCGTAGTCATTTAACTAGAAAAATTCAAATGATTAAAGAAAGATGTACAAGTTTAAGACATAACCAAACTGCCTTAGCTTAGAAAATGAAAGCTGGACAATAGAACAAACGCTTACCTCCTTAGCTTAGATAATGTAAGCTGGACATTGGGAAAACGAACACGAAACTTTTCATTCAGTTCTTTCTTTAACATAGAAGGTTTAACGTAATCAATAATTGAAATCTGAAAAGTTAAAAATTTACCATAGAGCCACTTCAGTTCAAAATTCAATGCAAAGAGCCAATAGATGATAATTTAAAATTAAATTTTTTTTAAAGTTTGGCATCAATGTTCTGTTACAGTCTTTGAGAAAATGAACTTGTTAAAATGTTCCAAACAGTGAAATGGTAAAATTAATTATGTTAGCTCAAGTGGTCAAATCAATCGGTCAAAACTATCAGTAATGGGTCTTATGATATGATGGGTATCTATCTTATATATATATATAATTCTCTACATCGCCCAACCATGCGGGAAACCACGCACCCACGCAGACTCTCTAACTCTCCTCCCGCCCCCTTCACCAAAGCGAATATGTGCAAACGAGCACGACGAATTACCCTCACTGGGGTCGACCAATGTCTCGAGATCAACAATGGTCCTTGCGTTTACTTGAATTGTTCCTTCACAGAATAACGTGAGATTCGTTGTGTACTGGTTATCACGCCCGCCTTCTACAGGGAAGGTCCTGGGTTCAAGCCCCAGCGAAAACAATGTTTTTTTAATTTTTAAAAATGTCTCTTTGTGCATGTTCTTTTACCCTTTATTGCCAACATGGCTGACCCTCGCTAGGGTCGGCCAATCACAGTTTATGGTTGGCAAGCTAATGTGGTAAAGGGTGGTGGGCAGGTAGATAACCACAGTGCGAATGTCTCGAAACCAAAAATGAGTCGGCAGGTTCCTCCCCTCCCCCCCCCTAACCGACGTTCACTCGCATTGTTTTGATTTCTTCATGCTGTAGTTTGTGTCCGTTCTTTCTCCACTTTCTTTGCACTCTCCATGAGTGGGACGTCTAGTTTTAAATAAAACAGCTTCAAATAAAATTGAGGATTAGATTTTTTTAATGTCAAACTTAACTGAGCAGGTAAAATTTAAATTTTAACTATAACACGTCAACTGACCAGGTAAGATTTAAATGTTAATTCTGTCCTGTAGCTTCCCGACTGAAGTTCAGGGTCATCCAATTTGTTGGCATGATATGCATCACTGGAATCTTCTTGCACTGAAATAATTTTGGTCAGAAAATGATGATTCAAATTAATGGAGTGTTGAGAACGGTAAGTACCATCAATAAAAGCAAGCTTTAATAACATGTTAATTGAAGAATGACATTTAAATGACAAAAATAATCTTTCTTTGAACTATCAAACTAAATAATATTTTAATTATTTCATGTGACTTTAAATACTGATAATTTTAATTTAAGTTTAATTCTAAACTCGGCTTAATGATGGATATCGAATGTTACAGTATCGTGAACAACACATTAAGAACTATATTTTTCTATATACAAGAAAAGTCGGAGGCTTTTAAATCTTTATTTGATCTAATTTATTACTTATTTATTTGATATGATATTTTTTGTTGTATAATCAATATTGTGAAAGACTTTTTATTGGAACACAAAGAATTTGAAAATTAACTCCAATAATTTCTTCAGATTATGTTAAAAGTATCCCATTTAATATAGTAATAAAGAAAGCTTTAAAAAAACTCAATGTTTTTTGCTTTTAGTTTGCATATTAGTATTGCTAAGGCTACGTAAATCTACTGGGTTATCTTCATTAATTTTTATTTTGAGTTTATTCAGTTTTAGTATGTCTATATGAATATAAATATATTATAGAGGTCTTCAAAAAAAACAACAACACAATCCAAAGGTGTTTAATTAAAATTAAGGTTAGAAGAAAAAAAAAGCAGTAAGAAAACTTATACATGTACTTAATTAATATTCAGAAAATACGTTTTTTTTTACAATAAACCTGGAATGAAACTGTATAAATAATTCTTTATAAATGTATGTAGCATAGAGCTAACAAACGGGAAGTTTATATTTAACATTTCTTGCCAGCTCTAAGCAAACGGTGAAAGTCTAAAGGGAAGCTCTTCAAACAATACATTGCGCCTACTGTACCTGTCTCCAGGTGGCAGTGCCACTGCCATTGGTTAATGTGAGGGTGCCACAAGTGGTGGGGTGGGGTGTCATGCGGCATGCCACGTGACCCTTCTTGATCTGTAGGTGTTATGGGACAAGTCTATACACAACGTTGACCGTGTCCTTATATCATTATGAGCTTTCAGTAGCGTTCCATTGCTTTTGTTTTCATGACCAGATAAAATCAATAATATACCCTGGATATTTCAACAATTTATGGAATTTACTTTCTAAATGTCACCTTGCATGCCTGAGATGTTTAGATGCTACAATATATCCAGATTAACACTTTTGTTTGTTTTAGCCACTAAAATTGCTATCAATTTTTTATCAGTTAAAAAGCTTTAATTAAACAACCTGCAAAAACAAAGTTTTTGACTATAAATCCTTTATATTTGAGACATACTTAAAAGTATGTATTATGTTCAATATAATATGCACCGCGCGACAGAGCCCTGTGACGTCGAGCGCTGGAGTGAGCCTCCAGTGACCCGTAGATATCAACTATAGCAGAGGGCTACACGAGCTACATAGAGATAAACTAAAAATTCATTAGCTTAACGTTTAATGCCCCAAAGCGCGGTAATGCGCGCCTCGATAGCACTCTCTTTAGTAATGAAATTATAGAAAGCAGAAATTCTTCATTTAGCAAGAGAAGCTTCAGTCGACTTCCGGCAATGGCGGCCGTTGACCTCGCTAGTGTTATTGCTCGATTTGCGAAGTTTTTTGGTTGTTTTTACGTTTTTTTTGTGTTGAAAATGTGATTTCGCTATAGGTTATAGTAAAAATAATAGTATTAAACTACAGGTAAAAATAGTATTAAGCTCAAGACGATCGTTTGGATACGTAAAATAACCATTCTTATCCTAAAGGATGAAGTCAGTATGACAATAATAATTAATATAAATAAATTTTTGCAATTTTTATAATTTCATAACCAGTTGATAGTAATAAACGGGAAATCCTTACGGGACTGAGGCGGAAGTTTGGCGAAAACCTTCTGGGGCAATTATGGTACATTCGATCGATCTGAAATTTCGATGCAATGCATTGTTAGCAGGGGCAGATTAAGACTGCACGGGGCCCCTGGCAGCAATTCAAACTGGGGCCCTATCCAGCCAGCGTCCCTTTAAATAAAATTATTGCTAGCAGCTAATATAAGACTGTAACTTGTAACTAAATAGTCCATTGGTTCCTTGCGCATACTTTGTCTCTACTATGGGATCCGCCTTCCCAGCCTAAAAGATTATTCATGAAAAAATCGAACACAAAGAAATAACTGTTTGCCGGTATCCTTAAATTGAGTGTAAAAAGACAATTTTTTTTAAAAAGATAAATGAAAAAAAAATATATACCCCCACTGTGAATCGATCCCGACATCACTTGCACCACAAGCCTACACACTTCCACACGATCAGGAGAGCTTGACAAAATTTGTAAATTTAAAAACTATACACAAAATTCTTAGATATTTTCAAATCAGATTTTTCAATTACTAAGACTATTAGGTCCGAATAGCGATCAGATAAATAGATAAGATTTTATTAATTTATTTAATTTATGATATTTTCAGGGATTCATGCAAACATTTGTCCACTTTTATTATAAAATATACTAATTTTGGGGGCCCTTAAATCATCGGGGGCCCCTGGCTTTAGCCCGTTCAGCCCCCCCCCCTAATCCGCCATAGATTGTTAGGGGACACAAGTCTATGTGCAAAATTTCTGCTTGATAAGAACACGGGAAGTGGTTCATTTTTTTACTTTTGTTTTTCCGCGGGCGGGCGGGACAACGACAGACAGAGAGAACAACAAGACGGTGAAATTAATATAGTTAATATAAGGGATTTTAAAATAAAATTGTTTTTAAGATCTCAGTATAGTAAAAGTATATTTGAATGATTTTATATTTTGAAGACTAGGCTGAACCAAATCTTCTTCTCAAAAAGTTAAGGTACTTTTGTATTTATTACAAAGTGTTTTCTGCATTAACCAAAGGTTGTTTTTTTTGTCAGGACATAGATTCAATCTTTTACTGATAAATAAAGATTTTTAACATTGTATCTGCTGATTCTGAGGATGCAGCCAAGCAGATAAGCCATTTAGAAATTGTTCAGAGTGATGATCTCAAGACTACAAAATTTGTAATAAAAAATATAGGCAAACACAACATTGTCGATAATAAAAAAAGGTTAGATACCGAAGATCTGACAGAATGTAAAATATGGTGGCAAAAAAAAATGGGCAGGTGGTCATATTATAATACATGGTAGGCTAGAAGTACTAAAAGCTCATAAGGATACAGAAAAGGATAAGCCAAAAGGTTGAGTAAAAAAAAATCATTTACATAGGTGTCCCAAATGTCAAGCTGGATTAATCTTTAGAGAGCTAGAAGCAAATGAGTTGAGTTTAACATTTTAAGAACTAGCTAATGCTCTAAGCAGATGCCAGGAGTTAGAGAAAGTTCAAAATTGATCAACTATGTGCTGTGGAGGTATCAAACAAAAAAATCGAAAATTTAAATTTATGAAAGCATTTCATTTGTTAATTTTCAGGTTTATTTAAATAGAATTAATCTGTATTAATGCTTTACCATTAATATCCACTAAAAAAAGGTAAAATTTTTCTTGTTTAAAAATATATAAAATTATTAGTTCAAAAGCAAAAAGCTTCATTATTGAGTTTTTGCTCCTTCTAATGATTATTTTGTATCAATGTAATGTGCAAATGTTTCAAAATAAATCATTGCCAGCATTCTCTCTACTAATTATTGGTTAGAAGCAAGACACTACAGTACAACTGGTACATACTTAATAAGCCTGATGATGATTTAAATATTTCTGATGGCCCTAACAGAAATGTAAACATTTATTAGAAAACATCAATGCAGATCTAAGACTAAGCATTTTTTAAACCTAGGAAATAAATTAAAGGCTTCTATATATTTCAATTCATTGCATCAGTCTCAATTAACTACTATTTCCAAGGCTTTGATGTAAAATAAATCTTATGCTATACTAATTTAGAGGGAGTTTTATTTTTCAGACAAAGAGAAGTAAGTCTGGGCACTTTGTATTTGATGAGTTATGGGGTTGCATTAGGGATAAAGATAAATCAATAATGTCAACTTCATGTCGGTCCACAAAGATAAGATTTATTTTTGTGCAGGCATTTTTTTCGGAAACTTCTGTCTCACTTCCAAACTCCATTTTGGATTCAGGATTGATTTCTACAATAATATGATAATTTTTCAATAAACACTTATCATTTCTGTAGAAAGATTAGTTTGGTAAAGTGAAATTCATCTATAAAAAAACAATATTCATATTTGGACAAAATTGTGACAGAATGGCATATTAGAGGTCATTACAGTTAAGTATATAAAAAGTGGGGATCTTAAAAAAACTGTATGACTCATGTTAACATAAAATAGCATCCAAAGAAATAACAACACTGACCTAGTGCCAAAATGTTTAAAATAAAGCAGCCTTAAATAAGATGAAAATCAGAGTTGCCCATAGAATACAAATTTTAGGAAAGAAAAAAACCAAATAAAGTTTGATCTAAATGTCTCCCGACTCCAAGGGGCAAGTTTAGCAGGAAAAATGGAAGCTTTAATAAGAACCAAGGCATTGGAACAGTGGGTGATGACTGGATAGGGAAGCTATAACTTAAGTTAACTTACTGCTAATTATTTGATCTTTGTGCTCAGAGTATGCTCTTTTTACATTTTTCCTATTGGAGGCCACAAGGAAACGACTATATGAAACTTCCTGTATAAAAAAAATCAGTGAAATAATTTTGGTTATGTAAATAATTTTTATTTTCAATTTGTTGCTTTAAAAATAAAGTATTTAAAACTCATTAAATTCAAATATTAATTTAATTTTTCTGAAAACCCTACATATTTATTATCTAATGTAATTTTTTTTTAAAAAAGATTTCTTGTATACAAAAACAATTACTTTAAAAGAACTTTTTATTAAACATGCAACTGTCAAAAACATATATTTTTTAAATAGTTATTTAGTGAGCTAGACATTTGTTTTAACCCTAACAAATGAGGTTATAAAAATTATACAAGTTCTTCTTTTAACAATTTAAATAAAGTACCTGATAACAGATAATTAGAGTATTTGCACACCTTTCAGAGTTTAAATAACCCCCGAAAAATACCTCTTCCTGTTTTGCTCCATGTTGAAGTCCTACAAATAAAAGGCCCTCTTGAGAAGAGTGTGACCTTGATGCTGAGTGACCTGATAAATGTCGAACTCGCCCTTCTTCCTCCGGTCTACTTAAATGTAAACAGTTTGAGCAATAATTTTAGGTAATAGGAAAGATGAGTTCAATACAAAATGATTTAACAAATTTTATATATCTGCAATACTTTTAGGTAATATGAAAGATGAGTTCAATACAAAATGATTTAACAAATTTTATATATCTGCAATTATTCTGTAAAGTGCAAAACTTAAATAAAGAATAATCATTTGTAATTAAAATCAACACAACTAGCAATAAATATAGCAAAAATGGGACTGAAACAAAATTTTTAGTTATAATATGAAAAAAATGCATTGTTCAACACAGTAAATCATCTTGTAGTTCATTTGTAAGATCAGAACAATAAATGATAAAAGAAATTTCCATGCAAGTGTGTCAACTTACCTAGGCAGTACTTGAGAAGTGAAAGACAAAACTGAACATATGGCTAAAGGTATATGATCACCTGATACTAGATATACCCTGAAAAATAATAATTTTAAAACAAATTAAGTTCATGATTTAAATTCTGGACTTAATTTAAAGAAATAAGCATAACAAACAAGGACATGTTTAAAAGATTGTGTAAGGAACAGAAACTGTACTTCTATATCTTTAAAATAGCAAGGTATTTAAAATAAAATAAATTCAGATGAAATATTTTTTTTAACATATTGGAAATGTTGCTATAGCAGGGAAATTGTAAAAACATGTTTAAATTCAAAGTAATTATTTGAACTAAAGTTTGATTTATAAGTAGCACTGGTCACTGGTAGTTACAGATAATTTTATTAAAAGTATATTGCTATATTTATATCTTTATACAGATATAATTTGGAAGATTTGGTGATTACTAGGTTAAATTTCTCTCCTTATTGAAATCAAATGTGAATTAAGTTTTATTATTGGTAATCAGATTTAGCAATAATAAATAAATCAATGCTATTAAAATATTCAACCTTTTATCCTTGAGATTAGGTAAAGGCTTGGTATCTCCTGTCAAATTTGCTACATCGCAAACACTGGATTCTGGTGATCCACCAGATACAGTACTTGACCGTCGACTGCGGCGATCACCTTACAGTGCATTCAAACAAATAAAGTAAGATGCTCAAGTGAAAATATAAAAATTGTTCAAAATTTCACTCTATGACCATTAAAATATTAAGATTATGTTTGTATCCTATCTTTTATCTGATGCCTCTATTTGAAAAAAAAATCTTCACCATTACAAAAAACATAATTAATTTAAACCTTACAATTTCTGATCAAAATTGTAAATAAAATTTGTGTGGAAATAACTGAATATATATGATATACTAATAAATATTTTGAAATTATTTATTTAAAATTTGATATATTGTCAAAAAAACACTGTAAAATGTCAAGAAAATTTGATATTTAAATGATTTAAAGGTTTAGAAATTGACACTTTTACAAATAAATAAAACTAATAAACAATCTTGAAGTTCATTAAAATAAAAATAATCTATGCATATATTTCAAATTTAAAAATTAAAATCAATAATAATAATAACAAGTTATGAACAATAAAGATAATTTTATACCTTTTAAATAAAAACTCAATTACGTAGTATGGAGTATGAATTCAAAAATTTTTTAAATGTAGGGAATTAAAATATAGTACAAATTTCTTTATTTTATTTGTATTGAAAATTTAGCATTGCAAATATTGAAATCTATGTCAAAAATATCATTTAACGTTCACAGCTCATTAATAAAAATTACACTCATATATATTATCCTTAAAAAAATGAGTAGTCGTTTCACATTGTCTACTTAATGAAAATTGTGTGTAATTTTATTTTTTCGCAGTCAAATCAAGAGTAAATCAAAGTAAATTATTCAAACATTATTTTGTACAAATTTAAATTTAAAAAAATTTAGAATAGCTTGTTGTTGACTATGTGCCAAGCTGCAATTTTTAAAATTCACCATGCAAGATGTTTTTTTTTAAATAGTAAGCTTGCAATGCTATTGAAAAGAAATATTCATTTCTTTATGGAAGCTAAAAATGTGTTAAAACACATTGGCAGGGTAATTTACTAATTACTAGGTTATACAACTGACAATCATATAATTAGACACATTAAAAAAATCAAAGTTATAACATCTATGCAAACATTGTCAAGTTTTTAAATAGTTGATAATAATTGCTTAGTTATGAAAGGTCATTTTGTGTTTCTAAAATGAGGTTTATGCTTACTTGAAAAATATTGTTATATTGTATTCAGAGTTTTATATATCTTTGCTTTTTATGGGAAGGTGACGAACAAGTTACAATATTTAGTTGCAATAATTTGCTATTTATCAAGTAATTCACCTTGCAACAATATTTAAAGCATTTCTCTGCATGCCTATAAATGTGCATGTTTATGCTTTACAAACATAAAATTCAGAATTGAAACAAAAAGATTTTTTTTTCTCTCTAACTTGAGCATGCCATCAAAAGAATAATCAGTTGGTGATGACAATACTGAATGCTTTCCATCAATTGAAATTAACAAAAGAATATAGTCACCCAATCCCAGCCCTTCTCCAAATAATTGTCTCTTAATTGCAAGTGGGAAACGATCAAATGGATCAGAGTGCAAATGTAAGAGTCGTCTTGCTGGCTTACCGGGTTTGTCCCCGCTAGAATAGGATGATGCTCTACGGAAGTGGAAACAAAGTAAATTTTAGACATTATAAAATCAATAAATTAAATGAAATTAAAGTGTTTAGCTTGCTACATTAAAAGTGGTCCTTTTTTAAATAATTTAAATCGATCCAACACATTTATATTATTTTAAAATTTTATATTAAAAAAAATTAAATAAATAAATCCTATAACTTCCTATAACTTCAATTTGGCATGTGATGTTACAGTTATAATTTGGGGATACTGTCACTAATTTATATGCTTAAAATGTCTTCTTAGAAATATCAACCTATAATATTTTTTTTTAAAAATCTGAACAAAAAAGGATAATTTTCATTAAAATTCACATTAGTGGAGAACACTGGCTAACCACTTAAATTCTGTCACCAAATTTTTCCTCTAGATTTCCAATCATGTATTTGACATTTTTCTCTAACATATTTTGAGAAAAAGTAGAGGAAAAAAAAAGTTTTGCTTTCTGACCAGCAGTGATTTTTAAAAAAAAATAGAACAAAAACTTTTTTAAATTCTAGTCAAGTACTTTAATCTGAAGGCAGTGTCAAGGTCAATACTGATGCAATATTCATTTATTAAATGATAAATGAAAATGGCACACAAGCCTTGTAGGTATGATGATTTATTTTTTAATTTTTAAAAAATTTTTAATTATTATTTATTTTGCCTACCCTATGTCTTTGTATTGTATAGCCTATTATAACAATACCTATTTCTTGATTTCCACTACATGTACTTCATAATTATTTCATTTGCCTTGTGGGATTAAAATAAATTAAATAAATTATTAATAATTAAATACAGTCAAACCCACTTAACTCGAGCTGGGTTAACTCGCCCACCCTATTAAGTCGACGTTTTTTATTGGAACCGCCAAATTCTCTATTTGTCTTAGCATTTTCTCGTCGTTTAATTCGATTTTTTTAAGTCGCCGAAACCTCATAACACGAGCACAAAAAAGGGTCAAATTTGCCACTTAACGTTGGTTATCTCGATCCCCATGACCAATTGCCAGCTTTTGAAAATGTTAGCTATGATTTTTTATAACCAAGGGAAGGCACCAAGTTTCTGCCTCACCAGGGTCTGCTAGTGACGGGATGATACCAAAATCATAGGGTGCTTACTGTAAACAAGGCTCCCCAGATTTTAAAATATATAATATAACAGACTAGCCTACAGACAGTTTACCCACCCCCACTCTCAATCTCCCACACCATTGTTGTTGGTTGGTCCCATTAGCATGAAGTTACTGAAGGAATTCTAAGTCCATTGTAAGCTGAGGGGACGGACCCAAAGAAGATGATTAGGAAGAGAATGGTTCGGGGACAATGAGGAGATGTGTAGGTTACACGGGTATTTATTTGTGTAGCTTGTAGGAAAGTCATGCAAGTGCACAGTATCGCTCAATCTGGGAATCCCCGCAAGACAGAAAAGTACATCACCAGCTGACCCGCGCGCGCGGCGGCATGGCGGGCAAAAGTAGATGAATTCGTTATAGTTATGTACTAGAGAAAAAGAACTGCGCTAACGCAACAAAGGGTTATATTTAAACTTAAACGGTCCTTAAAAACGAACGGTCTTAACAACCTTAGGAAAGAGTGAAGAAATAGGGTCCCAAATTTCCGATACGATTCTGATTAATCGTCCCGTCACTAATTAACGCACAACATGTACATAAAGAAATTTCAAGCGAATGTTAATGACTATTAATGTTAATATTTTGCTGCCATATTGGTTTTCGTTTAACTCGATCATCGGTTATCTCGACGCCATTATTCATACCCCAACCAGTTTCGACTGTTATGAGTAAATCATTGATTTTAAATAATTAGTAATTTTAAAAAAATTATTATTAATTAAAATTTACAAATTTTACCTCCATCTTTTACCACTTTGAGTAGTTTGAGTTTGCCCATCACTGACACGGTCGGATCTCAAGCCTTTTGGAGATCTATTACTGCCGGTGCTTTGAGGTTTAGAGCTGCTACTAAATGCATTTCTTTTATTAAGCTCACTATCTTTCTTCGGTGAAACCGACCAACTGAAGTGTTCAAAAGCCTCGGCCTCAGTGCTCTCATCACCATGGAGATTCGTTTCTTGATGTGGAGTTTTGTTTAAATCAGTCCTATTATCTGTATTTTCCCTATCTTTCCCATTTACCGCTATCGATAGAACGGAATAAGTTCCATCAAGAGAAATATTAGATAAGAAGCTAAGTGCTGCTAATCTTCGTCTAGAGCGATACTTTTGATGTTTACGTGATGATGAGCTGGCCATTGAAATTTTTTTGAATTGGTTTCTCCTGTTACCGAAATACAAAAAATTACCAAGCTGATTTTTAAAAATTATTTTTTAATGGAGCAATCAAAAATATTTTTCATTCATGTCTTATCTGAACATACTAACATTGCTAACATAATACTTTATTCAGTCTATTCCAAATATTAATCAAATATCTTTTTTCGATGTCAATTAGATGTAGAGATTGTTCATTCGCATTCGACAATTTAATATTGTAATTAGGTTTGCCACACGTCCCAAATATATCGGGACTGCCACCGTTTTGGACCTTCATGTCCCGAAATCCCGACGAGATTCAATTTTGTCCCAATTTTCCAAATACTGTTACGAGCTTGGCTCAATTACTGAAGTAACGCTATCAGATGCTATCTGTTAGCGCAACAAGAAAGTGCAACCTCAGTTAGGTTTATTTATGTCAATTGTTTTCAGTAATAAATAGCCTACTATGTTTCTGAAGAGCTTTTTTTAAAAAGAAACTAACGTGATTCGGAAGATTGGAAGTCTAAAAACTCGGTGGCAGAAAGGTGAATTTACTTTCTTAAGTAAACCAAAAATCCTGATCGCAAATGCTAAAAATTATGCGAGTATGTGTTTTCTATCCCTCACACAACGCGACTGTGGAAAACTTATTTTCCCCGATGTCGGCCCAGTGGACACCTGAAAAAAAATCGCCTTCTACCGGGAAATATGGAATCAATATTGCAAGTGTAAAAGGTGAAATCTTCCGAAAAATACGGTGGACAACTATTTCTACCGCAACATGTTCAATGTAATTGTAGTTTAAATAAATAGCATTTGTATTGACTAAATTGTTACTTCATTTCTACAGCCATATCTCAGAGTGTCCTGACGAGGTCCCAGCTAGATATGGTGACCCTAATTGTTGGCAAAGTGAACCTAATTGGAAGCTGGGTCAAGTGCACAATGTACAAATGTTCATATTTCACAGGGAGGAGATTGTATTTGTATTTAAATATTGATAAAGTTGCCTTCCTGAAGTAAACAAAGTGTATTGCTATAAAGTGTTTATGGTTTTACAAAATTGTGCTGAAATTTATGACGAAAAAAGTGATCATTGAAAAAAAAGGAATAGTCCTCTCTTCTCCTCTTCCCCCTCGTCCTACTCTCTCTCACTCCCGGTTTTTTAAACCCCGTTTTATTATCTCGCTTTCGTTCCTGTGGATTTGTTTGTATGTCCACAATTTTTCAAATCTGCCAACGTAAAATTAAACCACTTCTGAGGGTCCTAGAGATCTCAAAATTTTACTACAGATAGATCTTGGATGATAAACTGTCAAAGTTGCATGCTTCTGTCAACGCAGCTAAACGATTATTTTTAGTAAGCATGCGTCTATTTCCTGCACCATTCGGCATCGTTTCAGAAGTTTCACCGAAAATGTAAAATTGGATTAGTCTGTATTTGATGTTTATATTTTTTAACAAATCGCCAAATTGCAAGTCAGTAATACATTTTTTGTGCAGCAATCAAAGGGGTCTTAATTGTGAAGCCAGAGATTAAAGAGGCAATTTTAAATCTGTCGATTTGTTATTTTTAAGTTGGAATGAGTCTAAAATTTATGATGAAAATAACAACAATTATAATATACTTATTTTGAGTTATTTTATGATTTTATGAACATTAATGATACGTGTGTACCATAAAATGCACCATAACATCTTCAAAAGTATTTAACTTCCTTCTGATATCTTAATAGTAGTAGCGTCCTTGACAATTAATACTACTAGCTCTGCAACATAAAACTTTAATAAAGGTGCATATAAAATTCGTACTTCTCGATGAGTTATTACGATAATAATGCTTGTAAAAAATGTTTGGATTAAATGAAAGGAATCAATTAAGAAATGCTGGAATACAACTAAAAAGGAGGAAATTAAATAGTTTTCCAGATGATAACTCATACGCACGTAGATTTGTTTGTTGTTTTGTATATATATATATTTAATATATATATATATATATATATATATATATATATATATATATATTAAAATTATAAAGGAAAGCCACATTCTTCATCAAACAAACAAAACATACATATAATTCTAAAAGCGTAAAAACTTAGCTGCAATGTCTTGATTTTTAAAAAATTCAAGGTGAAAGAGATGTTTCATTTTACATGCTTGATTTTTTCAGACAGGTTGTTGGCATTTGGTCTCATATTGCTTGAGAAAATGACATTTCTTTCGAGAAAACCCAAAAATGTCTTTCAAAGTCTTATCTTCACAATGCTTCTTGAATTTTCAGGTAAACTTTGTGCCACAGACTTAGTGCTACGTTTCTTGGCTTATTTACTTCATTACAGTACGGTGCAATCTAAATTTAGAAATTGTTTGGAAGTATTACTATGAGGCGGTGGTGCCAATTATTACCATAAAATATCCCTAGTGCACCACTGCCTGCCTGCTCCGTCTTATTCGTTATTCCGTACTGTTTTACATAAGGCTTCTACTTAGGTATTTTGTTTTTATACTTGAAACATGGGAGAATGAGTCTCATGCAGGGGCGGATTAAGACTGCACGAGGCCCCTGGCTGCAATTCAAACTGGGGCCCTATCCAGCCAGCGTCCCTTTAAATAAAATGATTGCTGACAGCTAATAATATAAGACTATAGCTGTAACTTGTAACTAAATCGTTCATTGGTTCCTTTCTCATAATTTTTCTGTACTTCGGGATCGGATTCATCAAAAAACCGAACACAAAGAAATAACTTTTCGCCGGCATCGTAAAATTGAGTGTAAAAGATAGTTTAAAAAAAAATAAAGACACATTTAAAAAAAAGTTATAACCTAACTGGGATTCGAACCCGCGCCGCTTGCACTACAAGCCTGTAGCCTGCCACAAGACCACCAGAACTTGATGCGAACGACACATTTAAAAGATATAAAAATTATTCATTATCGGGTCCGAATAGCGATCAGATTAATACATAAGATTTTATTAATTTATTTAATTTATCATATTTTTAGGGATTCATGCAAAATTTTGTCCACCTTTATTATAAAATATACTAAATTTGGGGGCCCCAAATCATCGGGGGCCCCTGGCTTTAGCCCCTTCAGCCCCCCTCTTAATCCGCCATAGGTCTCATGGCTAAAATTTGAAAAAAGTGAAAAGAAAATGAGACGCTCGTCAAATATATGTAGGAAAACTGTTATTGTGTTTAATTGATATAGAGGCATAGAGGTAGGAATAGATAAACATTTAAATAGATTTAACACATAGGCGGATTAAGGGGGGGCTGATTGGGCTAAAGCCAGGGCCCCTAATGATTTAAAGCTAAATTAAGGGCCCCCAAACTTATTATATTGTTTAATAAGGTGGCTGGACCCGGCCCCAGGTGGAATTGCAGCCAGGGGCCCCGTGCAATCTTAATGCACCCCTGATTTAGCATATATTTTAATAGATAATTGCTATGACGCACGAACTACGACGTTACTTGTGAGATAAATTTTTATATGTGAACAAAGCAGTATTAAAATATGAACAAAGCAGTATTAAAATATGAACAAAGCAGTATTAAAATATGAACAAAGCAGTATTAAAATATGAACAAAGCAGTATTAAAATATGAACAAAGCAGTATTAAAATACGAACAAAGCAGTATTAAAATATGAACAAAGCAGTATTAAAATATGAACAAAGCAGTATTAAAATATGAACAAAGCAGTATTAAAATATGAACAAAGCAGTATTAAAATATGAACAAAGCAGTATTAAAATATGAACAAAGCAGTATTAAAATATGAACAAAGCAGTACTAAAATATGAACAAAGCAGTATTAAAATATGAACAAAGCAGTATTAAAATATGAACAAAGCAGTATTAAAATATGAACAAAGCAGTATTAAAATATGAACAAAGCAGTATTAAAATATGAACAAAGCAGTATTAAAATATGAACAAAGCAGTATTAAAATATGAACAAAGCAGTATTAAAATATGAACAAAGCAGTATTAAAATATGAACAAAGCAGTATTAAAATATGAACAAAGCAGTATTAAAATATGAACAAAGCAGTATTGAAATATGAACAAAGCAGTATTAAAATATGAACAAAGCAGTATTAAAATTACACTAAACACTACATTCCTTAAATGTGAGCCAATGCGCATTACTTTAAAGGCTAAAGCAGTGTAAATATGAGCCAATGCAATGTACTTTAGACTTTAGAGCCATGTGAGAGAAGGCATTTCATTTGGGTGTTATCTTCTGTACATAAGAGAAAATGCCCATTGTACAGGGTGACACACAAAAAACGGAAACTTTTTAACGATCCAATAAAACCAAGAGTTATTGAAAAGAAAAAATATATATTCACTGTAATTGAAACCTTAAAATATACCATTTAAAAATATTAATGGAATTTATCCTTGTAAAAAAAAATTTAAAATACGTCCATTAGATGCCGTCTTCCGGAATGAATGCATTAAACAAAATTCCCGTTTTCTTATGTCAACCAGAGCCGTCTTAACGCATAGGCCCGTTGGGCATTTGCCCGGGGGCCCACGAGCATAGGGGCCCCATGGGAATATGTTTATTTATCTATATTATGTATATTAATTTTTCTATTCCTGCGGGAAAGGGGGCACTCTTTCTTTGCCCAGGGGCCCAACACTATTTCTTTGCCCGGGGGCCCAAAATGGTGTAAAGACGGCTCTGATGTCAACCGGTATATGAAGGATGAACAAATGTAAAAAATTGTGAGCAATAAATACTAATGTTAAGAAGGATGTAGAAACCAGCTTGTAATGAAAGAGTTTTGATGTAAAGACATGTGATAGTATCAGATTAAAGAAAATGTTTGATCTCCCGATGCCATAATGAAATGAGATATTAAAATATGAGAGACGGAAACAAAACAAACCAAAAAAATAACTATTCAATTTTCAGTTCCACAAGGAACCTGCCCATTACCAGGATCAATTTTATCTTATTCGACATGTTATATTTTCAATGAAGGCAACGTGACATGGCACGAAGCGAAGGTAAGAGTACAGGGTATCACCTCATTCCAGTCAATACCATATTCACAGTTTTAAGAATTTTAAGGAATATTAATTGTAAAAAATATACAGTGCAACCTTGGGCTACGAACTTAATTCGTTCTCGAGCAAATATCGTCACTCGAAGAATCGAAATCGATGGAATGTTGACAATCTGTTTCAAGATAAAAGAAGCGTCCTTTTTGTTATTATCAGGCCATTAAACTCGCATAACGCAAAGCATTTTTAACCTGAACGTAGTAAATAAAGAGCCAGTTTAAATAACTGATTTGAGAAACTCTCTGTTATTTATGAGGGGAATATGGTTGATTCTCACTTTCGGTACTTATTAGAGATGTCATATACATGAACCCAGTTTTCATATGATTATTTCATTATTATTTTCTTTATTTAATTATTTTATTTAACTCCAATGTTAAACGTGTCCGCTTCCTAGCAGCACCACTTCCATAACTCATAATTGAACTGAAATAACAAAAGAATCACACAGTTTGGAAAAATATAGGGAATATCAACTGGGAAAGATATAGTAAATATTAGTTGGGGAAATTACGGGGAATATTTGGCTGTTTCTTATCAGTTATTGTTATTGTAATAGAAGACTGAGACTGGATTGGCCCGCCCAGCAAATAGTGTAAATTAGTATATGAAGTTAAAAAAAATTAGTTAAGACACAAAAGCTAATTCAAGAATGCTCGTGGTTATTGAAGCCGAGAAACCAACTGGAATATTAAATAGATAAACACTAAACTGTGAATGGTGGCAGCAAATTTAAATTTATATCAGCTCGTCAGTCTTTAACGAAACAACAATCTTCAACTTTACTACAAAAATATGCATATCTCTGTTTCAATGTTTTAGATCTTGTGTGAAGAAAATGAGACTTTACTAGCCAAAGTTCTAAGTTCAGAACAAATCAAGACTATTTTGTCAACCTACAGCACGCAAATAAGTAACGCAGGTAAAGAACAGTTCACTGGCCCATTCAAGCACACTCAACTGTTTAATTACATATATCAATATGCATGATAAATCCACAGATAAATTTACCGAAGCTTTAGATTCAAACAAAATCATGTCAAAGGTAGTGACCGAGGGGCTAAAACTATACGACGGCAGGCCATTAGGCTAAAATGACGTTATAATTATAATATCTCCTAAACATCTACAGTTCATCTTGTTTTGTTTATATGACGTGAAAATTATGTACGGTGCCATATCACCAGGGTCACATAAGTACATCTACTAATTAGAAGTATAGAGGTCTTACAAACTTATTAAAACTAAGTTGAATGTATGTTTTACTTAGACACCTGAGAGGTTGTGGATTTACACATGCCTACCGCCACTGTTTGTGTAGGGAAGAAAGATATACTAGAGGCTGCTATTGGCAGGGTTTCGCAAAGTCTTTCTTTAATTAGATTTTTTTAATTAAAAAAAATTCCATCTACTCTAGCATTACAAAAAATATTACTAGTTTCCTACAGTGGCGTCACTAGGGGGTGTGCAGGGGGCGGGCCGCCCCGGGTGACAACATCAGGGGGTGACACCTATATGTAAAATTCTGTATGTTCCCGTTATTTGGCACAGGAAGACTCGGAGGAGTTCTATGGGTTAAGTCGTTAAGGGGTGACACCATGATCTGCCGCCCCGGGTGACACCAACCCTAGTGACGCCTCTGGTTTCCCAAACTTTTCTGATCTAAATTTGCTCACGTCTGTCAGGGGATTCGTTTGGAGCATGGGTTGGGGCCAATGACCTGAAACAAGAAGGCAGCTTTCATTGGTTAGATGATGGCGCAAGTGTTGTTGAAGAGGCGTGGGCATCCTATGAGCCGGGCCAGCCAGACAACGTGGAGGAGGATTGCGTTGCTATAAACCGCAAAATGTTGCTATCAGCTGTTGATTGTGGAATACGTAACTCATTTCTGTGCATGTACGAAGGTAAGTACCGAAAAAATAAGCTATTATTATTAGTATTCAATTGACCTGTTGTGTCTAACATTCATATGTTATTTAAGAGAAATTAATGCAACGATTGATGTAAATCGAACTTATCATTGACTAATTTATTTTATAAATCAATCCGCCTGTTCATTTTATAATTTTTTTTTCATCTTCAAAACTCTGCTTGTCTGTTGGTTCTGATAAAATCTTGTAATTGCATTTTCAAACGCTTCCCATTGACCAATTAACTGAAATATTAGCCCATGTTCAGAACTTCGGTGACAATGGATTGTAACGACATTAAATTAAACAAAATGCTTTAATTAATTTCTTTACAATAAATTTATTAGAATCCACCCCTAAACGTTTGCTCGAATTTTCTTGTAACTTTTTTCGTAGTTAAGGCAGAGCCGTCTTTACACCAGTTTGGGCCCCGGGGCAAAGAAATAGTTTTGGGCCCCTCCCCCGCAGGAATAAAACATAAAAAAAAATATACATAATATATATAAATAAACATATTCCCATGGGGCCCCTATGCTCGTGGGCCCACGGGCAAATGCCCAATGGGCCTATGTGTTAAGACGGCCCTGACTTAAGGTGAGAAATAATCATAACACAGCCGGACAGCCGCAATGATTAGAATGGATGTAAAAATATTGACACTGTTTCACTGTAAATTTCTGTAGTCTCGGCTACAGATGCAACATTTTTTTTAAAATCAAGAAATTCCTTTTTTTACCACTTTTACTTAAGATTGGTAATTTTTTTAAATTAAAATTAATTTTAAGTAATAATAATGTAATTATTAGAAGAAATTATTATTATTTTTTTTTAAATTTTCCAAAAGTCTGCAAATTATTCAGCGGTTTATACAACCCTTTGCGCTTCCCAATTTTTATGAAGTGAAAAATTTTAAAAGCATAAATTTTATTTAAGAAGATCACTAAAATATTTGTTTAAAAAACTATTCATATTGATATTTAAACACTTTCCGAATCCATGAGCGGAAAATATGCTTGAGGTTACAGAGAACATGATGAAGAGTTTCGATGGTGGTGTCACCGTTGCCAGGCAACCAACATAATGCCATTTATGATCATTGAAATTATTTGCATGGTGCGATGCTTAATTTTTCTACATACGATCTTCATCATCATCATAAGAAATCTGTAAAAAAAAATTTAAAACTTGAATATCTCAAAACTAGACAAATGTGACATAGCCGTTTCTTTCCTTGAGCTCTACATTTCTTAATGTCTCATACGCTTTCTTAGTACTACTGACTACTGGCAGCTATGCTTTCTTCCACTGTGCAGCACTGGTTATCTATCCAGTCCCGTTTGGCTTACCTCATTTCCTTCCCGATCTTTGTATTAATCAGCCTGTATTTGTTTACTGTAAACTGATTAGAATTTTTGTTTTTCCTGAACACTCTTCTTACATCACATAAATCAAGAATCTTGTTGGTGACCCAGAGCTGTTTCTTGCATCGTTTCCTAACTATGACTTCCTCTGCAGTTAAAATTAGAATTTCTTTCAAGTTGTTAGCCAAGGTTTCTACATCGTGGTCGATAGCAGCTAATGCTGCAAACTTGCCACCAACCCTGGCCTGAAATATCTCCGCAATTTCCGGGTCTTTTAGTTTGTCCAGATCAAAACGAATACGCCGATTTCTTTTTCCTCTATTTAACTTCAACTTCAGCTTAAGTCTAGTTAGAACAAGATTATGGTCACTTCCTATATCTGCACCAGGGAAAGACCTTGTTTGTGCTTTATTGATACTAGATTTGAAACGCCTCGTTACAAGAATTTAATCAATTTTGATTCTTGATTAAGCCTCCAGATGATTGCCAGGTGATGGTTCTTGATTGCTTATGTGGATGCAGGGTATTAGCGAGGGTCAAGCAATGACTTTGTGCGAATTCGAGTAATCTCATTCCTCTATCATTTGTTTCACCCCATCCGAATTTTCCAACTGTACCCGACCATTATTGGTACGCGTCAGGGCCAACCCTCGCATTCCAGTCGCCCATTATTATTAGAATATCTTTTCTTGGTGTTCTCTTGATGACTCGTTCTATTTCCTCATAGAATTCCCCCAAGTTGTCATTGCTGTGGTCGGAAGTTGGAGCGTACACCTGTATGATCGTGAGATTATGGGGTCTGGCACATATTCTTTTGCTTATCAGTCGGTTTGAAACTGGTGTGCAGCTAATGAATGATGCAAATATTTCCTTTCTGACAAGGAACGTTACGCCATATTGATGTTTGGACAAAACCACTGAACCAAATTGTATGCCCCTCATCTGTTGATGTTTCACCAAACCCTGTCCAACGGACTTCAGCAAGTCCTATGATGTCCCAGCTGTACCGTTGTAATTCATGTGTTAGTTCTTTTACTTTTCCACACTGATACAGGGTTCTTACGTTCCAAGTGCCTATATTTATCCCTTCTCTGGGAAGCCTAATTGGGTCGGTTGTTCATCCGTTCCTAGACTGATCCGGCATGGATACCTTTATCTGTTGTGTTTTTACTTCCTTTCTATGGGCTTAAAGACTTGGTAGCGCCCAACTGCATACGATCTTAAAATAACTTATATTATAATTTTATATTCAAAATATTTGGCGTCTTTTTCAGGTGAATTTTGAAATAACGAATAAAATGTAAGACTAAATTTTAATAATTTGAATCGCTCCTTTATTTTAGCTCCAGTTCCAGTGCGTTATTTCAAATCTCCGTACAACCTCCACTGCCATTGCTTCAATGAGATGTGTAACGAAAACGGGAAGTGTGCCTCCAACAAGTGTGCACGCCATTGGTTTGGAGAGTCCTGCCAGAACAGTAAGTGAATTTTTTATGACGCAATTAGCTAAAAAAAAATTATATTTTTTAAAATCCTTAATATTAACTCGTGGTGTCTGTTTGTTTGAACCCTTGATTGCTTGCTTGATTGTCTGTCACCAAAACTTTTGATCAATTTTAACCCACTTCCTTGTAAGCCAGCGAGCTGAAATTTTGCATGCAGTTTTGTACCGATGATAAAAACATTGTATCAAAATTTCAGATCAATCGCATGTACCGTAATTAAAGTATTGAATTTTTAGATTATTTTATTTATTCCTATGTATCATGTTATTTTTTGAGATAGAGCCCGCGGTGCGTAATATATTGAACAACCTTTCCTGTCGCGCAATAAGGTGCGTATTTTATTGACAACACTTTTTAAAAACATATTCCTGATCGTTGCGCATTATATTAAACACGTTTTACGAGACATAACTACAATTTTGTATTTTTGAATGACCTTGCTGCGTATTATAATGAACATTCTTTTAGTTACGTCTAGTACATAAAGGATTTATAGTGAAAAACTTGTTTTTTTACGTTTTTTTTTATTATCGTCACTTATTTCCATTATAACTTTGAGGTTTTATGAACTAACCTCCACGACACGCAGACATTCATCATCTTGAGGCTGGGGGTTGGGGGTCTAGTGATTAAAGCCTCCTTTAGGTTCAAATGACCATACTGTACAAACACAAGCTATTTTCATAACCATTATTTTTTTAGTATTAAAATTTAGAGAATTGTTTTACAACAAAAAAAGAAAGAACAGGCACTTTGTGCATCCTATAGATTTTTTAAACTTAAAGCAGTGAAACATATCGTTGTGAAACTTATAGTCTTGAACCACAAAGTATATACATAACTAGTATTTAAACACATTCTATAGCAACATACAGTATCAAAACACGTAGAGCGGAAACACAAGCTGATTAAATTTTAAAAAAGAAACGAAATATATGTTATTGAAACAAATAGTATTGCAACACAACAGGGATTCGAGCTGCTGGCATTGCAGCCTAGCCCCTGAAACAGTGGTGCACCTGTTGACTTCGTGCCCCACGCCGAACATAACCGGGGAGGTTAGGGCGGCGAGAGAGTCCTACACTCAGACAATTCTGTATGGCACTGCTCAGCAGATGAAACAGGCTGCCCAGGTGTTAGCCAAAGCTTCAAGAGAGTAATCTCCCACTTAAAGAATATCCCTATCCCTATATATATTTCCCTATATATATTGCGCCTAAGCGCGTCCGTGTGTGGGTGCTCGCTATGCGGGGTAACTCCCGAAAATAAAATAAATTATTGAAAACGTAAAATAATAAACATGTTGGTGTCGAGATTAATTAACAAGACGGCGTTTCTCGCAATAAAATATTGTGACTTTTACGTCATAGTTCGAGCTCATATTAATTTGTAAAATGGAAACAAAGTAACAAGAGCCGCGGTTATTTCAATGAAATGTGATTTTTTTTAATGGCACTATCTGTTTGTGTGTTTATGTTTGTGTGTGCAAGTGTGTGAATAAAGTGAGTGTGTGTGTGTCTATGTTGTGAACTAAATGTGATGAAACGGTTTATTTTTATGTGTGGTAATGTTGCGCCTCTAACAAGATTACGTATATCTTTTTTTTTAAAATTTTAAATAATTAATATATATTTGCAAATTACATCTTTACACTGTTTTCTTTATGTATTTTCGAGATGTATGTCATCCAGCCGTTCGAAAAATTTATTTGCTTTAATCTTTCTCCAACAGTCTACATTTATTTTCAACGTTAATTTACCTAACGTTCTGTTTACAAACCACGGTCACTGTTTTCTTTAGTATAATATTTTAGCAATATTTATATTGATATACTATTATTTTGTTTATTATCAAATACACAGTATCATTTTACAACTTTTCGTAATATCCTCATATATGCTTAAATTTAAATACTTAATGTATTTGACATTTTAAAAGTCAGTTATAAATAATCAAATACTAACAATGTCTTCAATGCATTAGAGAAAGAAAGCACATGAGTAAAACCAGTTACCAAACTCTATAGCTTAGCCACTGTTAATTTTCTTTTTGCATAAATTAAGTTAAACATACTAGGTAAGTTATATTTATAAATTTAAAAATGCATAAAGCAAGTGATTAGTGATGAAAGCAATGCCAATGATTCTTATGTGGTAATATTTATCTTCCTTCGGTGCTTAAATAGTTTACACGATTTTTTTTTCTGGAAAGATTGCTCCATAAACTGCCCCAAGGAAATAGAATGAATGAAAAAAAAAGTCGGTACTGTTATAGACGAAAATGGATTATATATAGGAGTTATATGCACGGACCAATGAGTGTGGGTAATAAGTGGAACAGCTATTTTTATATTGAGTACAACTTTATGACCTTTTGAAATGTACCATTTATTGGTGGGGTAAGAGTCAATAATATCGCCCAACCCTGGATGACATAAACACTATAGCTTAGCAAATGTTTTTATACTTTTGCATATATTAAACTAAATCAGCAGGGTAAATTTTAAGCCCAGACATTGCGATTCAAAATGTTTTTTTTAAACAAATAAAACCCATGCACACCTTACTTAAGCATCAAAATTCACATAAATAATATGCTTTTTATGAGTTGGGTGGCACACACTTCGGGTATAAACTGTACGGTTCTTTAAGGTATACATATATTTAGTGTAAAGACATATCGTGGGCATTACGATTCATATATAGGTTCTAGCATCAGAAAGTGCGTGCTCAAGCGAAAAAATACACTAACAGCAACTGATATGTAGACATAACAGCTTGATTTTATTTGAGCAATATTATGCAACGAGGATAAAGTTTTGTATAAAGACTGATTTCAAAGGCAGCTCATGTGGTTTACTAAATGGCAGTTTTCTTTTAAACTGTATACACTTTCTTGAAAAAATTATATTTAAATTATTCTGATTTAATATCAAATGCCTACAAATATATGTTATATATTAAGACCATTACCAAATATGTCAAAAGACCATTACCAAATATGTCATTTAATAAGCTAAAAAAAGCTACAATGAAAAAAGGCTTAAATACAAATACAACGAAAAGTAATCATGTTGTTTAGTGGAACAAGTATCTGCCAATTTATTGCTTTGTTAATACTAGAAGAAAAGAGTGGGACGTCCTTTCAAAATGACATAATTTATTAGAAAATCAATCTCTATGAATTAAAAAAAAAGGTTTTATGTTAATATTTGTGTGAAAAGAAGATGCGTATATTAAACCAATAAACCATATTTCCACCCTCCACTAAGCATACATATTCAAATAAATATTATCTTGCTCAAATAATAACTAATTCTTCTTAATCAGAGTTTTACAACTTCTTTTTTACAACACTGGGCCCAAAATTACATGCAACTTTAGAAGAAGCTTACAACAACATGGAACTACCAAATTCAATGAACACTTCATACATCACACTTCTACCAAAGAAAGACACAGACAAAACACAACTTATAAATTACAGGCCCATATCATTACTCAACACAGATTATAAAATTCTTACTAAAACATTAGCCAATAAACTAAAACCACATTTAAATACTCTCATTCATGTCAATCAACAATGCAGCATTAAAGGCAGGGACATCAACAACCACAATCATTTAATCAGAGACATTATTCAATATACAAGTGAAAAACAAATTCAAACATGTATATTATCAATAGACCAGGAAAAAGCCTTTGACAGGGTAGACCATGCCTACCTTCACAAGATATTACAACACAATAAATTAGGGGAGTATTTTTGTAATTGGGTTAAAATTCTATACAGAACGCCTATCAGCAAACTGATAATAAATAATATAATTTTAAAAAAACATTGCAATTAAAAGATCAGTTACACAAGGGTGTATTTTATCCCCTTAGCTATATATTTTATCCTTTGAACCACTTATAGAGAAAATCAGAATGGAGAAAAACATTACAGGAATAGGGATCCCTGGAGCCAGAGATATTAAAGTGATTGCTTATGCAGATGACATGGTATTTTCCCCCACAAATGATAGGTCAATTCACAAAATAATTTCAATTTTTCAAGATTTTGGAAAAGGTAGTGGGTCCAAGAATAATGTAAATAAATCTGAAATTATGGGGATAGGTAGGTGGCAAGATAGACTAGATTTCCCCTTAGGCATAATTAGAAAGGAGAGTCTTAGAATTTATGGGATCTTTTATTCCAATAATCAAACACAGACAAACAATGAAATATGGAGGGATATTGAACAATCAATTAAATAAATTATTGACAAAAACATATACACAGCACAGACAATTTTTGGAAGGAGCACAATTATAAACACATATGTCATCCCCAAAACAATATATACAGGAAAATATGGGAACCCCCACCAGTAATTTTATAAGAAATTAACTCACACATAACTAAATACATATTCCAAGGAACAATACACAATATCAAACAAACAACACTAATACAATCTAAGCTAAATAGAGGAATAAACTTGCAAGACATACAAACAAAAATACAAGAACTCAGAATAAAATGTAAAGGACAAGCCATTAAAAAAAGATCAGAAAATACATTCACACATTATTACTTAGGAATCAGAATAGGACATTTAATAGCAATTGATAACAGCACTGAAAATTACATGGGTAGAAATCAATCACAATTTCATACAGCATGCATCAAAGCAATAAAAGGTAATGAATAAGTAGTACACAAAACAACCAAAGAAATATATACACATTTAATAAAAAGACAAGCAACACCTCTAAACAATAGAATTAAATGGACACACGTTTATGGAGTTAAAAACACTGAGGAAACTTTTAAAAATACACATATCAAAGAAATATCAAATAAAGAAAAAGAAATAACATACAGACTAATTTACAATACAACACCAGTCTCATCAAGAAATTATAAAGAAAGAGGTGCAAGAATAGGCTGTCCACTCTGTAGGCCAGGAGCTGATGAGACAGAACAACATTTATATCTCACATGCAATACAATTTTACAAACTAAAAACACACTCCAACAATTCATACAAGCAGGCACAATACACAAGGTAGATATAGACAAAGCAATAACACTAAACATAATACCAGACTCTATAAACAAGAAACAACAAACTATAAGCTTAAAAAATACTTTCACAGTACAGAAAACACATATGGCATCACAGATTTACGGCATTCTTCCATAACCACAGTTACACAAACATAACATTAGAACACATTTTTAGACAAACAATTCAAAACATGATATTAAACATAACAGAAGATAATTAAGGTTTTTATGTTTAAGAAATAATATATAATGTACATTTTGTTTGTTACATTAAAAAAAATAATAATAATAATTTCATGCTTAAACTAAACAATAGAATTGGTGTTTTTCAGAGCATTTTACTAGAACCAAAGGAATCATATGGAAAGATATTTAAAATTTTTTTGTTATTCATGTGAAAAGAAATTGAGTCTTGCCGATTAGATTTTTATAACAGTTAAGTACATTTATATTCTTTAGGAGTATATTATATAGAGAAAAGCATGCGTTTTTAAAGCAGACATACCAAAATTGATGGTTAATATTTAAATTCATCATATTCTCTATATTCTCGACACACATATCGTGAATTTTATAAAAAGTGGTTTGATTTATCACTACCCTAATTTCATGATGCATCTACATTCATTTTTAAGGGAAATTTGAGACCCAAAAGCAAATAAAGTTATTTTTTAATTGTGCCTACCCTGTTCTTGCAAAAAATACACTAACAGCAACTGATATTGTGACATAACAACTTGATTTTATTTGAGCAATATTATACAACGAGGATAAAGTTTTGTATACAGACCGATTTTTAAAAAAACTATTCTGTTTTAAAATCAAATGCGTACATAGCCTAATATATGTTATATATTAAGCCCTAACTTATATTCATTTTATAAGCTAAAAAAGCTACAATGAAAAAAGGCTTGAATATAAATACAAAGAAGAATTATCCGTTATTTAAGTGAAACAAGTATCTGCCAATTTATTGCGTTGTTACTATGCTAAAATAATATCCTATTCGTCTTGAACTAATTTCATACTTAGCTTATAAAATGGAGTGGGTGATTTTAAGAGCTTTTTCCTAGAACCAAAGGAATCAAAGATATTGTTTTCATTTTTTGATTAATGGAAAAAGAAATTGATCCTTGCCCATTAGATTTTTGTAACTGCTAAGGACCTTTGTTATTCTGGTAAAGCATATAGACAAAAGCGTGCGTTATTAAAGCAGAAATACCAACATTGATGGGTAATATTTAAATTCATCATACTATCTATTTTCTAGACACACATATCGTGATTTTTATAAAGAAGGGGTTTGATTTATGACTACCCTAATTTCCTGATACGTTTACACTCATTATTAAGGGGAATGTGAAACTCAAATCCAAATAAAGTTATTTTCATTGTGCCTACCCGTAGCATCACACGGGCATTGCTCTCGTGAGATTATATTAGTACTGAAAATCTTAGTATTGAGCAAAGTGTGTTGAAACGCTTGGTATTAAAACACATATAATTGAAACACATAGTATTAGAACATATTGTTTTGAACACAATAGCTTTGAAACATTGTATTGAGGCATACAGTATAGAAACATGTCATATTACTAATAATAATAATAAAAAAATAACAGTATTTTATAACACGCTTTTATTCAACTCACATTGTTTGTATGTTGTATCCTTCAAATCTTGTAACGTAAAATTAAACCACTTCTGATGGTTTGGAGATCTAAATTTTTTTTAACACAGATAGATCTTGGATGGCAATGCATTGCATCAAAATTTCAGATCGATAGAATGTATTGTTATTAAATTAGTGCATTTTAAAAATTAGTTTATCTCTATATGGCATGTGTAAAATTTCAAATCTTGCAACGTAAAATTAAACCACTTTTGATAATCCTAGATACCTCAAATTTTTATCACAAATTGATCTTGGATGACAACGCATTGTATCAAAATTTCAGATCGATCGAATGTACCGTTATAAATTTAATGCATTTTAAAAATTTAGTTTATCTCTATATAGCATGTGTAAAATTTCAGATTTTCCAACGTAAAATTTAACCCCTTTAATAAAGTTGAACTAATTTGATTGAATTGTTAAGGTCGAAAAATCGATTTCAAAAATGTTTAGACTAAATGTTTCTACTAAAGTAGAAAATAAAATGCTTTTAAAAAAATCCTTTTTTTTTAAAAAAAGGACACGCTTTTATTTACATATAGAAAGTGCACTAAAAAGAAGAAAATAAAAATTTTCTATGATTACAGGTGAAATCTGTGAACCTATCCACTGCACATAAAAGCATGGGGCGCTCATCACATCACGAATCTACAATGCGCTTCGATGGTTAATTGATAACAATGAACTCTACAGTGACGTAGTTATCGCTCGTAATGTACAAATAAATCAGAATGATTTAGTTCGTGTGCAACAAATAGAACCAGAACCAAATGAAGATCAAAACGTTAATGCATATAAAGAGATTGGAGATGCTTCGAGATGCTACGATCATATTAATTAGAAATATTTATCTACATGCAGAAAAATAGTTGCAAAGAGAAATGAGTTGTGATGAGCGCCCCACGCTTTTATGTGCAGTGGATAGGCTCACGAATTTCACCTGTAATCATAGAAAATTGTTATTTTCTTCTTTTTAGTGCACTTTCTATATGTAAATAAAAGCGTGTCCTTTTTGAAAAAGATTTTTTAAAAGTATTTTTTATATTGAGTTAACACAATTTTTTGTTACTAACTTTTGTAAAACTTTGACCCCAAAAGGAAATCTACAATTCCATTTGGAAGGACATTTGGGAATAATGACTGACCACGACGACTACAGTTGCATCACAGACCCTTACCGTCCACTCCACATCAAGTTCGGACACACCCACTACATGTCTTCGATACGGGTAGTTTTTGGAGTACAGGGTCAGTTATTTTCTGGACACTAGAGCTAAGAGTCACGGACACTTCAATTGTATGCCTGACATGGCACTTGAATACCATAATGACTTTTGTATACATACATAAAATTGGTATACCATATAAGATACTTGTATACCATACAAGATACTTGTATACTATACATGCCACTTGTATACCTGACATGACACTTGTATACCTGACATGACACTTGTATACCTGACATGACACTTGTATACCTGACATGACACTTGTATACCTGACACGACACTTGTTTACCTGACATGACACTTGTATACCTGACACGACACTTGTATACCTGACACGGCACTTGTATACCTGACATGACACTTATATACCTGACATGACACTGGGATACCTGGCATGACACTGGGATACCGGACATGACACTTGAATACAAAACGTCAATTTTGTATACATACATAACATTTGTATACTATACATTACACTTATATACCATACTTGACATTAGTATACCTGACATTACACATTTATACCTGACATTACACATTTATACCTGACATTACACATTTATACCTGACGTAACACTTGTATACCATACATTACACTTATATACCATACTTGACATTAGTATACCTGACATTACACATTTATACCTGACGTAACATTTGTATACCATACATTACACTTGTATACCATTAATGACACTAATATAACACTAATGCCACTTATATAAATCAGATGACACTTGTACACCATTGACCATACATGATATTTGTATACCTGACATAACCCGTCTATGCCATGCATTATACATGTACGCACAAAGAAGCTGTGAAATAATTCGTGAACATCGCTAAACACATGTCTGGCTGTCCGGCGATACAGTCTAATGGTGCTTTCTAGTGGCACTGTCTTGTGGTACTTTCCAGTGGCACTATCTTGTGGTACTTTCCAGTGGCACTGTCTTGTGGTACTTTCTAGTGGGACTGTCTTGTGGTACTTTCTAGTGGCACTGTCTTGTGGTACTTTCTAGTGGGACTGTCTTGTGGTACTTTCTAGTGGGACTGTCTTGTGGTACTTTCTAGTGGGACTGTCTTGTGGTACTTTCTCGACTTTGTCCTGCCGCTGGATCAAGATGGTCTCGGGCGAGAGAGTGAGATCGACGAACTGCGCAACTCTTTCTCACTTAAATCCAAGTCATCGCGCAAGTCACTTTTGTCATCCATCCCATCCCATCAGTCACCGGCAGGTGTGGGTACACTGGGAGCCGTAGCCGCAACCCTGCACACAGGTGGCCCAGGGCATTGGGTCGTTCTTCGCTGACACGGAGCAGCGGTGGAGTCCGGCAGCCCCCTGGGCGACTGAGCAGCCCTCTTCAGGAATGCACTGCTCACATCCATGGCATGAGGAAGGGGCTAGAAAAGGTGCCCTAAACATTGCCTGCTCCAGCTTACCCTAGCCAGCATACCGCGGCTGGTGGGGACCCTATACCAGCGGTCGAAACCAAAAAAAAAGCAAACGAGGATAGTTCCTCTTATATTGGGCGCATGGAATGTGCGCACACTCATGGACAGGGACGATACGGACAGACCCCAGAGGAGTACAACCCTGATTGGAAAAGAACTCGCTAGATACGGCATCGACGTCGCAGCCCTGAGCGAGACCAGGCTCGCGGGAGAAGTAGAGCTCTGTGAAAGAGGATCTGGCTACACTTTTTACTGGAGTGGCAGACCAAGCGAGGAGAGGCGTGAAGCAGGCGTTGGTTTTGCAGTTAAGACAACTCTTGTCGGAAAGCTGGCTGGACTTCCCAAGGGAGTGAACGACAGGCTCATGACCATGAAACTCCCACTGGCTGGAAAGAAACACCTCACCATTATCAGTGCCTACGCTCCAACCATGACCAATACAGATGAAGTGAAGGCAAAGTTTTATGAAGAACTTCACACTGTCATTGCCGACGTTCCAAAGGCGGACAAACTCATCTTGCTAGGCGACTTCAACGCAAGAGTTGGCAAAGACAACGTTGCCTGGGAAGGAGTCCTTGGTCATCATGGAGTGGGTCACTGCAACAGCAACGGTCTTCTTTTACTCCAGACCTGCGCTGAACATGAACTGCTGATCACCAACACGATCTTCCGCCTCCCAACCCGTAACCGGACGTCATGGATGCACCCCCGCTCGAAGCACTGGCATCTTATTGACTACGCCATCGTGAGGAAGAGGGACAGGCAGGATGTACGAGTGACCAAGTCCATGTGCGGGGCTGAATGCTGGACAGACCACCGCCTCATCATCACCAAGCTCAACATCCGCATTCAGCTGAAACGGCGCCCGCAAGGGAAGAAAGCCCCCAAACGGCTAAATGTTGCCAAACTAATGACCGCCAGCTGCAAGCAGTCCTTGGTGGATGCTCTGGAAGAGCGCTTGAAATCTACCTCTCCAGGCAACCAGAACGTGGAGGCAGACTGGGCGTCACTCAGAGAGCTGATTTACACCACAGCTTCAGAGACTCTGGGGCACCAGACCAGGAAACATAAGGACTGGTTCGATGAGAACTGCGAAGACATCAAGCAGTTATTGGATGAGAAACACCTCCTACACCAAGCTTACCTCAATAATCCCAGGTCCACGGCAAGGAGAGATGCACTCAACAACATACGCAGGACTGTACAGCAAAAGCTCCGTCAGATGCAGGACGATTGGCTCAGCAACAAAGCCGACGAGATCCAAGGCTATGCAGACAAGCGTGACTATAAAAACTTCTACAACGCTTTGAAAGAAGTGTATGGCCCCACGCCCTCAGGTTCAAACCCCCTCCTCAGCGCAGACGGTAACACTCTCATCACAGACAAAGAGAAGATCTTGAAGAGGTGGGCCGAACATTTCGAAAGCATCCTAAATCGCCCTTCGACAATCAACGAAGAAGCCATCAATCGTCTTCCCCAAGTGCCCACAAACAAAGCACTGGATGACCCCCCAACCTTGCTCGAGACCCAGAAAGCAATTTATCTTCTCTCCAGTGGCAAAGCACCTGGTTCTGACGCCATACCAGCTGAGGTCTACAAGGAGGGAGGAACAGCCCTGACTGAAAGGCTCCACCATCTATTTCTCTTGGTGTGGCAGCAAGAGACGATCCCGCAGGACTTCAAAGATGCCTCCATCATACATCTTTATAAGCAAAAAGGAAGTAGACAGGCTTGTGACAACCACAGAGGCATATCCCTGCTATCTATCGCAGGAAAGATCCTTGCCAGAATCCTGCTCAACCGCCTCACGGTCCACCTTGACCAAGGACTCCTGCCTGAAAGTCAGTGTGGCTTCCGAAAAGAGCGAGGGACCATCGACATGGTGTTCGCTGCCAGGCAGCTACAAGAGAAATGTCAGGAGCAGAACGTCAACCTGTTCTCCACCTATGTCGACCTGACCAAGGCTTTTGACACCGTTGGCAGAGAGGGTCTGTGGAAGATAATGGCCAAGTACGGTTGCCCAAGGAAATTCATCGTCTTGGTGAGACAATTCCACGAGGGCATGCAGGCCAGAGTCCAGGACAGCGGAGAGTTTTCTGATCCTTTCACAGTCACAAACGGGGTCAAGCAGGGATGCGTCCTGGCACCAACACTATTTAGCCTCATGTTTTCCGCCATGCTGACAGAGGCCTTCAGAGACGAGGGTGTTGGTGTTAACCTGAGGTACCGCACAGATGGCAAACTGTTCAACCTTCGGAGGCTCCATGCAAAAACCAAGGTTATGACAGACATCATCAGAGACCTCCTGTTTGCTGATGACTGTGCCCTCAATGCTGCCTCAGAAGCCGACATGCAATGCAGCGTTAACCTGTTCTCCAGCGCCTGCACAAACTTTGGTCTGACGATCAACACCAAGAAGACTGAAGTCCTCCATCAGCCTGCGCCTGGAAGGCCCTACGTTGAGCCCAGCATCACTGTCAACGGCCAGAGACTCAACACAGTGCAACGGTTCTCATACCTAGGCAGCACACTGTCGCAAAATGCCACCATCGATGACGAAGTGAGCGTCAGAATTGCCAGAGCCAGCTCCACTTTTGGCAGGTTGTACCCAAATGTCTGGAACAGAAGAGGCATTACCATCCAGACCAAGCTGAAAGTGTACAGCGCGGTGGTGCTCCCCACACTGCTATATGCGTGTGAAACATGGACTGTGTATCAGCGCCATGCTAGGAAGCTTAACCACTTTCATTCAACAAGCCTCAGGAAGATCCTCGGCATAAAGTGGCAGGATAAAATACCAGACACAGTGGTACTGACCAAGGCAGGTCTCCCCAGCATATTCACACTCCTGATGCAGTCCCAGCTTCGTTGGGCAGGGCACGTGGTCCGAATGCCAGACGAGAGACTGCCAAAGAGACTCTTCTATGGCGAGCTCCAGCATGGCCAGCGGTCCCACGGTGGGCAAAAGAAACGCTACAAAGACACACTGAAAGTCTCACTGAAAGCGTTTGCCATCAACCCAGATACGTGGGAACTTGCTGCAAAGGACCGTTCCACCTGGCGTTCTTCCATCCACGAAGGTGCCAAGTCATGTGAGGCAAACAGGATCACCCTCCCGCAGAAAAGAAGAGGCAAGCCCGAAAGGCCCGTGCTGTGAACCCTCCTGGAGATGTCCCACTCGTCCCTTGTCCCTTCTGTTCCCGAACCTTCCGTGCTAGGATCGGCCTCATCAGCCATCTGCGCACGCACAAACAAAGCCAGTCCCAGCAACCCTCGGATGACTAGAGTGGTCTTCGTCGAATCGACGGACGAACAACAACAACACTTTCTATTGTGATTGTCTTGTGGTACTTTCTATTGTGACTGTCTTGTGGTACTTTCTATTGTGACTGTCTTGTGGTACTTTCTATTGTGACTGTCTTGTGGTACTTTCTAATGGCACTGTATTGTGATACTTTATAATGGCACTATCTTGTGGTACTTTGTACTGTTTCCCACCCTCGTTACAATTTAATTGTAATTTTTAGCGGTACTTAGTCAAACGATTTAGTATTTTGATAGCCACCGGTTCCAGTCTCCATTATCTGACTTTTCGTGCGTCTCGTTTCGTTTTTAATTGTTCCGGTGTGGTTGGACACAAAATCACTCCTATCTCACAAAAAAAGTAAAGTATTATAAAAAAAAGTCAAGACGAATACTTTTTATATCTAAGAATAGATTCCTATATATATATATATATATATATATATATATATATATATATATATATATATATATATATATATATATATATATATATATATATATATATATATATAACTCTTCCTGAGACCATGCGAGACATCATGCAAGTATGGGACGCGGTGGTCGAGTGGCAGCGCACTGGACTGTCGTACCGATGGTCACGGGTTCGAATCCGTGTGAAGGCTAGGGCGTCCCTGAGTCACCCCGCTCCGAATGGGTACCTAACACTACATGTAGTTAGGCGGCTGGGTAATGCGTGGAACCCACAAAGCCGTGGCCTGTGAAAGCTGCATCACTTGCCAACAGATCATCTGTCATGGTCTGTGGACGCAACTATCTTCTGCATAGAAGGAGCGTCTGTATAGATAAGATAAGATGAGATAAGATAAGATGTGCAACCGAGCATGACGAATGACCCTCGTTGGGGTCGACCAATGTATCGAGACCAACAATGGTCCTTACGTTTCACTTGCATTGTTCCTTCAAAGAAGAACAGTGAGATTCGTAGTGTACTGGTTTCAAGCCCCAACGAAAACATTAAAAAAATTTTTTTTTAAATACCTGTTTGTGCCCGTTCTTTTACCCCTTTATTGCCAACACTAGCTTAACCACGGCGTAGCATACGCCGCTAATGATTTAGTGACGGGTGAAGACTTCCTGAAAGACACAGTTGTTAAAATTGGGTGGGTTTGGACACACGACTGAGAGTGAATGAAAAGAAGGAACTCTGAGAGACCCACGGGGTAGCATACGCCGCAGAGTTGCTCATCATAGACAGTGCAAAGAACGGTTGGGGGGGTGAGAGTACAGACACAAAAAGCAGCACTAAGTAAATAAAAAATAGCGATTAACGTGAAGACATGCACACTGAGGTTGTTGTCAACCGTCTCCCATTTAATACTACCATCCCTTAAACATAAACTGGGATTGGCCGACACTAGCGAGGGTTAGTCATAATTAGGGTTGTTAATCGCGTGTTTTTTTTTCTTGGAAAACCGATTATCGATTATGTAACTAAGATTTTAATCCGATTATCGTTTTATAGCTGACTTCATAGAAATTAGGGGTGTACCGAATGTCGCCTGCAAATGTCTCGAAACCAACAATGAGTTGGCAGTCGGGGGGGCCCCAAACCGACATTCACTCGCGTTGTTTTGATTTCTTCGTGCTGTAGTTTGTGTCCGTTCTGTCTCCACTTTCTTTGCACTCTCCATGAGCAAGTCTGCGGCGTGTGCTACGCCGCGGGGCGTCTAGTTAAAATTAAATGAATAAGAAAGGTATATTAGTTGTTGAAGACCCTGTTTCGTGTAAGTATCAAATGTGGTCCTTCCGTTTAAAAGTTCTTCATATCTAACAGATCAGCAAGAGGGCTTTGAGCTTGAGTTTCCCGAACACAAAAAGAAGTGTGAAAACCTGATTAAAATCATCGTAGACAGTATGAGGGTGGACCTCTACTGCGCCTCAGGCCCTACTCAAGTCAGCAGCGTCATGTTGTCGTGGACAGGGCTCAAGACAGTCTGCTCGATCTACGTCAACGGCGGTAGGGATCAGCAAGACTTTCACTTTGTTCCCCTAATAAATGAATTTAAACATTTACCATTAAGCACCAATACAATACAACCCCTTCCATAAAATATGACAACCCACCCGCCCCCCCCTTTCTCCCAAACAAATCAGACTTGAAAACTTAATTTGTCTTTTTTGACTTTATAAAATTTCTTATTTTCTTCTCTAAATGACGTATGCTAAGAATGACAAACCCTAAATTAATTCCCAAATTCCGCGAGTGGTCAATTGTTATAATGCAGTTGCATAAATTATTTCCAAACCACATGCAGGTAGAAATCTGATCTTCCTCAATTCAACCTACCAAATTGACAGTGTCCCGGATCCCGACAGGGGAGCTCATTACCCGGTGGACGGCAACAAGTCGAGGGGTGGGTTATGCGTACACGAACCTGTTGTCCAGGGCCAGAAAAATTACACAGTGAGGCTAGGAATGCCCCTGGTGATTCGTGAGATTATTTTGTACAGGCGCGTAAGTAAGTACTGTATTTGGCACGGAGGTGTCATTAAAATGGATTTAATGTATTTTGTAAAACATCATCAATATACATAATTTGCTATGTATGTCCGTCAGTTCGTAACGCTACTAATTTTAGAAAGCAGTGCACCGCTAAAAACAAAAGCCTTGAAATAAAAATTACTGCACCAAAAATAACTATTTTCGAACGTCCGCATACAATTGTTGACTATGGAAATGAGATTTAATTTTTCTCTTTTTGTCTCTACATTTTCTGATCATTTAATTATTTAATTAATTGATTTCAGCTGAAATATATTTATTTTGAAAACTTCTGTCATTTTTGATGGGTCAAACACTAGTTTGCTTAGATATTTTGTTTCATGGCATTCCAGTAACTATTCAGTTGTTTTTTTTTGGAAAAAACTTTGTTCTTCACTGCTTATCCATATCGACATTTTTATTTGTACCCTGCATATATAATTTGTTAAATTAAAAATTAAAAAAAACAACAACGGTTGACTACAAAGTTCTTTTCAGACGCCTATACTTCCAATTATAGAAAATTGTTACTTTTAGGAACTGATTTCTTTGGAATGAGCTTATCCTATTGCGTCGACGTTTTATTTCCCGCCCCAAAACTCACTTCAGTTTTCCCAGGTCTAAACCAACAAGGAATATTTGAATGCGAGTAGTTTAAAAATACCTCACCCAGCATACTCTAGAAATCGAAAACTTTTTCGATTTTCAACCTTGGACTAAAACCCAATTTGTTGAGTTTTTATTTTATGCTATTTTTCTCCCTCTCCCCTTCTCTGTTTGTCTCTCTGTCGCTCTCTCTCTCTCTCTCTCTCTCTCTCTCTCTCTCTCTCTCTCTCTCTCTCTCTCTCTCAATCTTTCTCTCTCTTTTTCTCTCATCCCTCCCTCATCATCGACTTCTTTTTGCGCCTGGAGAGCGTATGGTTAGCTTTCAGCGCATTATAAATCATCATCATCATAATTTATAATGTGAGAATTTAACACTCTATTACCATGGTAACTTATTAGGTAGTTCCTTATGTACAGGAATTTTAAAAAAACAGGTATGAAAACTGACGCTATATCGTATACAACCCTCTATTTCGTCCATATGTTTTTCTTCCACTTAGATCTAATGATACCATTTTAATTAAAAATCAAAACATACCATTAAAATAATATAATCTTGTCGCCTTGCATTTAACAAAGAAGAAAATTTTGAAAAAAAAACACATCGATTTACAATGTTTCCTCTAAGGCTCGTCGGTACTTCCGCAATTGAAAAAAACAACAAATCAAAACAAAACGAGAAAAAAGAAAACCCCAAAACTCATGAGCAAAGTTGTAAATGATCCATTAAAAAAAAATAATGTTTTACAAAATTTGCTGCGCAGTATCCTAAACTCCGGCGCGGCGTCGGTCAGATATTTGGCACGAGCGGCCACCGCAGACCTTAACAAACTCGAAAAATTAATCAACCCCGAAAAAACAAAGTTTTTGACTTTAAATCCCGTATGTATTAGACATAACTAAAAGTATTGATTATGTTTAAACGTGACATACATTTACAGACTGAAACTGAATTAACTCCCCTGGCTTTAAAACCGTTGGAAGGTGGGAGGGGGTGTGGACGTCGACGGGTGGCGTCAGCGCGTTAATTAAACTCAACTGGCATGTGAAAGAAAAACAATAACAAACTGTGAAATTAAATTACATTTGTCATATAGCGATAAACAAAAAAAATCCATTAATTTAATTACGGTACGTTCGATCGATCTGAAATTTTAATACGATGCGTTGTTAGGTGACACGAGTCTATTTGCCAAATTGCAGCTCGATCGTATCACGGGAAGTGTGTCGTTTTTAAATCCCTTATATTAACTTCGAAATCTTGTCGTCATTTCTCTCTCTCTGTCGTTCGTCGTCGGGCAGGCAGGCGGGCGGGCGGAAAAACAAAAGTCAATAAAACAAACCCGTAAAAACAAAGTTTTGGACTATAAATCCCTTATATATGAGACATAACTAAAAGTATTTACAAATATTTACAGACTGAATCTGTCTTAACTCAACTTTGCTTCATAACCCTGGGGGGGGGGTGGGGGGGAGAGGGGGAAAAGTCTGGTCACCGATTCGCTTGACCGAGCTCATCGTGACACGTAAAATGTAAACAAAAGCACGCCGGTACTTCGATGGGTCGCCTCAACGCGTCAACTCAAACTTTCACGCGAAAAAAAACCAACAATAACAAACAGTGAATTTGAATTACATACCTCATATAAGGATAAACTAAAAATGCATTAATTTAATTACGGTACGTTCGGTCGATCTGAAATTTTGATACGATGCATTGTTAGGTGAGACGGGTCCGTGTGTCAAATTTCAGCTTGATCGGATAACGGGAAGTGGGTCATTTTTAACTTTTGTTTTTCCGCCCGCCCAAGACAGAGATGATGACAGACAGACAGAGAGAGACGCCGGTGAAGTTAATATAAGGGATTTAAAAATGACACACTTTCCGTGATGCCATCGAGCTGAAATTTAGCACATAGACTCGAGTCACCTAACAATGCATCGTATCAACATTTCAAATCGATCGAACGTACCGTAATTAAAATTATGCATTTTTAGTTTATATCTATCAACGTATGTAATTCAATTTCACTGTTTGTTATTTTATTTTTTTCACGCGACAGCTCAGTCTCGCGTGGACGCCAGCCGTCGATGTACAGGCGTGCTTTTGTTTACATTTTTCGTGTCGCGCTGAGCTTGGTCCAGCGATCGGTGACCAGACCTTTCCCCTCTCCCACCCCCACCCCCGGTTATAAAGCAAAGGGGAGTTAAGACAGATTCAGCCTGTAAATGTTTGTCGCGTTTGAACATAATCAAGTCTGTTAGTTATGTCTCAAATATAAGGGATTTATAGTAAAAAAACTATGTTATTACGTTTTTGTTTTATTAAATCCCTTATATTAACTTCACCGCCGTCTCTCTCTCTGTCTTTATCTCGCGGTCGGTCGGTCGGGAGGGCGGAAAAACAAAAGTAAAAAATGACCCAATTCCCGTGATGCCATCGAGCTGAAATTTGGCACATAGGCTCGTGTCACCTAACAATGCATCGTATCAAATTTCAGATCGATCTAACGTACAGTTATTAAATTAATGCATTTTTAGTTTATCTATATAAACTATATGTAGCGGTCGCTATTGTTTACATTTTATGGGTCACTTGACTTCACGCCAGCCATCGGTGACCACATCTCGTGGAGGAGGATTTCACTCAGTCTTGGGCTGTAAATATTTGTCGCGTTGGAACATAATCAATACTTCAAGTTCTGTCTCACATATAAGGGATTTATAGTCAAAAACTTTGTTTTTACGGGGTTGTTCTTTTTAAATCCCTTATATTAACTTCACCGGCGTCTCTCTCTGTCTTGGGCGGGCGGAAAAACAGAAGTCGAAAATGACCCACTTCCCGTGATCCGATCGAACTGAAATTTGGCACACGGACCCGTCTAACCTAACGATGCATCGTATCAAAATTTCAGATCGATCGAACGTACCGTAATTAAATTAATGCATTTTTAGTTTATCCTTATATGAGGTATGTAATTTAAATTCACTGTTTGTTATTGTTTTTTTCCCACGTGAAATTTTGAGCTGACGCATTGAGGCGACCCAAAGAAGCGACGGGCGCTTTTGTTTACATTTTACGTGTCACTCTGAGCTCGGTCAAGCGAATCGGTGACCAGACTTTTCCCTTCTCTCCCCCCCCACCCACCCCTCTCCCCCCCCCCACTAGGGTTATGATGCAAAGTTGAGTTAAGACAGATTCAGTCTGTAAATGTTTGAAAATAATCAATACTGTTAGTTATGTCTCATATATAAGGGATTTATAGTCAAAAACTTTGTTTTTACGGGTTTGTTTTATTACTTTTGTTTTTCCGCCTGCCCGACGACGAACGACAGAGAGAGAGAGAGAGAGAGAGAGAGAGAGAGAGAGAGAGAGAGAGAGAGAGAGAGAGAGAGAGAGAGAGAGAGAGAGAGAGAGACAGAGACAGAGACAGAGAGACAGAGAGAGTGAGAGAGAGAGAGAGAGAGAGAGAGAGAGAGAGAGAGAGAGAGAGAGAGAGAGAGAGAGAGAGAGATGACGACAAGATTTCGAAGTTAATATAAGGGATTTAAAAAGTTTTAAAATTCTCTAATATCTCAAAGAGAAAAATTGAAATAATTTTTGTACATTCTCTTTATTTCCATAACATTAAGCCATTTTGAAATGTTCACTTTTGATTTAGATGCCAGTGGCTACTCTCACATGACGTCAGCCACTGTTTTTGGACTATCAAATGAAGCTGTCGTGTTTAGCTTTGAGTTCAATTCAAGTCTCGACTACCCGATAGTGTGGCATAGGACGGATACAGGGTTTGCTGTCGATACCATTAAAGTATCGCTGAAATCGGATTCAATTAGTAATCGCATTTTGGATATCTGTGAAATTGAAGCGTACAGTGGTAAGCAAGCCTTTATACCTTTATGTGCCTTTTTAAACTATGAGTCGTTTATGTGTAAAAATGGCAAGGCAGCGATGTCAAATAGATTGATTAGCTTGGATAGACTGAATCCTGCTACGATGTACTTGGTCGTTGTTAAGAGCAATAAAACAAGTTAACGTTTTTAATGTAATGCCTGCAGCGTAATGTTTGGAATGTTACGTCTGTAACTACTTTGCTCTTAGGATGTTACGCAACTGAATATAATGACTAGAAAAAAAAGTTAATAAGAAAAACCCGTAAAAAATCAAGTTTTTGACTATAAATCCTTTATGTACGAGAAGTAATTAAAAGAATGTTCATTATAATACGCAGCGCCAGACCATCCAGAAATACAAAATTGCAGTTGTGTCGTAAAACATGTTTAATATAATGCGCACCGATCAGGAATATATTTATAAAAAGAGCTGTCAATAAAATACGCACCTTATTGCGCGACAGAAAGGTTGTTCAATATAATACGCACCGCGACGCTCTATCTCAAAAAATAGCATGATACATAGGAATAAATAAAATAATCTAAAAAATCAATAATTTAATTACGGTACATGCGATCGATCTGAAATTTTGATACATTGTTTTTATCATCGGTACGAAACTGCCTGCAAAATTTCAGCTCGCTATCTTGCGAGCAAGTGGGTTAAAAATCGATCAAAAGTTTTGGCGACAAGGTCGGTCGGTCGGCCGCAGACACCACGAGTTAATATAAAGGATTTAATAAAAACAACCCGTAAAAAACCAAGTTTTTGACTATAAATCCTTTATGTACGAGAAGTAACTAAAAGAATGTTCATTATAATACGCAGCGCGAGACCATCCAGAAATACAAAATTGCAGTTGTGTCGTAAAGCATGTTTAATATAATGCGCACCGATCAGGAAATATGTTTATAAAAAGAGTTGTCAATTAAATACGCACCTTATTGCGCGACAGAAAGGTTGTTCAATATAATACGCACCGTGACGCTCTATCTCAAAAAATAGCATGATACATTGGAATAAATAAAATAATCTAAAAAATCAATAATTTAATTACGGTACATGCGATCGATCTGAAATTTTGATACATTGTTTTTATCATCGGTACAAAACTGCCTGCAAAATTTCAGCTCGCTATCTATCGCGAGCAAGTGGGTTAAAAATCGATCAAAAGTTTTGGCGACAAGGTCCGTCGGTCGGTCGGTCGGTCGGTTGGCCGCAGACACCACGAGTTAATATAAAGGATTTAAAAATAGAAATCAACGTACTTAATTTAAAAACTATTCAACGTAAACGATGGTCCTCACAGTATAATAAATGGAAACATTTTTTAGGGAGATGTTAATAACAGTTAATCAATATTACATCAAATGGAGGTGATATTATATTGGTATTTGGTGATGGCAGGTGTATTTTGATGTATGTGCCCGTGGGAGATATGTGGGGACGGTAGGTATGTGATGATTGGAGGTACGTTATAAATCGAGGAATGTGTTGATGGGAGGTATGTTGGCATGGGAGGTAGGTAGTAATAAGAGGTGTATGGTTATGGGAGGTATGTGGGTAAAAGAGGTATGTGGGCATGGGAGGAATGTGTGGATGAGAGGTAGGTAGTAATAAGAGGTACGGACGGGAGGTAGATAGAAATAGAGTTATGTGGTTATGATAGGTATGTGGTGATTGGGATGTGTGACGATTTGAGGAATGTGATGATTGGAGGAATGTGATGATTGGAGATATGTGGGCAGGGGAGGTGGGAGCATGGTTTTATAAACATTAAAATTGTTCGACATTTAACTCAATGTGCAATAACTCGTGTAGTTTCCACATTTTTATCGTCTTAAGTTGGAAGCCTAATTCTAATGTCTAGATATCTAAAGCCCTTTTAAAGTTAAATTGCACTTACAATCACAAGTCAAATAGCTAAGTTTAAATTATTGCCACATGTTTATTACCTCTGACCTTCTCCCAACAACAAAATGTCGTCTGCTAGCGTGTCCAGACGGTAAATATGGCCTCCTGTGTGAAAACAGCTGCATGGAAAAGTGCAATTCGGCGACGTGTCTCGACAACGGCGTTTGTTACAGCTTGCCCATCATTTCCACCACCACCGCCATCACCAACACGTCCACCACCTCCACCATCGCCACCACCTCCACAGCAAGCAGAGCTGGGGTGGAGACAAGTGGAAGAAGTTCTATGGTGACGAAGGCACCTTCGGTATCAGTCAAAGAACTCACCACCGGGTCACACAGCGACGCAAACGTTACAGACCCTCCAGCCGGAAGCGGAAGTGATAACTCACTGCCAAACGTTTCGTCAATTCTAAACACCGTCACAAACGCTGTAGGCGACTTTACCAGCAGACAACCTAAGAAGAGCACAGCGCCCCCACGCGCGGATCTAGATAGCAAGACAAAACTACTTTATCTGGCCTTGAGTCTGCTGACGGTCTGCATTCTTTGCTGTGTCTGCATAGGGCTCCTCTGTTGTTTACGCAGGCGCGAAGTGTTGCAGGAGGTGAAGGCCGAGTCCATAGACCTTGACTATCCGTTTGATGAAGATGAAGAAGGTAAGAGAGAGAGAGAGAGAGAGAGAGAGAGAGAGAGAGAGAGAGAGAGAGAGAGAGAGAGAGAGAGAGAGAGAGAGAGAGAGAGAGAGAGAGAGAGAGAGAGAGAGAGAGAGAGAGAGAGACAGATTGCAGGAGTGCAACAGGTAAGCTTGGCATAATATCAGTGAAATGTGTCGGTGAGAAGTTCTCTCCCATTTATGTTCTTTCTCTTTAACAGCTTATTATAATATAACATAAACAATAGCCATGGATGAGCGTAAGACGCAATAATCTTCTGTAAAGAAGGAGCGTCTGTAACAGATAACATAAGATAAGATAATAACTCTCTAAGCTAATGTATGTAAATTTTTAATATTCGTTTGTTGTAGTCTGTAACGATGTTACTTTGTAACTCTTTTTATGTAGGCGTTCTCACAATAATTAATCTTGTGCACAATAATTCACTGAAGAATTCGTTTATCCAAAACAACTTTAATATACATATATATTGTACACATAAGAATCATTTGAGGTAATATAACGTGGAAATCTTGAATCATTCATCACAGAACCTTCCTCGACGGAAGTCTACACACCACTGTTCGCCCAACACTTTCAACCAATAGAAATGCTCCTTTCTTCCCGCGTCCACCATACATGTGACCTTACGTCACAAAATTATGTTAATCAGATGTGACATTCACCCCCATCCTTCAAAAAAAATGTTTATGAAATAACACATTTTTGGTCTTCATAAAATCAAATCAATCTATATCTATATTCAAATTTCAAATATTTATCATCAATGAACATTCATTTTCTTACATACAACTTCTGTATATATAATCAATAAGAAAAAATCTGTAGGACTGCATCAGTCTAAACATAAGAAATAATGAGAAAAAATCTGTAGGACTGCATCAGTCTAAACATAAGAAATAATGAGAAAAAATCTGTAGAACTGCAACAGTCTTAACATAAGAAATAATGAGAAAAACTTTGTAGAACTGCAACAGTCTTATCTGTACTGAAAAAAATGGAAACTGAAAATTTTAACACATCTGTAATTTTGTGTAACTAAAATATTTAAACACTCAATATTATTAAAATTAACTAATAATCCAGTGGAATTCAAACACTGTTCCTTGTCCATTGTTCAACAAATAAAAATATTAATATAATTACAGTCTCTGTTTGTATCCTTTAGGAATTCACAGACTAATGTTAAAACAGTCTCTTATTTTATCATTTAGTAATTCACAGAATGTCTTTTTAATAAAGTCTCTGGTTTTATCATTGAGGAATTCACAGAGTGTCTTTATTTATTGTCATTCTACTTAATATGTCTGCAACCACATTGTCCTTTCCCTTCACAGGTTTAATGTCAAATTTGTAGTCGGCTAATAGCATAGCCCAACGATTCACTTTGGCGTTGCTGATCTTCTTCTTGTTGAATGCCACAAGTGGTTTGTGGTCTGTTAGGAGAGTGAATGTTTTACCTAGAAGGTATTTTTGAAGTTTTTGTAGAGCCCACACTATGGCTAGACATTCTCTCTCTATGGTGCTGTAGTTACACTCTGTTTTGGTCAAGTTTCTGCTAAGATACTGTATAGGATGTAGGATACCATCATGTTCTTGCATGAGGCACGCTCCTAATGCAATGGACGATGCATCGGTAGAAACAATGAAAGGTTTGTCCCATTGAGGTGTAACTAAGATGGGTTTCTTCCTGAATGCCTCTTGAATGTTTTCTAATGCGTCGAGGCAATCTCCTGGAAATTGAAATTTTCTAATATCTTTGGTTTTTGTAACTTCTGTTAGTGGATGAACTATTTCTGCATAATTTGCAATAAAAGGTCTGTAAAAGTTACATAGTCCCAGCAGGGCTTGCACTTGTTTTTTAGATTTTGGGACAGACAGATTAAATATCTTGTTTTCATTTTCTGCAGTGGGAGTGACTGCACCGCCTCCTATTCTGTATCCCAAAAAATCTATATACTTCTTTCCAATGTTGATCTTTTCTGGTGAGATTGTCACATTATGTTTCTTGAGTCTATCCAGTACAGCTTCAAGTGTATGGATATGTGATTCCCAATCTTTAGTGTGGATGCATATATCGTCGACATAATGTACCACATTTGGAATTCCTTTTAGCATCACTTTCATAAATCTGCTAAAAGTGGCTGTACTGTTGACCAGTCCAAATGGCATTACTAACCATTCATACACCTCATCCATGGCTATGAATGCAGTGTATTTTATAGAATCAGGATCCATGTTAATCCGCCAAAAACCTCTGTTTAAGTCAAATGTAGTGAATATTCTGGAAGTACCAATTATGTCTATAATGTCTCTTGGGTCTCCAATAGGTTCATGGTCCAATTTGGTAATATTATTTAACTGTCTGTAGTCACAGCACAGTCGAATCTTTCCATTCTTCTTTTTTACTATGACAGTTGGTGAGGTATAGTTAGCTTCAACTGCTTTTCTTATTTTGTTTTCTTTAAGTAGGTAGTCAATTTCTTGCCTTACTGTGTCTCTATGTGCCATTGGAATAGGGTATACTTTGGTCTTGAAGGGTTCATGTTCCAAAACTTGTATCTTGTGAGTCACAGTTTTTGTGTTGCCTGTTTCTTTTGTTATGACACCTTTGTATTTTTGAAAAAATTTGATCACTCTGTGTTTCATATTATCTGGTATGTCAGATGATATTTTTTCACTGTCAAGGCTGTTCATTTTCATTGCATTGTCATTTTCATCATTTACCTTGATGATGACATTAACAGTTTGCTTTCCTTCTTTATTGTCATCATATGTTCTTAGTTTGTCAATATGTAATTTTTTCACATGTCCTTTGATATTGACACTATAAGTGACATCACTAAGTTTCTCTTCAATTTTGTATGGACCTTCCCATGTGATTTCATTCTTTGTGTTTGGTAAGCATACTAGGACTTGTTGTTCAGGCTCAAATGTTCTCAAATGTCTGTGTCTATTTTTGATTTCTCTGTGTCTTGTACTTTGCTTGATTAGTCTTTGCTTTGCTGCTTCAATACTGTAAAGTATTTTATCTCTAGTGTCTGACATCAGCTGATATCTGTCCTGTATGGCATCTTGTTTACTTATAAGCCTTTCTTTGAAATTCTTTAAGGGACTTGCAGGGTTTTGGCCAAACATTAACTCAAAAGGACTAAAGCCAGTGCTTTCATGTTTGCTGCTGTTGTATGCAAACAGTACTAAGGGTAAATAGTCATGCCATCTGTCCTCCTGGTCCACTGTCACCTTTAATAGCATATTCTTGATGGTTTTGTTTAGTCTTTCAATCACTCCATTTGACTGTGGATGGTACACTGTGCTGTGTACTTGTGTAATGTTTAACATTTTCATAATGGCTTGTGTCATCTGACCCTTGAATTGGCTGCCATTGTCCGACAGAAGTGTTTGAGGGAAACCATATCTGCTAAAAACATTGAGTAATGCGTTGCATATATTTTCTGCATCTATTCGCTTCAGTGGGATAGCTTCACCCCATCTGGTGGCTATGTCCACTATGGTTAGAGCATACATATGTTTCTTCTTTGACATCTTTTTGAATGGTCCTATCAGGTCTATGGCAATTTTCTCGAATAAGAAGTTTGCCTTGTCAGATGATTGTATGGGTGCTGTGTGCCTCCCATCTTTGGGATTATGTCGTAGACACACTGTACATGCCTTGATGTATTCTTTTATCTGCCTTGCCATTTTAGGCCAGTAAAAGTTTTCTGCTATTGTAGTAATTGTTTTCTTGGCGCCCATATGTCCACCTAAAGGACTGTCATGTGTCATTTTGATAATGGTTTCCTGTAACTTTTTGGGAAGAACCACTCTTTTGCACGTACCTTCCTGTGCAATGTTTATTAATATGCCTTTATCTAGCTTGTAATTTTTGTTGTGGCCTGTTTCATTGTCTTTGATAAGTTTCATTTTTATTTCCCTGATTGTGTTATCTTCTTCTTGTAGTTGTTTGAACTCTTGTTTGGACATCAGTTGGCTTCCTATTTCAAGTTTCTCATCAACTTCAATGTCTATGTTCTCTTTTCTTTTGTAGTGGCTCTTGTTTGTACAGTAGCACATACTTGATGGTTGTTATCATGCCAGGCCTTGTATACTTCATCAGTATTGTCCACCACACCTTCAATGTTCCCTATAATAAGATCACAAATGGCGTCTTGTAAGACTCTGGCTCTAACTTTACCATGAAACCAGGGTGAGTTGATGGTGAAAATTGCAGTTGGACACTCTCTCTTTGTGCCATCAGCCATTATCAGTGTGTCTTTTTTCCCATCATACTCTTCTTCTTTCACCATCTTATCACGGACTACAATTGTTGTGCATCCAGTGTCACGAAGACACATACACTTTCGATCATTGATGTACACTGGGTAACATTTCAGTGTGCCATGATCCTTGATAGTGGCCACAGTACTACTAGATTGTGATTCTTCTTGTTTCATTTTTCCTTTATTATCTCCCTCTTGGTAGTCATTCCTTCTCCAGGGCTGATCATGATTTCTGTATCTGGAGTCATGATTGTATCTGCCTCTCCATGATCTTCTACCTTTGCTTTCAAAATGACCTTGTCTTGATCTTTCTTCTGTTTTCTTTCTTATAGGGCTGCCATTAGGTGACACCCTATTTGGTTGTCCTTTATTGTGGTAACACTGCTTCGCCATATGTCCTGGCTTGTTACAGTACCAACAAATAGTTTGTCTGTTGCCTTGGTTTGGCAGACTCTGGTTTCTCATACCTTGCCTTTTTTCTTGACTTTTAATTTGTATTGCTGCAAATATGTCTTGTCTCTTATCCATTTCCACATTCGGATGAGAGTCTTTGAATGTTCGTAATGCATTTGTTAGCTCTGCTTGAGTACGAACTTTCTTGTCAGTCAAATATGTGAATAGGGTTGGTGTTGCATTTTCTAAAAACTTGTCAATTAACACCATGTCTATTATGGCCTTTGGATTGCTCGTATCTATTGCTGTCAGTTCCAGCCATTTTGTTAGTTTGACTTGTGCTTCATGTACTATGATCTGTGGATCTTTGTCCATCTTGATTCTCATTTCATGAAATTCTCTTCTATAATCATTTTCTGACTTTCCAAAATGACATAGAAGTGCCTTTTTGACATTCTTATATATGCTTTTGTCTTCTTTGGCTATACTGTTATAAGCTTCAAATGCTTCTCCAGTTAATTGAGTCATCAGTTGTGCTGGCCAATCTTCTTCATTATAGCCTTTCATAGCCATTATGGATTCGAAATAATCCAGATAAACATCCATTTTTTTCTTTTTGGCTATCATATTTTCTTACTTTGATAGTATCCCTTGGTGCTGACCTTCTATTTGTTTCATCACCAGGATTGTGGCCACTACTGTCTTGCTCCCTTTGTAATTTTAACTTATCGATTGCAAGTTGTTCAATTTCTCTTTTTACTATGAGTCTTTGCATCTCTTCTTCCTTAGCAATTCTTGCTTTTTCTTCAGCTTCTCTTTGATTTTCTTTTTCTTCAGCTTTTCTTCGCTGTTCTTTTTCTTCAGCTATTCTTGCTTTTTCTTCTTCTTCAGCTTTTCTTCGCTGTTCTTTTTCTTCAGCTATTCTTGCTTCTTCTTTAGCAATTCTTTGATTTTCTTTTTCTTCAGCAACTTTTTCTTCAATGAAATCTCTCATTTCTTTTCCTTTTAGTCCGATCTCTTTAGCTATGGCAGTGAATTCCTTGTAGTGATCCATGTTTTGTTTGATTGAATAATATGAATCTAGCAATTCGGTAAGGAATGTATGGATATATATTGATAAAGTTATAAATCGTCCAAATGAAATATCTTGAATTCAAAAATGTTAAGTTCAAATAAGTGACACGTCTAAACCATGAAATCTAGTTTCGACAAGATGAGACAACAAAAGAATCCTCACACGGGATCTTTAGTATACTTTATATATACGCTCCCTCAGATTGACAAAATATATTAAATGGTCCGATCGTTTTGAATAAAAGTCACTTGGTTAAAATTTCAATTTTTGAGTAGTTTTTAAACAATTTAGTTCACTCCATTAATCCAAAATTGCGATAATCAAACTCTTCACACAATGAATGGATAAGAATTCCGTTTCTTTATTTATAATTCACACCAACACATTGAATAGTCCATGGTCCATAGCTTCTCGGTTCGATGTTATGTTTACTATTACTAATATTTCCTGGAATCAACTAGCATTAAGCCTGTTGACGTCACGACCTATATATGTTCACCGTGTGTCACCATTCAGTAAGCCTACACGACCCAGATTCCAGTACTGTGTAGTATGCTTGTACTGTCGTCTAATGTGACGTAGAACCAACTAGGCGACCTAGTTGTATATACCGTACACCGTGGTGACCATGCGCCTGTATGCCGCCATTTTGAAATCTTCTTGTATTTTCATTGAACCACAAAAGTTTATTCACAGCTTCTTACGAACTTGAATATTCAAAAATACTATAGCTGGTATTATTTCTTATTTTAAAGAATACTTTCCTTTTTTGGAAATATCCAATACTTATTTCCACGAAACCTCTTTCAAGTCTTTCTTGAAATCTCTTGTACAGTGTTCACATGGAACTTTTACTTCGACACCAATGTAACGATGTTACTTTGTAACTCTTTTTATGTAGGCGTTCTCACAATAATTAATCTTGTGCACAATAATTCACTGAAGAATTCATTTATCCAAAACAACTTTAATATACATATATATTGTACACATAAGAATCATTTGAGGTAATATAACGTGGAAATCTTGAATCATTCATCACAGAACCTTCCTCGACGGAAGTCTACACACCACTGTTCGCCCAACACTTTCAACCAATAGAAATGCTCCTTTCTTCCCGCGTCCACCATACATGTGACCTTACGTCACAAAATTATGTTAATCAGATGTGACATAGTCCTCCTTCAATGTTTGAAAATAATGTTGTTTTCGCATCTTTTAGCACGGTCATCAGATTTTGAACATTGTTTGGCATATTTTAACCACATGCGAGTATCAAAGTTTGCCAAATAAGGGGCTATAACCTCAGCTCACCTCCCATTGCCGACTGATCATGTTTTGGTAGTGAAGTTTTTGTATATGCTGCAATACAAATGTGTCAATGTTTATCTTTTAACAATGAACACGTTCAATGAAATATATGACAGTTAATTCTCTGTATCCCCCCCCACCCCAACCCGCCAAGAATCCCAACACATCGACGTAAACATCGGAGACACGCCTCGTTCTCAATCTATGGGTTACTCTCAGACCGAGAGCTCGTTTCCGACCTCACGCACGTCACGCTCTTACTCTACCACAAGCGGAAAGTGACCTTCACCCGAGGACAGTTGGCTAGTGAAGTTTGACCTCAGGCACGTCATGCTCTAACTCTACCACAAGCGGAAAGTGACCTTCACTCGTGGACAGTTGGCTACCGAAGTTTGAACTCACCCACGTCACGCTCTTACGCTACCTTCAACCGAGGACATTAATAACCCCCTTTCCAGTCCATGACGGACTATAGGGCAAGTGAAGTAGCGTTCACAAGTTTTATTTAGCCACCACTAACGAGCAAGGGATTGTGTGGCAAGCACAATGCCCTGGGGGCCTTGCACCGCTACCAGCACGCTACTGCTAGATCACCGCGACCCATAAACCGGGGATAGTTGGCTAGGGAAGTGAGACCCCACGAAAAATGTTTTTTTTCCCTATTCGATTAAATTAGTTTTCTTCTGAAACTTTTATTAAAATCTTAGCCAAAATGAAGTGTTTTTTTCGTTACATAAGTTACTTGCATAGGGTAATTTTCATGAATCTAATTACACTAAATTACATGAAACTATCTGTAGCAAATTACATAAAATTAAATGAAGCTACTGCCATGAAATAACTTACAGGAAATTACAAGAATGCAATGAAGTAACAAAATGTACACTAGGCTACATGAAGGTACTTACATGAAAATATGTACATGAAATTACATTTTTTTAAAAATTAAATAAAACAATATAAATACCATTATGATGAAACTACTAAAATTGAAAGTACCTATTATAAATTATTTACGTGGAATTGCATACAACAAATTCTATGAAATTAAATAACACTTAAGGGGCCGTCCATAAAGTACATCACGCTATTTTTGACAATTTTTAACTCCCCCCTCCCCCCTGTCACAAACTGTCACACATCTCGGACCCCCCCCCTAAAGTACGTCACACTTTCGAACAAAAATGATGTTTTTTGTAAACAAAATAATCAAAATTTAATATAAAACAGCGTGACGTCACACATGGACGGACCCCCCCTCCCCTGTCACAAACTGTCACACTTTCTTACACCCCCTCCCCCCTCTGGAGCGTGACGTACTTTATGGACGGCCCCTAAATGAAATTAAATACACGAAAAAGTTACATGTAATTACTTTCATGGAATTAATTAATATTCAAACCACACTCAACGTAACTTCGAGGACACGATAGTTTTGTGAGTTGCTTTGAGTACTTCAAGTAAGTCTATTCGTTAAGAGAGGAGAAGAAGAGAGCATGTTTCTTTGTAATGATCTTTAATTGAATAGTTAAGAAGTGCAACGATGTGGTCGATTAGGTTGGTAAAGTCGAGTGAGTGTCGTTGGTTAGTAAGTTAAACCTATAAAGGGCCGCCCATAAATGAGGTCACGCGATTTTGGCCGATTTTTATACCCCCTCCCCCCATCGTCATACTTCGTCACAAAAACTTAGATCCCTTCCAATGGGGGCCGTCCATAAAGTACGTCACGTTCCAGAGGGGGGAGGGGTTGTAAGAAAGTGTGCCAGTTTGTGACAAGGGGGAGGGGGCGGGGTCCGGTCATGCGTGACGTCACGGTGTTTTATATTCCGAGATTTGTGACAATTTATGACAGGGGGAGTTAAGAATGCTCAAAAATAGCGTGACGTACATTATAGACGGTCCCATATAACGTCACGAGGCTTTGACACCCCCCCCTAAAAGCCGTATTTTCTAATTGAAAAAAAAACAACAACCATGTTTCACATCAATTTTCGGACATTTAAATATGTATTTAGTGTAAGTCTGCACTCTAATATGTAACACGCGTGAAGACATTTAAAATGTCAAGTTAAAAAAAAATTCAAGCACGCAAATATTTAAGTGGAAGTTTTATTTCAAATTGCGCGTTTTTTTATGTGACGTCACATTTCTTAAACACCACCCTCCCACTCGCCACACATCGTCACAAATGCGTGACCCCCTCCCCCCTCTAGGCGCGTGACGTCATTTATGGACAGCCCTTGAGTCGGTAATATAGAGGGAAAGATAATAAAACTATATGGATGTATTAGGCTCTGCAATGATATACCGGTATGTGTCGGGCAGTTTGCTCTTGAAAAAGGAATCAAAGATAAACGATTTATTATGGAATCAGTACGGTGATTAAAAATCTTTTGGTACTAATAACCAGCTGGACTCTTTTTCTCGTGAGATCTGCTATGACATAACCTGCCAATCATACATAAATCAGGTGGGCGTGTTTCGCTTCGTCCTTTCAACAAAAATAACATGGTCTGCTTAATGAACAGGGGTAATAAAATATCGGTTTCAATCCGTGCATTCTATCGCGTTAAGCTAGGCGTACAATTATACCCCGGGTCACAGGTCCAGAGTTTAGAAGACAAAACTGTGTGAACGAAGATTCCTTGTTAAAACAACATGTAAATATGGATATTTTATAGAAACACTGGTTTTAAACCTACAATATCACTTATTAAAGACAAATATGCTTATCCATACAAACACATACAAGTTTTCCTTCTTCCCGTCCGGAATTCGGGCGTGGAATGGGTTGCCTGAAGAATCCAGGAAAACCAACACTTTATCAGCATTTAAATCTCTAATAAAAATGCAGGACTAAACACAAACTATAGATAAGCGTAGGACGCAATAATCTTCTGTATAGAACAGTGGTTCCTAACCTTTTGGGGTCTATGCACCCCTTCAGATGCCAAAAAAAGTTCATGCACCCCTTCAGATGCCAAAAAAAGTTCATGCACCCCTTCATGAAACTTCCAGAAAATGCATTAATCAAGTATGTTTATTTTGAGGAACATAACAGTTTTGACAATAGGCAACAGGTAATTTAGTGAGAGATCTGTTGCTACTTATGATCAATCAGCGATTAAAATCTGGGGACTGTTTTGGACAAAGCAACTCTCATGTCATCCTCTGTATTCAACGTATTCTTTGCCTTGGTTTTAATCGTCAAAAGTGTGGAGAGTCCTGCTTCACAGAGATAGGTTGTGGCAAATGGAGGAAGAGTCAGTACTGCCCTCTTGGCTAGATGTGGGTAGGAATATAGCTGGGAGCACCAAAATTCAATCAAGGTATTGCAACTGAAAGCACTCCTCAGTACTTCTCTGGTTCTCAAATCAATCAGGTCATCTTTAGTAAGGCCACTGTCATCAATGTTGTCCAAGTCACAGAGAAAAGCATTGCGAATCCATAGGTCTTTCCTAGCAATTTCTTGACAGAAATACCCATGAAAAGACTTTTGCAATGTTCAAAGATGCTCTGAAATTTCCCCTTTGATGTTGTCAGGCAGTGATCCCTCAGTGCGTCTTTCTGCAGCAGAAAATTACAACTTCATCCAAGAGTGGAAGTTGGTCAAGTTGGACTTTTCTAGTCGTCTTTGGAATAGTGTCAGTTTGTTAAGCAAGGCTTGCAATCTCTCAGTACCATCCATTACAGTCACAGCAGGTCTTTGGAGAGATGTGTTCAACTCATTCAAGATGGAGAAGATGTCAGCAGAAAGATGCGCCAACGAGTATCTAAGTACCTATCAAAAAGGTTGTATATGGGCGCCTTTGACGCGGCATGCCTTGCTTATGGTTTATATTTTCAGATTACATCATTAGTTTTTCCTTCTTCTTTTCTTTCTTCCTCTTTTTCTTATTTGTTCTCTGAATCGTTCATGCACCCCCTGGAACCTGCTCATGCACCCCTTGGGGGTGCATGCACCACTGGTTAGGAACCCCTGGTATAGAAGGAGCGTCTGTAAACAGATAAGATAAGATATACAATGTCCTAAACATGCCGAATTACTTATTGGGGACACAAATTTTTTATTTAGAATTTAGACTCACACCGATGTAAACTCCTACATGCCTTACGAAAACATACATTACACGTTTTAACTAGACTCTAGCGTTGGAAGTCCCAGCCTGCCTAGGGTCGCCCTGACTTCTTTAAATTGAGCTGAAAAACTTTCGGCAACATCACAGTTTAGATTTGGGGGGCGTGGCAAAGCTCGGCTCAACCCTAGATCAATTAACTTTTGTATCTAGAACCAAAATTATAGTCTTGCGGTTTGCTGAAAGGCACGAATGATCCCCACCCCACCCACCCCCCACCCCAAAACACCCACACATATCAAGGATTCTCATATTCTTTTACACTTGATATTGGAAAAATCGAAAGTGGCGGTGCTTTGTCCTCGGCGATATTCGATGTTAGTTCATGTTTTAATGCACACACACACTTCCATCTGCTTAGATTAACTCTCGTGCTTTTTTATTTATTAAACAAAAACTTCAGAAAGTTTAAATGTTTGTGCCATAAGAAGGAGAAAGAACCTCCACTTCTACTCGAGGAAATTATAGATCTCAGTTATAGGAGTTTCGAGAACGTACATTGTTTGAGATGGATGGTCAGAGTATCCTCTTTGTTAACATGATGTGCCGAAGGACTGGGTAAGTATTGGAAAAGAAGTTTACTTTTGAAGTGAATTTTCAAGATAAAGATATTCGTCGCTGACACACCCGAGAGCATTATTGTAACTGTTGTGCTGTGGACTTTTCTGATGGGAGGACCTGTGTTTAGACTTTTCTTCAGCCTGCATCTTGTCCTGATCTTTGCTGACTGTTCACGTAAGTTGAGTCTGGAATATATATAGCGCCTAATGTTAACGTAAAATTGCATCACGTACATAAAAAAATAATTTACTGCAATAAAAGAAAACGAAATATTTAATTAAGTTTTTTTTGGCCCACGACGCTGCGCCTTGTTTACTGTAAATATATTTCCACTAGTCACGTTTGTATAAATTTGTATTATAGGATTAATAAAATAGTTTTTAAAAACACTACAGACAATAATCACCTTCCATAATATGGAAAAAAAGACATAAACAAAACAAAATATATTAAAATTAAAAAAAAATTATTAAAGAAAACAATAGTAAAGATCTCTGCAGTTTTGTATGAATGAAAGCGAGCTATACATTTATAACTAGGGCGTTATAGATATGGTGCTTTTATGGATTTTTTATAGTTCAAAGCTGTAAATGCCGCTTAAAGAATTGTTGCTTCACCGTGCGTTAATTTACCTGTTTTATCACAAATTTGAATCAACTTTAATCTCCACATTATTGAGCATGTTCTTTGAAATAATTATCAATATGAGTTTTTATAGAATTTTTAAAAGAAGAATTGATCTGCAAGGGAGAAAAAAATACATTGAAGGGAAATAAGCCATAACATTTTTTAAAAATTAACTATGATATATAACATTATTTTTTAATAATTTATACAAATTAGTTATTGATTTCAAGTAATGCCTTTGGCCTTTACACTTTATTTTAAGATTTTCTTTGCTCTGTTACCCCATAGCCTGTTTATAAATTATATAAATATAGTTAAGGGATAATGAAAATCTTTTAAAAGGCGGAAGGTGTGACAGAGAATTAATTTGTCCCAAGTTCGTAAACGGTACAATACGTTTTGCTCACGTACGTTAACGTTTAAATTTTAACGTAACTTTAGTTGCAATTAAAGAAGAAATGAATGGTTTTAGGAGATGTCTGTGGGTACTTTTAATTAAAAATTAAACAATTCACCGTGATCAACAGTATAATTTCTACGAAAAAAAACTAAATGATTCCCAGAAGTAGATAAAAATGGGATGAGGTCTTTATAAATTCATTCAACATCAACGAAACAATTCAATATGGTTAATCTGTCTCCAGCTTGCCAGAAGTACTGGTTCGGGCCGCAGTGCCAGTACCGATGTCTCTGTTCGAACCAGGATGACTGTGAGACAAAGGAGTTTTGTAAGGACGGAATCGACTGTGAATATCGATACTTTGGACCTTATTGTCAATACGGTAAACAGATCTCATAACTATTCTTCCATCCAGCACTATGCCAAGTAAAAACGTGTGCTCATAATCCCTGTTTCAAATTTTAGCACGGTGATAGTTTAAGATGTTAATAATGAACTGGCTTTTTTCTTCTCATTTTCAACGCAACCTATGGCAAATAAAAATGTAATTAATGAGATTCCTAATTTCTTGCTGCATTGTTTAATTTTGTGGACGATGAAAACATCTAAAATATTTTGATATCAGACAAACCGCAAAGCGTGTTTAGGGCTTAAAATGTTTGTTTGTTTCACGAGATAAAAATTGTAAACTCCATTTGCGGAATAAAAAGTTTCATAAAATAAAAGTTCAGAAAAAGTTTCAGAAGCTTTAAAAAGTTAACAGTGACCCATCCGGGTATGAGAAATTTTTAATAATAATTTTAATTCCCCTAAAGACCAAGTGCGTTGCTCTAATTGATTGCATAATTTGTCTAGTTACTTTGTAACTTAAGTAGTTGCAAAAGTCACACATCGCCATCTCTGTGTTGTAATGTGTTTGAAGGTGTTTGAATGGGTTCAAGGGTGCTGGAATTGTAATATTTTAAAACATAACGGGAAGTGGATATTTGTCATGCAGTCTCACTCATATTTTGTTCGTACTGGGAAGTGGTTTGTTAGAATGGGTTTCAAGGAGATCTCAGCGTGTGTGTTTAAGGTGTTGATCTGTTTAGATCTGTTATAACGAAAAAGAAAATATTTTTTCAGGAATATTGTTCACTAATTTAAATAATTAGGTGGCAAATTATGATCGCCAACGAAATACGACTCACAAGCCGTTACAGCTAAGTAATGACTTTTTTTTTAACTTTGAAAGTCAAAGCTACACATCAGATGTGCAATACTTAACACTTTTCAGAAAACCTGAGAGAAAGCGCAAAGAACACGCATCCCAAAGAGTCTGACAACCCCGTCAACGTTTATGAATGGCATGATCCTATCGTCTTCTCTTGGGTTAGAATTCATGTCAAGAACTCCACAGGTATAATAATACAGTAGAAGTCCGATAATCCGGCACGTTCGGGATCGGCTCGGTGCCGGACTATCGAAAATTCCGGTCTATCGGGCGATGCCCCTTCTTTTTAGTGTAGGCTTTGCCGTAAAACAAATGTACTTTGTTTTTTTAACTACATACATACATAAATCGTAATTATAAGAACAATTAGGTTAATAATTAAAATACAAATACAGTATGCAATTATTATTGCTGCAAATACAACAAAGTTTATTTTACATTTCGTATAATTTATGTACACGTACTATAAAACATATTTCACTTATATTTAAAAAAAAGTCACGAATGTCTTTTTGTTTTCTTGACTTTGGGTGTTAATTATAAAATTTATTTTTAATGATATGGAAATCAATAATTTCTGAAGCACTGTAGCTAGTACTAGACTCAGTAAAAGAGATAAACTTATTTAGTGATTCTGCAGCTTCTGCTCAGCTGATTTTTTCCTTTACTTCAGTTTCGGCATCTGAGTCACTTTCCTCACGATTTTGAGTAGGCTGAGGGTTTACAGAGCGCTTCCGGGTGATCCCGAACTACCCCGAAAACTTCCGAATAGCTCTCGAGCGTTTTTATTTGCTTGAAAGACACACTTTTGGAGAAACTTTTTTTAAAAACAATTTTCCGGAGCAATGCCGGACTATCGGGCTTTCCGGACTGTTGGATGCCGGACTAATGGACTTCTACTGTAGTTCCCTGTCATTGTAATCGTTGCGTGTTTCCCCCCTTTTAGTGTAACACTTTTCTACCACAGTATTTTGACACTTGCCATCACACATTTTAAACATAGTGAATCTCAAACTACCAAACAATGGCAGCATGGCGTCGTGATTTTCAATAATAGTAATAGAATCAGAAATTTGGTTACTGAGGTTTACACACCGATACGAAATCAGAAATTTGGTTACTGGGGTTTACACACAGATACGAAATCAGAAATTTGGTTACTGAGGTTTACACACAGATACGAAATCAGAAATTTGGTTACTGAGGTTTACACACAGATACGAAATCAGAAATTTGGTTACTGGGGTTTACACACAGATACGAAATCAGAAATTTGGTTACTGAGGTTTACACACAGATACGAAATCAGAAATTTGGTTACTGAGGTTTACACACAGATACGAAGTCAGAAATTTGGTTACTGAGGTTTACACACAGATACGAAATCAGAAATTTGGTTACTGAGGTTTACACACACATACGAAATCAGAAATTTGGTTACTGAGGTTTACACACAGATACGAAATCAGAAATTTGGTTACTGAGGTTTACACACAGATACGAAATCAGAAATTTGGTTACTGAGGTTTACACACAGATACGAAATCAGAAATTTGGTTACTGAGGTTTACACACAGATACGAAATCAGAAATGTGGTTACTGAGGTTTACACACAGATACGAAATCAGAAATTTGGTTACTGAGGTTTACACACACATACGAAATCAGAAATTTGGTTACTGAGGTTTACACACAGATACGAAATCAGAAATTTGGTTACTGAGGTTTACACACAGATACGAAATCAGAAATTTGGTTACTGAGGTTTACACACTGATACGAAATCAGAAATTTGGTTACTGAGGTTTACACACAGATACGAAATCAGAAATTTGGTTACTGAGGTTTACACACAGATACGAAATCAGAAATTTGGTTACTGAGGTTTACACACAGATACGAAATCAGACATTTGGTTACTGAGGTTTACACACACATACGAAATCAGAAATTTGGTTACTGAGGTTTACACACACATACGAAATCAGAAATTTGGTTACTGAGGTTTACACACAGATACGAAATCAGAAATTTGGTTACTGAGGTTTACACACAGATACGAAATCAGAAATTTGGTTACTGAGGTTTACACACAGATACGAAATCAGAAATTTGGTTACTGAGGTTTACACACACATACGAAATCAGAAATTTGGTTACTGAGGTTTACACACAGATACGAAATCAGAAATTTGGTTACTGAGGTTTACACACAGATACGAAATCAGAAATTTGGTTACTGAGGTTTACACACAGATACGAAATCAGAAATTTGGTTACTGAGGTTTACACACAGATACGAAATCAGAAATTTGGTTACTGAGGTTTACACACAGATACGAAATCAGAAATTCAATGACTATTTTTTGCACATAGTTACGAAATCTTAAATTTATTAACATATAATGAAATATGACAAAAATACATTATTAAATTGACATTCTTATACAATCCATTCGATGAAGACATTTAGATAGATATTGTATAGATGTCACACGTTTTACTTACAAAAAATGCAATACAATTTTCGTTGCAATTAAAAATAAATATAGTATTTTCTAAACACAAAGTTTCTGTTCTAATTAAAAATATTATATCATTTATTGCTATGTATAAAAAGCGCACTCATAGATTGTTGTACATTACACGTACTATCATATATATATAAATATATTTATATTTAATATATTTATATATATGTATGTTATATATGTTTTTAATTTAAAAAGTTCATACAAGAATTATTCTAAAAAATAAAAACACACATATTTTGTTCTGCATTAAATTCTGCAACGTTTCATAAACCTTATAATTTTTTTTAAAACAAAGCAAACCTGACAAATGTAGTTGTCAACTATATGGGCTCGAATTCAATCGGATTGTCGGACACATGGAGACAATGTCCAGACCAACGTTTGTCGTGGCACACCTGCAATATCTTGGACATCTTCTGTTTATCGAATCCTCAAACCAAATTTCTTCAGATCAACTTAACAGGACAATATGCCGAAACTGAGATCTTCATTAGCGGTGGTGAATGTTTTAGTTTTGTAGATAACATTACATGTATTTTACTTGCTAATTTACACGTTAAAAATTTAGCTTTAATATATTGAATGAGATAAATGATGGAGAGAAAAAAAACAACTTTATGATTTTTAAAGTTTAAAAAAAAATTATCTCGTGTTTTAATATAATATTTTTATAGCATTATAATATTTAACTAGGCATAAATTATCTATAGGATAGTTAACTTTTAATAACATTATTTTGTGACCATAAGATAACATGAAAAGACGTGTAAATGCAGTGGCGTAGCTATTGATGTGTAGGGATTTTGGGACCCGGGGGGCTTGTTCTCTTTTGGGGGCGGGGGCCTGCATACATGGCGGTGATTCAATATTTAATTTTTTTTAAAATTTGGACACTCCTTTTGGGCCCCCCTAAAGTGGGGGCCCGGGGGACTTTCGAATTTGGCCCCCCCCTCCCATAGGTACGTCACTGTGTAAATGTAGATGTTAATTTATCAATCAATGGGAGATGATGTTACTTAAAGTCATTTATTATTAAAATAATTGTTTATGATTGCTCACACGTTGATGCCAAGTCTAATGTATGATTTAGCCAAAACCACTGCGTCACTGTCGCCTTGCAGTTAGTAGGGTCTTTAAATTGTCAAACTACATAAATCTGAAGCGACTCCTTTAAACCCTGTACTAGTACTAGTTAAAATAACATGTTTACTGTTTACTAGGTCGCTCCTTGTAGCTGCCTTTATTGTGCAATGTGTTTCATTGAATTTCATTTGAAAATAAATTGTTTATGTATGTACATAGAAAACCTTAATCTTTTCATCTCAGACATTAATATTTTAATCTACTATCTCTGTCTATCTGTTTAGGTCGAGTATTAGCACAAGGAGATGAATTGTTTAAGTCTAGTCCGATCATGCACGTGACGAAATCAATCGATACGAATGAATCCTCGCTGGCGTCTTCTGTCGAGGGGATGAAGGGAGTCGTGAAATGTCATTTTAAATTCTCAAAGCCTAAGGCAGTCAACCGATTCTTCATCAGCCATGCCCAAGGTGATACAAGGCAGTTTGATCATGGTAGACTAGGTGATACAAGGCAGTTTGATCATGGTAGACTAGGTGATACAAGGCAGTTTGATCATGGTAGACTAGGTGATATAAGACAGTTTGATCATGGTAGACTAGGTGATATAGGACAGTTTGATCATGGTAAACTGAGAATTGAGAAAGTCTGAAACGCAAAAATTGACTCGAAGAAAGACGTTTATTCGTTTAAAGACAATCGTCCAAATGTATTTGCACCGGTAAACCTCCTTTCACGAAGCTACTTCGAGCATTTTCTTTTACATAGTCATAACACCAGAATTCAGCTTGGTTAAAGGAGATCGGAAGTTATCTAATTTTACGCTATCCAATTTTTGTGATGTTAACTGGTAACAATGGCGTAGCTAGGGGGTGCAGGGGGGACATATGTCCCCGGGCGCCACGTTAGTGGGCGCCAAAATGAGTGTGAAAACTAATTATTCAATTTTATTTTAATGTAAACTAATGTATCCCAAATACGTTTGCAAGTTTGAATTTTGGAGCTCCACAAATATCTTAATTTTAAACCAGTTGGCAATCATGATTTTGGCGCCCCCATTGAGCATTAAGGGGCGCCATTCTACTCATAAACAAATGACATGTCCATAATGTTATATTTCTGATGGCGCTTTTTTTTTAAAACTTTGAGTTGCTGGGAGCTGAAAATTGAGAAAAAAAAACAACTTGGCGCGATATTTTGAAAAGAATACTTAACTGTATTAAGTTCTAGTTTCAAAAAATTTCGCACTGCGTGGCCATGAGGCACATCTTCATAAGGACGAGGATAAAAATGTTGGAAACTTTCTCTCTGTGATCAAATTCGTTGCTCAGTATGATCCATTGTTAGAAAAAAACAATAACTACAACATGCCCGAGAAAATCCAGGTTCAGTATCTTATTTATCATCGGAAATAAAAATTGAATCAATCCACCTACTTACATCGACTGTAAGGAATCAGCTGTTGAGTGAAATCAGAAAAAACATGTACTAGGATATCTTAATGGACTCAACACCCGATCTAGGTCACGGGGAACAGCTTTCTCAAGTCATCAGATTTGTGGATGGTAATTTTCAAATTATAAAATTAACCATCAAATAATCATTTTTTAGTTTTTGTTCAGATACATTCCAAAGACGCAGCAAGCCTTGAAAGAGTTATAGTAGAGTAACTGGAGTCATACCTCTAGCCGACTGTCGGTCACAATGTTATGACAATCCTGCTGTAATGACTGGGCATTTATACTGCCTTCAAAAGTGAATATGTGCCAGAAATCATAGAGCATTCTTCGTCAACTGACAACCACAGCTTAAACCTAGCAGGAGTACACTCAGCTAATCAGGATCCAGTTGTTATCACGTTTTTTTTAAAATAGTTGAAAGTATATATACTTATTGGGAAGAATTAAAAAGAGTTGTGCCAATCACAGCGAAGATGGAGTCTGAAACACGTTGGAGTGCACGATCAGAAGCTGTTAAAGCTATTTATTTATGAAGGACTAGATGAACTAACTTTTGGTCAATAAGTTCTCAGAGGCATGCAAGGATTTTGGTCTAACGATAAGCCTAAAAAAGACCAACATTATGAGACAAGGAACAGACTGCTTCCCAGCAATTTCCATTGAGAGAAACACCTTGGATGTTGTCGATGATTTTACCTACCTTGGCAGTAACATCACAAGCACACTCTCCCTGGAAAATGAAATTGAAACCACAATTGGCAAGGCTGCATCATTAATGGCTAGACTGAATAAAAGAGTGTGGAACAATGCACAGCTTACTGATAGGACGAAAATCACTGTGTACCAGGCCTGCGTGCTCAGCACACTCCTCTATGGCAGCGAGTGCTGGATGACATATGCCAAACAAACAAAGCAACTCAACAGCTTCCACTTACGATGCTTGCGCAGGATTCTGCACATCAAGTGGCAGGATAAGATCACGAATGTCGAGGTACTCAGAAGGAGTCATATGATGAGCATGCACTCAATCCTGAGTGAGAGGCGCCTGCGGTGGTTGGGACATGTCCGCAGGATGAGCCCGGAGCGCATTCCAAGAGCCTTGCTTTACGGCGAGCTGGCAACTGGTATGCGGAAGAGAGGACGCCCCTGCTTGCGCTTCAGGGATGTCTGCAAGAAAGACATGACTCTGGCGCAGATTGACCATAAAACGTGGGAGACCATTGCTGTGGAGCGCACCTCCTAGCGGGCAAAAGTGCGCGAGGGCATTCAAGTCGCGGAAGCCTCCATTACAGCCAGGAGCGAGGAGAAAAGGGCCAGGAGAAAGGGGAAGGTAGAGGAGCAGGAGGAAACGCCATCATCCCATGAGGATGGATGGGTGCCATAGATAGAGATAGATAGAGAGAGATGAACTAGTAGGGCTGTTGGAAAAAATATCAGAAGATGCAACTATGACGCGTGACACCAGAAGTGATGCAGAAACTTTGCTGTCAGATATATCAAACTTTAACTTCCTAGTTTTGTTACATTTCTGGAACACCATACTTAGGATAATTGATCGTGTCCAGAAACGGTGGCAGGATCCTACTATGAATTTCAAGGAAGCATCAACTGATCGTGAATCGCTGGAGCTAGAACTTGTCAACATTCATGATTATTTTAGACAGAGACTTACAAATGCTGCTTAGTACCTGGACTGAAGTTCTACCGGAAGCCCTTTTGGATCTTTTTGGTTTTATCGTCTAATATGAAAATGATGTATTTCCGAATCTGCGCATTTCACAGCAAATACTTCTATGAATTACTGTTTCAATTGCAAGCTGTGAGCGGCCCTTCAGCAAACTGAAGCTTATATTGTCTAATTTACGTGCTTCAATGGGACAAGGTCATCTGAGTGATCTTGCACTCCTTAGCAACGAAAGAGAAACACTTGAGAATAATAATTTTGACAATGTGATTGACGAGTTTGCGACTGTCAAATCAAGGAGGATCAATTTGTTGTAGACTATGTCTAGTCATGTATAATTAGTAGAGTATATATATTTTTTTCAAATAAATTGTTTACATTCGTATAGAGAATTATTAGTCTGTATTCTATTTCATTAAAATACAAGATGCTTAGAAAATGAACTATATAAACCGTAAATTACACAATTTCCTTGAGGTCTCAGTGAGCCCCGAGAATCTGTCGGTCCGGGAAGGGGCGCAGATTTTGTATCATGTCCCCGGGCGCAGATGACCCTAGCTACGCCACTGACTGGTAATGAACATTTCAAATTCTAACAATTGTTTCTTCATCGTTTGATTTTATTTATGCCTCGTTCTTTTGTTTTTTGGGTAGTTAAACTGTAACTGTTGTAAACTGCTAGAAAGTCAGTGAACTTATTCGGTACACATTTCAATCTAACTGAATCAAGTGATGATTGACAACTTCTACCAAGGCGCCCCTGTGCTGCACATCAACAGTCGCAAAACAGTCGAACACATGTACAGATTTAGGGAGACGGTGGTCAGGTCGCCTACTGTCGTTGTCGATGAAATACTCGTCACGAGCACTGTGCCTCTCAGCTACATCGCCGGTACCGACACTTGCGACACGAACATCTATGGCGGTGAGTTTACTATGTAGACGGGGTGTTTCTTGTTTCGCAAGTTTGATTGTCATTATGACAGCAATTTTAAACGTTTCCTTGCTCATAAACCTAATTATTTTAATTTTATAAAAAAAATTGTTGAATATTATATACAAAGTTGTGCTGTCGCGCAGTGGCGCCTGCGGCGCCCACTTTTTTTTTGGTCAAAAACCCAAGTAACTTATATGTGTATGGTGCATACTAAATATTCCTGAAATGTACACAAAGTATTTATATAATATTTTTTACAGTGCTAATCACAACACGATTTTTAAACTAATTTTAGAAAGCTGCGCACCAAACGACTGCACCAAAAAATAACTCTTTTCGAACGTCAACATGAAAATAATAATGTGGAGGGTGTTCAATGTTAATCTGGAAACCAAAATGATTATGATTTTTAAGTCTATATTTTCTTCAATTTTTTTAAAAAAGCAGACTGATGTCCCTTAGCGTTAGGCCACAGTCATACATAATTGAGGGTAAATATATACATAATTATTTCTTTTGAAACTCGTCATCTTTCTGTTAGGCCTGCTTCAACTTTGTCTTGAATCTCATCACATGTCCGTTAAATCTTGTTTCATGTATATATGAACATTTATGGACACCTGTTATACAGAAATATTTATATCGGGTCCCCTTAAGATTATATTGATAGACTTTTACAGATGGACATTCTGTTTATTATAATATTATGAGTACTCTAAACAATTGAAAACTTCGTTTATTGTTCAATCGTTTTATTTGACATTTCTTTAACTGATTCTCATCTAACAATTATTCCATTGTCCCAACCAAAAAAAATAATTTTAAAATATATAATTTTTAAGAACATCCACAAAGAAATTAAAACAATTCAAAATAAAAATATAAACAAACAAACAATACACAACTAATTATTATTTATTAGACATCCGTATGGGAAACGATTCATACCGATTCCCAACGATTTTAATTATAAACTGCAACCTGGGTTATTTAATAGATTTTTGCTTACGTCATTTGGATCAGCTTCGAAATATTCAAAATGTCTTTCAATTGTTATGAATAAAATAAATTTCTGTTGTACGATCTTTTTAAATCCCTTATGTTAACTTCACCGCCGTCTCGTCATCTCTCTCTGTCTGTCTTGGGCGGGCGGGCGGTCTGAAAAACAAAAGTAAAAAAATTAAAATATTTAAAAAATATTTTTTTAAAAAGGACACGCTTTTAACATAATCACTACTTTTAGTTATGTCTCATATATAAGGGATTTATAGTCAAAAACTTTGTTTTTACAGCTATTTTTTAAAACTTATAATAAAAACTCTTTAAAATTCACGTCTGAAGCCCACATTTCTTTTTTACCACTATTTTTTTTATACCAAACACCTCATAAGCGCCCGCCAACGTTTTATAACACAGTGTTGTGTTCACGTGGTGAACTCATGGATGTCAACAAAGCAGACGGGTACCGATGCTTATATATAGACTATAGATAAACTAAAAATGCAATAATTTCCAATACGGTACATTCGAACGATCTGAAATTTTGATACAATGCATTGTCATCCAAGATCTATCTGTGGTAAAAATTTTAGATCTCTAGGACCATCAGAAAATGTATAATTTTACGTTTCAAGTTTTGAAGGAAGGATGGATACATACAAACATTGTGACTTAAATAAAAGCGTGTAAAAATGACCCACTTCCCGTGCGCCGATCGAGCTGAAATTTGGCACACGGACCCGTCTCACCTACCAATGAATGGTATCAAAATTTCAGATCGATCGATCGTACCGTAATTAAATTAATGCATTTTTAGTTTATCCTTATATGAGGTATGTAATTCAAATTCACTGTTTGTTATTTTTTTTTCCCACGTGAATGTTTGAGTTGACGCGACCCATCGAAGTACCGCGTGCTTTTGTCTACATTTTACGTGTCATGCTGAGCTCAGTCCCCCCCCCACCCCCCTAGGGTTATGAAGCAAAATTGAGTTAAGAGTTTGAAAATACTGTTAGTTATGTCTCATATATAAGGGATTTATAGTCAAAAACTTAGTTTTTACGGGTTTGTTTTTTAAATCCCTTATATTAACTTCACCGCCGTCTCGTCATCTCTCTGTGTCCGTCTTGGGCGGGCGGGCGGGCGGAAAAACAAAAGTCAACAATGACCCACTTCCCGTGATGCCATTGGGATGAAATTTGGCACACGGACCTGTGTCACCTAACAATGCATCGTATCAAAATTTCAGATCGATCTAACGTACCGTAATTAAATTAATGCATTTTTAGTTTATCCTTATATAACGTATGTAATTCAAATTCACTGTTTGTTATTGTTTTTTTTTCCACGTGAGAGTTTTAGTTGACGCGTTGACGCGACCCATCGAACTACCGGCGTGCTTTTGTTTACATTTTACGTGTCACGCTGAGCTCGGTCAAGCGATCGGTGACCAGACTTTTTCCCTCTCCCCCCACCCACTCCCCCAGGGTTATGAAGCAAAGTTGAGTTAAGACAGTTTCAGTCTGTAAATGTTTGTCGCGTTTGAAAATAATCAATACTGTTAGTTATGTCTCAGATATAAGGGATTTATAGTCAAAAACTTTGTTTTCTACGGGTTTTGTTTTATTAAATCCCTTATATTAAGTTCACGGCCGTCTCTCTCTGTCTTGGGTTCGCAGTCGGTCGGTCGGGCGGGCGGAAAAACAAAAGTAAACAATGACCCACTTCCCGTGATGCCATCGAGCTGAAATTTGGCACATAGGACTCGTGTCACCTAACAATGCATCGTATCAAAATTTCAGATCGATCGAACGTACCGTAATTAAATTAATGCATTTTTAGTTTATCCTTATATAACGTATGTAATTCAAATTCACTGTTTGTTTGTTTTTCTTCCACGTGAGAGTTTGAGTTGACGCGTTGACGCGAGCCATCGAAATACCGGCGTGCTTTTGTTTACATTTTACGTGTCACGCTGAGCTTGGTCAAGTGATCGGTGACCAGACCTTTCCCCTCTCCACCCCCCAGCCCCCGGTTATACAGCAAAGTTGAGTTAAGGCAGATACAGTCTGTAAATGTTTGTCGCGTTTGAAGATGATGCATACTTTTAATTATGACTCATATATAAGGGATTTATAGTAAAAAAAATGTTTTTACGGATTTGTTTTATTAAATCCCTTATATTAACTTCACCGCCGTCTCTCTCTGAATCTCTGTCTTGGGCGGGCAGAAAAACAAAAGTAAAAAATGACCCGATTCCCGTAAAGCCATCGAACTGCAATTTGGCACACGGAACCGTGTCACTTAACAATGCATCGTATCAAAATTTCAGATCGATCGAACGTACCGTAATTAAATTAATGCATTTTTAGTTTATCTATATAAACTATATGTAGCGATGCTTTTGTCTACATTTTACGGGTCACTTGACTTCACGCCAGCCATCGGTGAACACATCTCGTGTTTTAACCAGGTGGTTTACACCAGGAGTTGAGTTAACGCGTTGACGCCACCCGTCCATGTCCACACCCCCTCCCCCTTCCCCGGTTTTAAAGCCAGGGGAGATAATTTCGGTTTCAGTCTGTAAATGTTTGTCGCGTTTGAACATAATCAATACTTTTAGTTATGTCTCATGTATAAGGAAGTTATAGTCAAAAACTTTGTTTTACGGGGTTGTTATATTAAATTCCTTATATTAACTTCACCGCCGTCTCTCTTTCTCTCTGTCTTGGGCGGGCGGAAAAACAAAAATAAAAAATAACCCACTTCCCGTAAAGCCACAGAGCTGAAATTTGGCACGTGGACCCGTGTCACCTAACAATGCATCGTATCAAAATTTCAGATCGATCGAACGTACCGTTATTAAATTAATGCATTTTTAGTTTATCTATATACGACGTGTGTAATTCAATTTCAGGGTTTGTTATTGTTTTGTTTCACGTGTTTTTTGTTTTGTTCGCGCGTTGACGCCACATGGTCGATGTCTCGGCGTGCTTTTGTTTACATTTTACGTGTCACGCTGAGCTCGGTCCAGCGATCGGTGACCAGACCATTCCCCTCTCCCACCCCCAAAACCGGGTTATAAAGCAATTTTGAGTAAAGACAGATTCAGTCTGTAAATGTTTGTCGCGTTTGAACATAATCAATACTGTTAGTTATGTCTCATATATATGGGAATTATAGTCAAAAACTTAGTTTTTACGGGTTTTTTTTAGTAGTCTTATATTAACTTGCTTTATAAGTTTAATTGGACATCCCATCCCACTATTTGTTTATAATTCTTTCACGTGTCAGTTCACGCGTTGACTCCGATGATCACACTCCCTACCGTCCCTGCGCCCTGTTTTAGAACCAGGGGAGATAATTCTGTTTCAGTCTGTAAATGTCGCGTTTAAACGTAATCACTACTTTTAGTTATGTCCCATATATATTAGACTAGGGTGCTCGCTAGCATAGATATTGATAGACTAAGTTTAAACTGAGCACTCTAGTCTTATACGGGTTTGTTTGATTAAATCCCTTATATTAACTTCACCGTCGTCTCTGTCTTGGTCGGGTAGGCGAAAAACAAAAGTAAAAAATCACCCACTACCCGTGCTGCTATCGAGCTGAAATTTTGCACACAGTCTCATGTCACCTAACAATGCATTGTATCAAAATTTCAGATCGATCGAACATACCGTAATTAAATTAATGCATTATTACTTTATCTCTATATGAGGTATGTAATTCAATTTCACAATTTGTTATTGTTTTTTTTTCACGTGACAGTTCAGTTCGCGCGTCGACGCCACATCGTCGATGTACCGGCGTGCTTTTGTTTACATTTTACGTGTCACGCTGAGCTCGGTCAAGCGATCGGTGACCAGACCTTTCCCCTCTCCCCCCCCCCATTGTGGTTATAAAGCAAAGGGGAGTTAAGACAGATTCAGTCTGTAAATGTTTGTCGCGTTTGAACATATTCAATACTTTTAGTTATTTCTCATATATAAGGGATTTATAGTCAAAAACTTTGTTTTTACGGGTTTGTTTTTATTAAATACCTCTCTGCCTTATCGTTCTTGGGGGATCAGCAGCTGATCTGCGACAACGTCTGCGTTCCTTCCATGAACATAACCGCCTACAAAAGTCCTCAAGGCATCTCTGTCCTGGGCCAATCTATCCTGTATTCCTTAGGCATGGTCAAGGTTCTTGATGTCATCTCCCACATCTCAGCGCCAAGTATTTCTTTGGACAACCTCTTTCCCTCTCTTCCTGAGGGTTCCAGTTCAGGGGTTCGCCTGAGTGTTGTTCGTCCGGAGTGTTTTTCGTCCGTCGTTGTCGACGAGGACCACTCTAATCATATTAGTCCATTGCTTAGGCAGCCACCTGTACCCTCTGGTGGCGTATTAGCCATATACTTGCACAAAATTTGCGTCTGCAAGTCGGACAAGAGATGGATGGGATACCGCCAGGAGGGTTTTGTACAACAAGGTACTTCCTGGCTTGAAGTTTGGACTTGACAGCCTGTTGCCTATTAGCCCCACAGACAGCTGCGCCGTTCCGTATTAAAAAGAGCGCCAGGGGACTCGGTAACTGGCTGCTGCCTCCATGGAGTCATGCCAAGTATCAAATGCCCCCAGAGCAGTTTTAGCGTATCCTAGTAGCACTTTCGTGGACCTGCGGGTTCTCGATGCTGTTCGTTAAGCTCACCATAGAAGAGCCTCTTTGGGAGCCGATGGTTCGGTATGAAAGCAGAGTTGGACCTCTCCATTGCCACCTGCTCTGGAGGATCTCTTCTTCTATCAGCTTCTGCTTTGTCCGCTGCATCAGCTTTGGGTTGTTGATTATATCAGGGCTGTGAATCTTGATAATCTTCGTAAAACAGTTTATCAATAAAGGACTGACTTATATTCATGCTCTAGATCTTTAATCTCCATTCTTTAAATATAAATTACGCAAAAAATATTATTGATCATAGTGTCTTGAAGCGAAGAGTGTGTAAAAAATAATAAAGCTACCATATTTTATATTCAACAACAGAATCCGTGTGCCCACGTGGCAAATTTGGTCTTGACTGCGAGAACGATTGCAACTGTTTGCCAGACGAGACTTGTGCTGTAAGCACAGGGGCGTGTCTCACAAGGGCGCCAAAGCAACTGGACTGTAAATCAGGTGAGTTTGTGTCCACAAATTAAATTATAGCGAACTTGGGTATTACATTTAGTTCTTTGGAAACACGTTACAAGAGGACTTCAAAGATGCCTCCATCATACATCTTTATAAACAAAAAGGAAGTAGACAGGCTTGTGACAATCACAGAGGCATATCCCTGCTATCTATCGCAGGAAAGATCCTTGCCAAAATCCTGCTCAACCGCCTCACCGTCCACCTTGACCAAGGACTCCTGCCTGAAAGTCAGTGTGGCTTTCGAAAAGAGCGAGGGACCATCGACATGGTGTTCGCTGCCAGGCAGCTGCAAGAGAAATGTCAGGAGCAGAACTTCAACCTGTTCTCCACCTATGTCGACCTGACCAAGGCTTTTGACACCGTTGGCAGAGAGGGTCTGTGGAAGATAATGGCCAAGTACGGTTGCCCAAGGAAATTCATCGTCTTGGTGAGACAATTCCACGAGGGCATGCAGGCCAGAGTCCAGGACAGCGGAGAGTTTTCTGAGCCTTTTATAGTCATAAACGGGGTCAAGCAGGGCTGCGTCCTGGCGCCAACACTATTTATCCTCATGTTTTCCGCCATGCTGACAGAGGCCTTCAGAGACGAGGGTGTTGGTGTTAACCTGAGGTACCGCACAGATGGCAAACTGTTCAACCTTCGGAGGCTCCATGCAAAAACCAAGGTTATGACAGACATCATCAGAGACCTCCTGTTTGCTGATGACTGTGCCCTCAATGCTGCCTCAGAAGCCGACATGCAACGCAGCCTTAACTTGTTCTCCAGCGCCTGCACAAACTTTGGTCTGACGATCAACACCAAGAAGACTGAAGTCCTCCATCAGCCTGCGCCTGGAAGCCCCTACGTTGAGCCCAGCATCACTGTCAACGGCCAGAGACTCAACACAGTTCAACGGTTCTCATACCTAGGCAGCACACTGTCGCAAAATGTCACCATCGATGACGAAGTGAGTGTCAGAATTGCCAGAGCCAGCTCCACTTTTGGCAGGTTGTACCCAAATGTCTGAAACAGAAGAGGCATTACCATCCAGACCAAGCTGAAAGTGTACAGGGCGATTGTGCTCCCCACACTGCTATATGCGTGTGAAACATGGACTGTGTATCAGCGCCATGCTAGGAAGCTTAACCACTTTCATTCAATAAGCCTCAGGAAGATCCTCGGCATAAAGTGGCAGGATAAAATACCCGACACAGTGATACTGACCAAGGCAGGTCTCCCCAGCATATTCACACTCCTGATGCAGTCCCAGCTTCGTTGGGCAGGGCACGTGGTCCGAATGCCAGACGAGAGACTGCCAAAGAGACTCTTCTATGGCGAGCTCCAGCATGACCAGCGGTCCCACGGTGGGCAAAAGAAACGCTATAAAGACACACTGAAAGTCTCACTGAAAGCGTTTGCCATAAACCCAGACACGTGGGAACTTGCTGCAATGGACCGTTCCACCTGGCGTTCTTCCATCCACGACGGTTCCAGGTCATGCGAGGCAAACAGGATCACCTCCGCAGAAAAGAAGAGGCAAGCCCGAAAGGCCCGTGCTGTCAACCCTCCTGGAGATGTCCCACTCGTCCCTTGTCCCTTCTGTTCCCGAACCTTCCGTGCTAGGATCGGCCTCATCAGCCATCTGTGCACGCAGAAACAAAGCCAGTCCCAGCAACCCTCGGATGACTGTAGTGGTCTTCGTCGAATCGACGGACGAACAACACACAAGAGGAATAGTCTAGACACACTTAAGACACAAATACGCGAAGGCGCGGAACAGGAGCTAAATTTTTCATGTCACAAATTAAACATGACATACGTAAAATTTCACACATATAGCATGACACTTTAAACGTGACATATGTCAAAAGCAATATGTCAATTCCTTCATGACACACGTTTATACTCATAAAAACTTACAACGAAACATGTGACGCTCAGCTTGCTTTATTTATTATGCCACATGTAGCATCACAAACGTAGTCTGACGCATGCAAAATCACCCATTAGTTTGATACTTTTGTTGGAACGTTTTTAGGCTACAATTTATTATTCTATTAAAATATTTTTGGCCTTTAATCCAAAAATTATGATGTGAAGTGTCTGTCTGGGCCAAAATGCATGGGCGTGGAAAAAGGGGGGGGGGTCCCTACGAAGCATCTAATCTTAAATCGTCAATGAAATGAAACAGTTGATAGTTTTCATTGAATGCGGAATAAAATTTAATGTAATTTTACAGAAAATAATTTGTTAATAATAATCAATATACATAATTTGCAATGTATATCACGTCCCGTCTGTCCTGTACGTGACGCTACTAGTTTTAGAAAGCAGCGCACCAAATTACTGCACCAAATAATAACTCTTTTCGAACGTCCGCATAAAATTGTTCAATCTTCTTATATGTTCTTATATAATAAAAGGCTATGTTCTGTGCGGTCACCGATAGCGATTGGTCCCTCAAACACATATGACTACTACAGCCAATCATATTGAACACGTTTACGCGGACGTTCAAAACGAGTTATTTTTGGTGCAGTATTTCTTTCAAGACTTTATTTTGAGTTATGCGCGTTGGGATTTATAGTCAAAAGCTCTGTTTTTATGAGTTATTTATTTTAACTATAATGAATAGTATTTTTTGACGTGATGCACATGTACGCCGGTCGAAACGGCTGTTGGAGGGGAGTTACTGCATGCCACCGAACGGTGGCGGATCGTCCTTCGACGGGCTTTGTTGCTCATAGGGAAATAAATGAATAAAATAAAAAAAATAAATGAAAGTTCTGTATTACGTTATTTATTAATCTGATGTGTATTTCTTTTGAGAAATTCCATCATTTTTGACGGGGGATACACTTGTAATTTGATAGATTATATAGCCTAGCACAGTTCCCCTGCAAGCACCTGAGCTCACAGCGCTTCACATAAAAATAGTAGCACATAATTATCAATGCGTTCAATGTCAAACATTCATATCCAAACTACAACATATAACGACAATACGGCGCACATGGGCTACGTTTATTAAGTAAAGAAATCTTTGATTGTTGTTTTAATTAATTTTAAAAATAACATTTGAAGTAATGTGTTTTAGTGCAGTGCTTCTCAAACTTTTAAAGTATGGCGGACCGGCAGGAATTTTTTCCATTGCACCAGGGACCGGTGCACTCTTTTCCCTGACCAATTTTTTCGGTCCTTTTTTAAGAACATCTGCGGACCGGCAGCGGATGGCCCACGGACCGGCACCGGTCCGCGGACCACCACTTTGAGAAGCACTGTTTTAGTGTATTCTTCAATGCCTTAGTAGTTGGAATACTGCGCATGTGTAATGGTAGAATATTCCATTGTTTGGGGGCATAAAAATGAGAGAGACATGTCAACCTTATTGGCCATAGTGTGTGCACACATTTTTTTTTATAGAAAAAAAATCTGGCAACGTATTTCGAACACATTCTCCAAAATCGTTTGCTTGTTAAACTGACATTGTATTTTAATTTATACTATTTCTTACAAAACGCATTAAAATGTATGCCATTGTGACAGGCTGTGAGAAAGGCAGATTTGGGTCCAGGTGTCAGTATAAATGTCACTGCCTGACACCAGATGCCTGTGATGACACTGACAACTGCAAAGATGGGACTGGTTGTGCACCTGGCTGGTTCGGACCCTATTGCCAGTTTGGTGAGAAATTCTCAGTGGTATACTTAACGACAAACACTCCCACTTCTTTGATTTACGTCATTGAGTTGGAACAGGGCAATTAACGGGGTGGGGGTGGTGGTGTGCTCCACGGATCCCATCTGCCAACAGGTCGAAATTATATTACCCCCCCCCCTTTTCTCCCTACCACTTTTTTTTTCTTAGATATGTTTTTTAAAAAAATCTTAATCATTGGGTCCGTTTGGTATGTGAAAGGAAGGCAAAAAATCCTTTAAAAATAGTGATTCTGTAGTTTGCTTTTTAAAAAAAAATTATATAATTATTTTACTGAAGGAGATTGTTATACCATTCAATGAGTGAAATATAATTAAGCTGAGTATTTATCAGTGATTGGCGAATGTTTACAAAATGTTAGTGGCATATTTGAGAAAAATCAGATTTGGAGAGCTGCAATTCAGGGCATAAAAATGAATAAAAAATCAACTGAACAAAAGATACAAGACAAAACTAGTGAAGAACAAGTATAAGAGCAAGACACGGTCTCTACATGATATGTTAAAAATTTACAGGCTAAACAATTTTCTTGTTAAAGAAAAACATCTTACTACGTTTTCGTTGTTATTAATACAAATGGGGCATAACTCATCTATCACAGGTCATGACTCGCAGTACTCTTGGCTAACGCGGCCAAGAGATTCTGTTATCCAGAAAATATTCCTCACATAACTTTTGTGACATGACTTAACCTGTATTTCATTACTCACATAACTTTTGTGACATGACTTAAGCTGTATTACATTACTCGCATTACTTTCGTGACATGACTTAAGCTGTATTACATTACTCGCATTACTTTTGTGACATGACTTAAGCTGTATTACATTACTCGCATTACTTTTGTGACATGAATTAACCTGTACCAAACTACTCACATAGCTTGTGTGACATGACTTAACTGTATTACATTACTCACATTACTTTCGTGACGTGAATTAACCTGTACCAAACTACTCACATAGCTTGTGTGACATGACTGAACCTGTACCACACAACTCACATAACTTTTGTGAGAAGTCTTAACCTGTACCAAATTACTCATATAACTTGTGTGACATGACTTAACCTCTCCACACTACTCACATAACTTTTGGGACATGACTCAACCTGTACCACATTACTCACATAACCTTTTTGACTTGACTTAACCTCTCCACACTACTCGCATAACTTTTGGGACATGAATTAACCTGTACCACATTACTCACATAACCTTTGTGACTTGATTTAACCTGTACCACACTACTCACATAACTTTTGTGACATGACTTAACATGTATCACATTACTCACATAACCTTTGTGACTTGACTTAGCCTGTACCACACTACTCACATCAAGAATCGGTGCGAGATTATGACAGTTTTTGTTGAAGAGATCAAAGCGCCTTTGTGTTATAGTAAAAAGTCGAATTTAGTTGTTATTTTTCCTTCTATTTTTCTATAGTAAGCAATTATTAATGACATTTTATTTTACTTTTGTCAGCCGACATTGCCCTAGAAGCTTCTACGAAAATTTACGGGAAAACAACAGAAAGTCGACACACAGTCTTCAGGTGGGACTCGAACATAACGTTTTCTTGGATGAGGATACATTTTTTTAAAGCTCCAGGTAAGGGGTAAGCTTTGATAATAGTGGGCAGTGTTATCTTGAGTGCATACTAAAGTTAAAGATGAAACATACTTTTTACATAGATAACATTTTTGGAAAAAAACTTAACTTTCGAAGACGCCGCGGAGAAAATATTTCGATAACCTCTTCGCAATAAGTTCAAGTATTTAAATTTTTTACAATAAAATCTGAGTATATATATATATATATAGCACAAACATCCGATCAAGTATCAACACATTGTCATAAAATTTAGTTCAAAATATTCTTAATTTTCAATGTCCGTGAGAAATGATCGTTTTAATGACGTCATAAATTTATATTTTTGGATATAATCGAAATTATAGATTAATTAATCGATAATTTTTAAAAAATTAACGATTAAATTTAAATTAATCGATAACAGCCCTAATTTGGACATATCTCTTGGTTTTCTTCAGAAAGCAACCTAAACATTACCATAGAATACCAGAATTATGACGAGGAGACAAAAACATGCTTGGATCAGCAGGTTGCGTGGATCAACTGTCAGACAGTGGACATTTACTGCAGGAGTCAGCCCACCATGGATAAACTGCTGGTCGATATGGAAGATGTGAAAAACAGGATGACAGAAATACACATCAGTGGCGGCAAGTATCCAAAAAAACGACCAACAATAAAACTTTGGGCTTGTTGTATCTAAGCCTCAGGTCTCAGTCCTCTTTGTTCAATCTTAGCTCGAGGCTACCATCCTCGAGTTGCGGCGTATCACCTTGTGAGTGTCTACGATTCTAACACGCCTTACATGTAATAAACTCTGACATCTGCTGTAAACAAAGATCTTAAAGATAAACAAAATAAAAGTTCGGGAAGCAAGTACAAGAGCTCAGTATATGAGATGCTAGTTTCTGCCAAATACAGTTATTAGTGACTGGAACAATTTTCTTTATTGATCATTTCAGGCAAAAAACAATTATTGACGCATTTTTGTGTCTGTTATCTCCTGTTCCCCAACCTCCAGTCAATAATACGCCGTAGACGGATATATGCCCACGTCTGAACATTTGTATATAATGTTGTGTTGTAACTATGTTTAGGAAGATTGAGAGTGCAATGTCTTTCCTCAAGTTGTTTGAATGTCTGTAAAGCACGGTAAGCCCAGCCATATGGTGGTGTACTGCGCTATACGAGCGTACAAAATACATAAATATATTCAACTCCAGTTTTATCTTTTGAATTAAGGACGTGAGCTTGAAATGGACGAAAAAGCAAAGCTGAAGGAGGTTAAGAATGAAGAGGAACTATCATGGTGGGAGAGTACTGAACCCATGTTCCCTGAGAAATCACATCACACGCATGGCTCTGGTGTAAGGGAGATCTGTAAAATATATTTGCATACTCCCATGTCAGTGACAAGACTTGTCCTTCCCACGGGGATGTCAGGTAAGTAACTGCAATATGGCGGGAGTTTAATGCAGAGCTGCAGTCTCATGATAGTGAAAGGTAAATTGGTACTAGCACCTGGTGTATTGTTCCTTGTTTCACTGCTAGCACCTGGTGTATTGTTACTTGTTTTACTTATTGCACCTGGTGTACTGCTCCTTGTTTCACTGCTAGCACCTGGTGTATTGGTCCTTGTTTTACATATTATATCTGGTGTATTGGTCCTTGTTTTACGTATTGCACCTGGTGTTTTACCCTTGTTTTCAATATTTCACCTGGGGTATTGGTCATTGTTTCACTGCTTATAATGTTTATAGTTCTTACATATCAAGGATTTTTTTTGTGCTATTTCTCTAATTACTGATGTTATTTTTATTTCCCACAGATGAATAAAAAATTATATTTACCACAAACGAATTATATTCTTTTTTTTCTACAAATGAATGCCATTTATATTTCTCTCATTATGATAATATTTATATTTCTCACAGATGAATGATATTTATATCTCTCACAGATGCTAATATCACTGGACTGTTCAACGGTAAACCAATATATAACGCTAATGTCACTGCCCAACAGATCAACAAACAGCTGACAAGAACGATGGCCTTATCCATGGATAGGGTCAATGAAGTGTGGATAGATGGATTGTTGAGCGAGAACGGGACATTGCATGAGCACTGTAATGGGAAAGTCTTTGGTCGTAAGTACAGACCTAACGTTAGACAATGCTATAACTCACGTAGGTTTAAGTCAGAGAGCATGAAAATTAAGACGTTCAATAACTACTGGAAGATTTAAGTTAGCAAAAGATAAGACATTCGATAACTTCCGTAAGGTTCAAGTTAGAAAGTATAAGATATTCTATAACTAATGTAAGGTTTTAAAGTGAGAAATATTAAGTATGTTGCATAAGTGCAACGTTCTGTAACATGGTCACTGACATATATGTCTAAGTGTCGATTATATTTAACTACACGCTTCTTTGTTAAAGAATGACTTAAACTCAATAAGTTCATATCTTACGTATGTGAATAACGTTATGCGAAAATTTTAATGTTATCATTCACGAGATTTGTTTAGATTGAATTTGATTTGTGTGTATATGTATTTTATCTTAGATTCCAACTGCACCGGCAAAATGTACGGGTTTGAGTGCGAGCATCACTGTTCTTGTTTGGAAGGCGAATCCTGTTCCGTTGATACAGGGGCGTGTTTCTATGGCACTAGATCGTTCCCAACCACATGCATGGAGGGTTCGTATCCAATATTGAATTGATTTACAGGAGTGATAATATAAATATATGTATACAGATATATGAAAATAAAACACAATGATAACTAATGCGAAACTCATAAAGATATAAGGATAAATACATTTTTCTTACTCCCATGCAATAAACGTTTAGCAGACCGGCGTGCCCAGCGCACTCCTTTATGGAAACGAGACCTAGACGACCTATGCCAAGCAAATAAATCAGCTCCTTTCCACTTGCGATGTCTGGGTAGGATCCTACACCTCAAACGGCAGGATAAAGCCACACATGTGGAGGTGCTCTGGAGAAGCCACGTGAGGATCCATTCAATCCTGAGTGTGAGGCGCGTGGTGTGGATATGCCATGCCCACAGAATTGGCTCGGAGCGTATTCCAAGAACCCTGCTGTACTCATATGGACAGCTGGCAACTTGATCTATAAAAGTGAGGTTGCCCTTGCCTGCGTTACAAAGACGTCTGTAAAAAAAGACATGCTACTTGCCCACATTGGCCACAAAACGTCGGAGGGTCTTCCCGAGGAACGCACCCTCTGGAGGTCTAAGGTACGTGATCGTATTCAAGCCACAGAAGCCACCCTCACACCTGGGAGCGAAAAGAGACGAGCCAGTAGAGGGGGGAGGGGAGAAGGAGACAGCGCCATAGTCCCTTAAAGACGGACTGATGCCATAATAATAATATATTATATATGCAAGAACAAACACATACAAATTCTCATTTTTTCCGAAAAGAAAAAAAATTCTTCTGTGGCACAATGCCAATGGACTTCCCTGCCTGACATGCAACACAGTCTGCTCCTAAGGAATATGCCTCCTGAGTCACAGTAATTATTGCCCGGCCTGGCGTGAATTAAACCCATAGGCGCGTGGCCTAATCTTTTCTCGAGACAAAAGAGCCAGTGATAAATATATAAATATTCAATAATAATTTGTATGTATTCCTTAATATAGTGAAGGAACTTATACCTTAGAAAGTAAATTGGGAATTGAATATGTTGCTACGACATATTGGTTTGTTGAAAAGTTTTGAGGATTCTGTAGATGTCATGACTAAATTTCTTGTCATGAAAAAACACAAATATAAACAAAAGTAATATAAAAAACACAAACATAAATAACCTTAACATAAACAATACTAATTTAAACAAACCTGATCGAAAATGACTAATATAAGCACTAATGTAAACAACTTTAGCCCAGCATTCATTCCCTTTTGTCAGAACCGTTTCAAATAAAACAACTGTAGAAAATTCATCGAAGCCTCTTTAAACTTCACAAGATCAGCTTGGTTTCTTACCACAATTAATCGATCGAACTTCATGGTAATATGTTTTCTCTAATCTCAAGATAACGTGGTGAGATATTTTATCCTAACCGAAACGACTATTTATTTATTCACCAGCTCAAGAAACTAGAAACTTGTAGTATTGTAACCAAGGTTAGCAAACGTTTAACCATGTCACATGGTGCATCTTGGTACATTTAAAAGGCGTGAATAAAGTCGATAGGCACAATTCAGCTCGGTGATATGGAGTCTTATTTTATGATTGTAAATTAAATTTTAAAATCGTGCGGCACTTTATGTAGTCTATTAGTTTAGGATTAAAAACGGTAATTTAAATTTTCTCTACAGTTTGAATTTTTAGGAACTTGCACTGAAAGAAACTCGTGTTTGTTGACTGTCAACATTGAATGCTGTTTTCTACCAATGGCAGCCGGCTCTTTTTATGTTCATTTGTGTACCTGGCAGAGATTTCCTTGAAATTTTTTATTTTTTTTAAATCCACGATAGGCTGCCCAGTGGGGTTCTTTGACTACCTATGTAACAAGCCATGTCCAGCTGCCTGTGACCATCAGGGGTGTAAGATGACAGGTGATTGCCTGGGATGTCCTCCTGGATATGAAGGCCGTTTGTGTGACAAAAGTGAGAACAGTTGCAACATACATCTGTTAGATAGATGACTTGAAGAAGATGACTTTAGATGACTTTAGATTAGATGACTTTAGATAGATGACTTTAGATAGATTACTTTAGATAGATGACATTAGATATATGACATTAGATAGATGACTTTAGATATGACTTTAGATAGATGACTTTAGATATATGATTTTAGATAGATGACTTTAGATAGATAACTTTAGATAGATGACTTTAGATAGATGACTTTAGATAGATGACTTTAGATAGATGATTTTAGATAGATGACTTTAGATAGATGACTTTAGATATATGATTATAGATAGATGACTTTAGATAGATGACTTTAGATAGGTGACTTTAGATTAGATAATTTTAGATAGATGACTTTAAGAAGATGACTTCAGATAGATGACTTTAGATAGGTGACTTTAGATAGGTGACTTTAGATAGATGACTTTAGATAGATTACTTTCGATGGGTGACTTTAGATTGGTGACTTTAGATGGTTGACTTAAGATAGATGACTTTAGATAGATGACTTTAGATAGATGACTTTAGATAGATGACTTTAGATAGATGACTTTAGATAGAATGACTTTAGATAGGTGACTGTAAGTAAATGACATTATACTGATGATATTACATAATATATGAATAGATGATACATGACTTTAGAAACATGACATTAGTTGACATTAAATACATGACTTTAGATGCATGAATTTAGATACTTGACTTTTGATTAATGACTTATTCATTTTGATAGATGATTTTGTTAACAAGTAATTACTTTCTGACACAAACTGATCCACACATTATCATGTCATACATTAAAAAAAAAGACTTTAAAAAACACTTCAATATGCTAGGGAAAACGTACAAACACACATCATATAGAATATGGGAACGTCAATACAAAATATATCACACATTCTAGTACATGGGCGGCGAACCTCTGGGCACTTTGAACTCGCGAGACAATTTAGCACTCAACGACATCGACGTAACGCTATTTCAGCATTCAAGAATAGTTGTCTCATGAAGGCTGCTAGGCATACAGAAGGAAATATAGTTTTCAAATTGAAAATAAACCCATACAAACAAGGGTTCGCATCCACTGCTCCGTAAAATGCCTAAACACTCTAGTACTCTAGTACAGGGATCTTCCAACTACGGCCCGCGGGCCAGATGCAGCCCGCGAGGCCCTCTCATCCGGCCCCTGGAGAGCTTTTAATCTTTAAAAAGAAACAACACTAGTTTTACCTATAGTTTACCACAAACTTGTGTGTGGTCGGCCCCCAAGCTGGTGTTTGCCAGTTAATGCGGCCCTCCGGCAGAAAAGTTTGGAGACCCCTGGTCTAGTATATCATACACTCTAGTAGGGTGTCTATACATCAGTATATCATACACTCTATTAGGATGCCTTTAACTAAACAAATTCATCCACAGACATGGGCATCAAACATTAAAGCCACACAAAATGTCAGTTGGACGATTGACGCATCATATACCGCTGAAGCAATTTCATGTAATCCGTTGAAGATGACAAAAAACACCACATTTCCCTAAATAACGTTATATAAATTAATTACATTGAGTGGCCAACAAAACTGTGTAGACGGTGTTTGCATTGAGTGGCCAACAAAACTGTGTAGACGGTGTTTGCATTGAGTGGCCAACAAAACTGTGTAGACGGTGTTTGCATTGAGTGGCCAACAAAACTGTGTAGACGGTGTTTGCATTGAGTGGCCAACAAAACTGTGTAGACGGTGTTTGCATTGAGTGGCCAACAAAACTGTGTAGACGGTGTTTGCATTAATTAAGCGTTATATTAGACTGAATATAAGAAGCTTACATTGGCCGTGCCATTTAAAAACCTAATAGAATGATGAAGACTCACTCCCCAGCCTGTGAGACCGGTTACTACGGCAAGGACTGCAGTGAGGTGTGCAGTGTCAGCTGCATCAACCAGGATTGCCACCACATCTCTGGCGATTGTAAGGACTGTCCGCCTGGGAAGGATGACAAATTTTGCCACAGAAGTAGGAACCCATCTGTGTCGTTTTTTCTACTTATTTTCAATGTATGAACCTATATCCGTCTTTATTTCTACTTATTTTCAATGTATGAACCTATATCCGTCTTTATTTCTACTTATTTTCAATTTATGAACCTATATCCGTCTTTATTTCTACTTATTTTCAATGTATGAACCTATATCCGTCTTTATTTCTACTTATTTTCAATGTATGAACCTATATCCGTCTTTATTTCTACTTATTTTCAATGTATGAACCTATATCCGTCTTTATTTCTACTTATTTTCAATTTATGAACCTATATCCGTCTTTATTTCTACTTATTTTCAATTTATGAAACCCATCTATGTCTTTTTTCTCGGATAATTTTCAATGTATGAAGCTTATTTATGTCTTTATTTCTACTATTTTCAATGTATCTCTGAATTGTGTCATCTCTGGTGGGGGAAATTCTTTCTTTATACGTAGCTAAACATAAAATAAATTATTGTTCCTAAACCATAGCCAAAGATCACATACTATCCAGGTATTATCATGTGTTTTGTCAATTGATTTGCCGTGTGTTAGTGTGTAACGAAAGAAATAAGTTAAAGAGAGGGAACGCAAGTTTTTAATAATTAAAAAATAAATGTTAATTAATTGCTTTCAACCTGTAAAAGCAAATTCAATCATATAATTAAACAACGCGTAAAAACTAAGTTTGACTATAAATCCCTTATATATGAGACATGACTAAAAGAAATGATTATGTTCAATATAATACGCACAGCGCGACAGACCCCCGTGACATCGAGGCCTGGAGTGAACCCGTGGAGGTCAACTATAGCAGACGGCTACACATGCTACATAGAGATACATAGAGATAAACTAAAAATTCACTTTTCTAATTAATTACGGTACATTCGATCGATCAGAAATTTTTATACAATGCATTGTTAGGTGACACAAGTCTATGTTCAAAATTTCCGCTCGATGGGATCATTGGAAGTGGGTCATTTTTGAATCCGTTATATTAACTTCACCGTCGTATCGTTGTCAAACCCGCGGAAAAACAAAAGTCTGCTATAGTTGACCTCCACTGGTCATTGGAGCTTCACTCCAGCCCTCCGATGTCACTGGGGTCTATCACGCGGTGCGTATTATATTGAACATAATCAATAATTTTAGTTATGTCTCATATATATGGAATTTATAGTCAAAGACTTCGTTTTTACGAGTTTTTTTTTACTTTTGTTTTTCCGCGGACGACAAGACGGTAAAGTTAATATAAGGGATTTTAAAAAGTGAATGTTTTAAGTACTGAAGTATGTATAGGTTACAGCTAAATCTAACATGTAAGTGTGGCATTATATTTCAGGGTGCATGAACAAAACATTTGGTATCGATTGCTCTCTGCCGTGTCCCTCTGGTTGTGATGAAGACGGTTGCGATGTATTTACTGGACACTGCTTTCAGTGTAAGCCAGGATACCAGGGGCCTAGGTGTGATTTAGGTAACACATTACAGCGATGTTATATCGGAGGTCTACGGCCAAAAGTAGAAGTTATCAAGTTATCAGATTAACTTCGCAGTTTGCAGTCACGCTTAGTGAACTTCTTTATTTCGACGAATAAATATTTAGTTAATAAATGATATTGTATTATGTTAGAACCAAATAGATTGAATTGGTTGTCAATCGTATGTATGAAAGGAACATGGATTCAACTTCAGTGCAAATCAATTACTTTTTGTTGTTGTTGTTAAGAATTAGTTAATTCTATGTCCCTTTTGATGTCTTAAGATTAAAATCGTAATGACAAATTTTAAAATACATATTTTTATTGCTAGAGTGTCATCCACAATATTTTGGAGAGAATTGCGCTCACGCCTGCAGCACGAACTGCCTGAACATGTATTGCAATTCAACAACCGGACATTGCGTCCAATGTGGTGCTGGAAGAAAGGGAGACAACTGTGAGGAAGGTTCGATAATTATCAAATTTTTCATGAAATCAAGAGACACGAAGCAGTCCTTAAGAAAATTCCACTGGCATCGAGATCGATTTCATTGATCAACTAGTAAAAAATATTATCATGAATCAATTCAGTTATATTTACATGGAATCGCATTAAAGGAAAAACGAATTTTATTCAGACATTTTAGATTGGTCTATGATCTGTCCTACGTACCGCTGTTAGTTTTTAAGGCAATGCTCCGAATCCCGGTCCCAAATTATTTTACACTAATAAGAGGAAATAAAGTACATCAAAGTATTTTAGTTATAGATAGAACACATCACAAGTTTTAATTATTGTTCGATAAACAGTCATCAAATACAAAACAGCCATCAAAAACAGTGTGTTAAATAAAAGCGTGTAAACTTTTAATTACGGTATATTCGATCGATCTGGAATTTTTATACAATGTATCAATGTACCCAAGATCTATCTGTGGTAAAATTTTGAGATCTCTAGGACCATCAGAAATGGTTTAATTTTACTTTACAAGATTTGACGGATACAACATACAACATACAAACAGTGTGACTTAAATAAAAGCGTGTAAAAATGGTGTCAATAATGACGTAATTGTTTATAACTGAGACTTCTCCGTAAGTAACTAAGCAGGACTATGTGATAATACACACACAATAATTTGGGACCTTGATTCGGAGGATAGCCGATTTTAATTTAAGGTATCTTCATCCGAAGTAATGTCAACGAAACTAAAACTACAAATAATGATAAAAGATGGAATGATGCCAACTAGATAAAGATTCTATAACAGCTCATTTATGGTTCTTGAACTGACTTACAGATTTTAATTACCGTAAAACAAAAATATATTAAAAATAATGTATTTCAAATCCTAAATATACGGCGTTTAATTAAAAAATGGCTCACGAAAAGAATTTCAGAAATCGGTCAGCAGGAAGCAGTTATCTCAATGTTAAATGACCATAACTTGTTATAGTAAAATGCAGTGTTAAAGGCAGAATTTTTTCGATTAGATAATCCCGTTACAGTTTTTATATTGAAATTTGAATACGCTTTCTAGTTACCAGTCTGAATTTCTAATTAGGTTTATAAAAAAGGTAAAAGTTCACTGGAACGATAGAAAGGATGGAATTGGTCACAGTAACATATTTTACGATGTATACTTGGCGTCACCACTGTTTTTATCAGCCGAAGTAGTTAGATTTCGGATCACACATCTCCTATCCCACAACAGTGTCGTTCACAAAATCGTCGATTAAAAGATGATTCACTTTATCAACAAAATTTAACGTCCTCGCAACCAAAGTAAACGTTAAATAAAAAAATGGTTTATTTGATTATGATAAAGTAGAGAGTGCTTTCAGGCCATTGGAAAGACATAGTAGAGAAATGGTTTTCTTAAATGCCACACAAAGTCAAAGTACTATCAAAACGACATACGTGTAATTAGTTGTTTAAAAAAATAAACATCATAAACGTATGAATAGAATAAGGACCTAACATTTTTGAAGATATAATCATAAGCGTAACTGGGTTTTCCTCGCCCTTGGCTAATTCATTTTTGGCGTCCTTGAGAGATAGGGAAATTACTAAATTATACAAAATACATTGATTAATGAAAGATTAGCCCTTGGCGCCCTTGGCGCCCTTGGCAACTGCCCCGATGCCAAGTCGATGTTACGCCTTTGGATATAATGTGGACACTTAGTTATTTTTATTTTAAAATTTACCACTCAAAATCTGATCAAGTCTCTATACTAGGATAAGGAGAATTTCTTAGAATCCAATATTAGTTTGGTAGCTTGTAAAACAATGTTGAACGCAGTTCAAACAAGATTAAGCGTTAAAGTCACGTAAACATTCTGACATGAACCACATTTTATGAGTGTTCTCCCTTGTTGCTGTAACAGTTTGCAGCGATGGTTTCTATGGACGCCAATGTTCCCAGAAATGCCCGGAAGGTTGTGATGACATATGCAATCACCAAACTGGCATATGCGCTGGGTGTAAACCTGGCTACGTGGGACTCTACTGTGAAAAAGGTAATAAAAAAATATGCGCTTTCCCTAATCACATTAGATTATTTTTAAAATCACGTATTGAAAAGCCTTGTCAATTTAGTAATCTGGAGGGGGGGGGTAGTTCGTCCACCCCTGGTCCCCACTTGTCACACAGCTCTCACCAGTGGCCCATAGAAACTGCAACGTGCGCAGTGGCCACACCCCGGGCAACGGCTTCGACTGGCTGGCTAAACCTGGTGAGGGTAGCCGACGGGTCTCAAACCCTCGGTGATCTAGATATCTATCTATGCACGTGAAGACTGGATTCGGTGGACAGAGCGGAGGAACCACTAGTTGGTCAACGGTCAAAAAGGCGAATCTCAGCAAAGCGTTTTGGAACGCTAAGAGCATGACAAGACACACAGGACATCATGGCCATCCACTGCACCCGTCTCCACCACCAGCCGTCTCGACTTAGTCCTGCCGCTGAATAAGATGGCCTCGAGCGAGAGAGTGAGATCGACGAACTGCGCAACTGCTTCTCACTTAAATCCATGTCAACGCGCAAGTCACTTTTGTCATCCATCCCATACCAGCGGTCGAAACAAAAAGAAGAAAACGAGGATATTTCCTCTCATATTGGGCGCAGGGAATGTGCGCGCACTCCTGGACAGAGACCATGCAGACAGACCTAAGAGGATAACAGCCCTGATTGGTAAAGAACTCGCTAGATATGGCATCGACGTCGCAGTCCTGAGCGAGATCAGGCTCGCGGGAGAAGGAGAGCTCTGCGAAAGAGGATCTGGTTACACATTCTATTGGAGTGGCAGACCTAGCGAGGAGCGACGTGAGGCAGGCGTTGGCTTTGCAGTTAAGACAACTCTTGTCGGAAAGTTGGCTGGACTTCCCACGGGAGTGAACGACGGGCTCATGACCATGAAACTCCCACTGGCTGGAAAGAAGCACCTCACCATCATCAGTGCCTATGATCCAACCATGACTAAACCAGATGACGTAAAGGCAAAGTTTTACGAAGAACTTCACACTGTCATTGCCGACGTTCCAAAGGCGGACAAACTCATCTTGCTATGTGACTTCAACGCAAGAGTTGGCAAGGACAATGTTGCCTGGGAGGGAGTCCTTGGACACCATGGAGTGGGTCAATGCAACAGCAACGGTCTTCTTTTACTCCAGACCTGCGCTGTACTTGAACTGCTGATCACCAACACGATCTTCGCCTCCCCACTCGTAACCGGACGTCATGCATCCCAGATCGAAGCACTGGCATCTTATTGACTACGCCATCGTGAGGAAGAGGGACAGGCAGAATGTACGAGTGACCAAGTCCATGTGCGGCGCTGAATGCTGGACAGACCACCGCCTCATCATCACCAAGCTCAACATCCGCATTCAGCCTAAACGACGCCCGCAAGGGAAGAAGGCCCCGAAACGGCTTAATGTTGCCAAACTGAATACCGACAGCTATAAACAGTCCTTTGTAGATGCTCTGGAAAAGTGCTTGAAATCCACCTCTCTGGGAAACCAGAGCGTGGAGACAGACTGGGCATCACTCAGAGAGCTGATTTACACCACAGCTACAGAGACCCTGGGGCCCAAGACCAGGAAACATAAGGACTGGTTCGATGAGAACTCCGAAGACATCAAGCAGTTATTGGATGAGAAACACCTCCTACACCAATCTTACCTCAATAACCCCAAGTCCATGGCAAGGAGAGATGCACTCAACAAAACATACGCAAGACTGTTCAGCAGAAGCTCCGTCAGATGCAGGACGATTGGCTCGGCAACAAATCTGACGAGATCCAAGGCTATGCAGACAGGCGTGACTATAACAACTTCTACGACGCCTTGAAAGAAGTATATGGCCCCACGCCCTCAGGATATAACCCCCTCCTCAGCGCAGACGGTAACACTCTCATCACCGACAAAGAGAAGATCTTGGAGAGATGGGTCGAACATTTCGATGACGTCATAAATCGCCCTTCGACAATCAACGACGAAGCCATCAATCGTCTACCCCAAGTGCCCACAAACAAATCACTGGATGACCCCCCCCCCAAACCTTGCTCAAGAGCCAGAAAGCAATCTAGCTTCTCTCCAGTGGCAAAGCACCTGGTTTTGACACCATACCAGCTGAGATCTTCAAGGAGGGGGGAACAGCCCTGACTGAAAGGCTCCACCATCTGTTTCTCTTAATATGGAAGCAAGTTACGATCCCGCAGGACTTCAAAGATGCCACAATCATACATCTATATAAGCGAAAAGGAAGTAGACAGGCTTGTGACAACCACAGAGGCATATCCCTGCTTTCTATCGCAGGAAAGATCCTTGCCAGAATCCTGCTCAACCGCCTCACAGTCCACCTTGACCAAGGACTCCTGCCTGAAAGTCAGTGTGGATTCCGAAAAGAGCGAGGAACAATCGACATGGTGTTAGCTGCCAGGCAGCTGCAAGAGAAATGTCAGAAGCAGAACTTCGACCTGTTCTCCACCTATGTCGACCTGACCAAGGCTTTTGACACTGTTGACAGAGAGGGTCTGTGGAAGATCATGGCCAAGTACGGTTGCCCAAGGAAATTCATCGTCTTGGTGCAACAATTCCATGAGGGCATGCAGGCCAGAGTCCAGGACAGCGGGGAGTTTTCTGAACCTTTCCCAGTCACAAACGGGGTCAAGCAGGGCTGCGTCCTGGCACCAACACTGTTTAGCCTCATGTTTTCCGCCATGCTGACAGAGGCCTTCAGAGACGAGGATGTTGGTGTCAACCTGAAGTACCGTACAGATGGCAAGCTGTTCAACCTTCGGAGGCTCCAGGCAAAAACCACGGTTATGACAGACATCATCAGAGACCTGCTGTTCGCTGATGATTGTGCCCTCAACGCTGTCTCAGAAGCCGACATGCAACGCAGTGTAAACCTGTTCTCCAGCGCCTGGAAGGCCCTTCGTAGAGCCCAACATCACTGTCAACGGCCAGAGACTCAACACAGTGCAACGGTTCACATACCTAGGCAGCACACTGTCTCAAAATGTGACCATCGATGACGAAGTGAACGTCAGAATTGCCATAGCCAGCTCCACTTTCGGCAGGTTGTACCCTAATGTCTGGAACAGAAGAGGCATTACCATCCAGACCAAGCTGAAAGTTTACAGGGCAGTGGTGCTCTCCACACTGCAAACTTGGACTGTTTATCAGAGCCATGCAAGAAAGCTTAACCACTTTCATATAACAAGCCTAAGGAAGATTCTTGGCATAAAGTGGCAGAACAAAATTCCAGACACAGTGGTGCTGACAAAGGCAGGTCTCCCCAGCATCTTCACCCTCCTGATGCAGACCCAGCTTCGCTGGGCAGGCACGTTGTCCGAATGCCAGACGAGAGACTGCTAAAGAGAATCTTCAATGGTGAGCTCCAGTATGGCCAGCGGTCCCACGGTGGGCAAAAGAAACGCTTCAAAGACACACTGAAAGCCTCAATTAAAGCGTTTGCCATCAATCCAGACACGTGGGAATGAGCTGCAATGGACCGATCCACCTGGCGCTCTTCCATCCACGAAGGTGCCAGGTCATGCGAGGCAAACCGGATCCCCGCCGCAGAAAAGAAGAGGCAAGTCCGAAAGGCCCATGCTGTAAACCCTCCAGGAGATGTCGCACTCGTCCCTTGTCCCTTCTGTTCCCGAACCGTCCGTGCAAGAATCGGCCTCATCAGCCATCTGCGCACGCACAGACAACCCTCGGTGACTAGAGTGGTCCTCGTCGTATCGACGGACGAACGAACATATATATATATATACATTTCATCAGTGGCGTAGCAAGGAGTTCAGGGGGTGCATTGTCCCCTGGGGTCAAGTTGCAGTGATGCCCAAAAGAGGCTTACGTCACATTATATAGTAAGTTAACAAATGTGAAACATAATGTAAACGGGAGTGTTCCCCAATTTAACAGTTTATCCCCGGGCGCAAAATATCCTAGCTATGCCTCTGTATTACATTACGTCACTCCATATTTAGCCATTAAACTATCTTAGTACACATCTGACCATTGAAGTACGTGATAAAAACCCCACCATCACAACGAATTGTTTCATGATTCATAGCACGACTATTTTTCCATTTATCTTACAATTGCATCGTTTTAATTTTTAAAATAATTTTAGAACACTAATGTGCTGTCTGTCATAATCTTAGATAACTTATGTACTGACTGCCATATTCTTAGATCACTAATGTGCTGACGGTCTTATTCTTATATCACTAATGTGCTGACTGTCATAGTCTTAGATCACTAATGTGCTGACTGTCATATTCTTAGATCACTAATGTGCCGACTGTCATATTCTTAGATCACTAATGTGCTGACGATCAAAGTCTTATATCACTAATGTGCTGTCATATTCTTAGATCACTAATGTGCTGTCATATTCTTAGATCACTAATGTGCTGACGATCAAAGTCTTATATCACTAATGTGCTGATTTTCATATTCTTAGATCACTAATGTGCCGACTGACATATTCTTAGATCACTAATGTGCCGACTGACATATTCTTAGATCACTAATGTGCTGACGATCAAAGTCTTATATCACTAATGTGCTGTCATATTCTTAGATCCCTAAAGTGCTGTCATAATCTTGGATCTCTAATGTGCTGTCATATTCTTCCTTTCAGTTGACTGTTCCACACACCCTTATGGCGCCAATTGTTCCCATCCCTGTCCAGCTGAATGTAGCGCATTGGGCTGTGACCCCACGACAGGTCACTGCATCTCGTGTGCGCCAGGTTTTACCGGAAAAAACTGCGAGCATGGTACGAAGGCAAACTTTTCTGAACTTCTATTGAAAGAGCAATGGATATCATTGACATAAAGAGAGTTACGTAAACTCTTTTACTTCTACAACTTTAATTGACCAAACATATATCCATCCTTATTGCACACTCTGTGGCCTGTTGTTCAGGTTATTATCATAACATATATCGCACTTTTTGAGGCAGTAATTACTACATGAGAACCATTCTTAAGATTTGAATTTCCAATTATGAACTTGCTGAACTTGTTTAATGAATTTGTTACATGACACAAGAAATGAAGCTTGTTTGTCTAAAATTATACTCTAAACCCTCTTACAATCTCTAACCCAAACCTGTTACAATCTCTAACCCAAACCTAATACGATCTCTAACTATAACCAAAACCTGATACGATCTCTAACTATAACCAAAACCTAATACGATCTGTAACCATAACCCAAACCTGATACGATCTCAAACTATAGCCCAAACCTGATACGATCTCAAACTATAACCCAAACCTGATACGATCTCAAACTATAACCCAAACCTGATACGATCTCTAACTATAGCCCAAACCTGATACGATCTCTAACTATAACCCAAACCTGATACGATCTCTAACTATACCCCAAACCTGATACGATCTCTAACTATAACCAAAACCTGATACGATCTCTAACTATAACCCAAACCTGTTACAATCTCTAACCAAAACATGTTACAATCTCTAACCCAAACCTGTTACAATCTCTAACCCAAACCTGATACGATCTCTAACTATAACCCAAACCTGATAGATCTCTAACCCAAACCTGATGCAATTTCTAACCCAAACGTGTTACGATCTCTAACCCAAACCTGATACGATCTCTAACTATAACCCAAACCTGATACGATCTCTAACCCAAACCTGATGCAATTTCTAACCCAAACATGTAACGATCTCTAACCCAAACCTGTTACGATCTCTAACCCAAACTTGATGCAATTTCTAACTCAAACCTGTTACGATCTCTAACTATAACCCAAACCTGATACGATATCTAACTATAACCCAAACCTGTTACGATCTCTAATTATAACCATAACCTGATACAATCTGTAACTATAACCCAAACCTGATACGATCTATAACTATAACCCAAACCTGATGCAATTTCTAACCCAAGCCTGTTACTATCTCTAAACCAAACCTGTTACAATCTCTAACCCAAACCTGTTACAATCTCTAACCCAAACCTGTTACAATCTCTAACCCAACTTTTTGTTTTTTACAATTTCTAACTCAATCTTGTTCCAATCTCTCACACAAACCTGATACAATCTTTGACTCAACTTTGTTCCAATCTTTAGCCCATCCCTTATACAATCTCTAACCCAACCTCGTCGTTACAACTAACTTGTGGTAAACAAGAAAAGTTTATAATTATTAATGAAATACCTTACACCTTACAATTAATCTCAACACGCTACGCATATGGTACAATAAATTAATAACATTACTCTCCCACGCGTCTCTCCAGCCTGCACACCAGGTTACTTTGGTCCTGACTGTAGAAGCCTGTGTTCCACTGGCTGTGAAGATGTCTGTCAAAGTTCTGACGGTCACTGCAACACCTGTCATCCGGGGTACACGGGACCACGCTGTGACGAAAGTCTGTAGAGTTTTATCTCTTTTTTTTCTACATTTGGAGGCGCAAATAGCTATGTAAACTCAAATAAAAAATTGTTTACAAATATTTTAAAGGCAAATGGACAAGTTCTAATTTTCAAACAAATAACTGGTTCTGCTCCATTGTATGTAACAACACATCAATATTTATTTTTGAAAACTCAATTAGTAACATAATCGTAAAGTGGAAAAGCTGGGGAAAAATGTTTAGGTAAACAAATTGTTTTGTTATTACTAATAGGTATCTGCCCCATGGATATTTACAGCATAAAGTTTCTGTTGAAATACATAATTTCCGTAGTAACAAACGAGTAGAACTCCCAAAATAAATCAGAGATGTCCGCAGTTTTCAGCTTGTCAAATAATTATCAAATGAACTCATACGTATTAGAAATGATTTCAAAGGTTTTAATTTGTGTTGAATTCGAAACACTTCAAACATAAGTTTATTATCAGGTGGCCGTGGAACTCTGCAGTCCGAACATGTCGCATTTCATTCTACCACCAACCTCCTCACCCCACCACTACTCGCTGAGACAACTTTGAATAAAATTTATTTCAAGCATTGTTTTTAACCTATCTTATTAATTATCTATCTGAAGAAATTCAAAAATTGTCAAGTGAGATAATATTTTCACCCCCACCCCTTTTTTCCATTATTCAGATTCCAGCTGTTTCCTTTATCCTTGTGCAGATCTCGGTGTGACTAGTTGTAATGAGATCACTAGCCACAGTTACGTTTAACGGCATGTCTTCCCAAAGACCCATGTTAACTGTACATTCAATTATTAAAATTCAAAGCCCATTCATAGACATAAACCTTGGATAGGCGTAGGAAGCAATAATCCTCTGTATAGAAGGAGCGTCTGTAATGTGTTCTATAAAATATAATTTTTCTCACAAAATTATTGTTATATTACTTTAAATTATTTTTGAAAATGTAAAAGAAAAATAGATCATCTTTTAATCAAAAGATTAGATACAAGTTTAAATTAAATAGGCCTTGTCATAATACGGCGGAGAGCTATTAATAGAAATATTGGGGCTATATTTATCTTTTTTATGGACAGATTTCACAAAAATTTAATAAAAGATACGAGTCAATATGTAAATGTAGGTATATTGAGAAGGCTGTATTTTGTCAGCTATTTGTTAATTCTTAGTTAAGACAGCAAATTGAACATGAAAAAGGAAAAACGTTTCGTAATTTTACTATGCTAACAAATGTGAGAACATAGTGATTCGACTGTATTTATGCTTCAAAACATTGTTCCACTAAAATGTAATCTAAAAATAGAACATTACTCGTTGAGCTATGACGCTTTTCGGCTTTAGAAATGACCAACCCTATAAGGTGGAATGCAAAGGGGAGTAAAAATGTTTACAAAGACCTCACGTCATATCTATTTTTATAACAACTCAGACTGCAGCTATGGTTTCTACGGAAGCAGTTGTTTACAGCGCTGCCCCATACATTGTGAGCTGCGCATGTGTCATCCGATCACAGGAGACTGCTATAACTGCTCTCCCGGGCATTTAGGTCCGAAGTGTGAATCAGGTAAATCTTTGGTCAACAACATGGTGTAAAGAACTATATTATTTGTTTAGTGGGAAAATGAATGATTCAGGACGCAAGTTTTCTTATTGTTAAAGTTACACAAGATTAGGATCTTTCAAAAATTGTACAAGAAAACTTAGTTTAGCTTTAATATTTTGTTTTGTTGCTTTACTTGATTTAAGTTTTCTCATCACCTGGAGTTAAAACGTGGTTTATCTGTTCCAATTTAATTGATCTATTATCGACCCATTTCCTATCGACTTATATCGAGTTATAGGGCGTTGTTTAAAAAAACAAAACAATTTGTGAAAGTTGCATGGTCAGAATTTGGGGGACGGGATGACAAGAAACCTGGCATTTTAAGATAATACACCACTTGACGCCCCAAGAATATATTAGCATTGGCAGTAGTAGCGGTGTTGATAGCCGTGGTAGTTGTGGTGACAGTGGTTGTGGTAGTAGTTGTGGCGACAGTGTTTGTGGTAGTAGTGGTGGGGATAGTGGTGTTGGTAGCGGTGGTAGTTGTGGTGACAGTGGCTGTGGTAGTAGTGGTGGTAATAGAGATAGAAGCAGTGATGTTGATAGTTGTGTTGATAGTGGTGTTGGTAGCGGTGGTAGTTGTGGCGACAGTGTTTGTGGTAGTAGTGGTGGGGATAGTGGTGTTGGTAGCGGTGGTGTTAATGGTGATTATGGTGACAGCCGTGTTGGTACTGGTGATGTTGACAAGTTACTGTTATTTGTATAACGCTAGGACATAGTTGATTGAGTTCACCTGCTTTTCGAGCTCAGTTTCCCCTTAATAAATGTGTATCGAAGAAGCTGTGATATTCGTTATTGTTTCTGTCTTGTTATGCTGGCATATTTATGGTGTTTATGATGCTTAAAATACTTAACACAGCTAAATCTTTGTCACGCACGACATACGTCTTTAAAATTGTGTCCAAATGTAAAGGATCCAAACCCTCCCTCCCCCCCTCCACCCCAATTTTTCACTAGATCAAACTCTTCTATCTTCTTGATTTTATTTTCGTATGCAAAGGTTGTCCCATTGGCTTCTTCGGAGTCGACTGTCAAGACAGCTGTCCAAAAGGTTGTGATGGGAGAATATGCACACCAAGATTTGGTTTTTGTGTGACCTGTGCTCCAGGCTACAAGGGGCCCTTATACTGTGCGAATGGTAAGGTCACGTCCTACTGGTGTGTTCAGGCACGAAGTCTGAGCACTCGAGGCTGTTAGTTCATTTCATCAGAACAGCCCTCAAGGACGGCGCTCAGCATCTCCTTTTGTTTTATGGATTTTCTATGTCGAAAATAGGGTGGCGGGGGGGGGGCGTTAGATAAAGCTTTAACTTTGTCTATTTAACGAGACACGCACACAATGGGATAAAACATGAAATGTACGCTTACGTGATTAAAGATCTATTTTAACTATTAGCAGGTATGGGGATTGTTAGATGAGGGTAGGTACACTTTTAGACCGATGAAATGTCTCCAAAAAAAAATTAAAAAAAATAATAAAACAGTATAACCTCCATCCTTTGTACAGTCTTAAGAAATCCGTCGCGGAAACAGTCATTATTTTTCTTTCATATTCTGCTTCTTAACGAGCAGCGGTCGCCTCCATTCGATATCAGTTTTTGGCTCCATTCACTATCAGTGTTTGAGACTTTCTTTAAGATCTTGTTTGGTACCATGTACTATCAGGGTTCGACTCGCTCCAGGGCCAGCTCTTTATGGGCGAAATAGGAATTAAAAAATTGCCTTTAAAAAAAAACACCTCACAGTACCTATAACACACACCACAAAACGAATTCCTTGACAGCACACATAGTGATGGCTGGAGACACGCAAGATTGTCAAACGCCTTCAACTTCAAATGTTCAGTGTTACTTGTGGGGCATACTGAGTAAACTGTATAACATTGTACATAATTCTTGTGTAAAAAAATATCCTACAATAAATTTTTTTTTGCTTTATAATTTAGAATGTTTGCCAGGATACTATGGAAAAAATTGCATATTTACATGTCCAGCAAACTGCCAAGGAGGTGTATGTGACCGCGTGACTGGCCAGTGTGCTTACTGCGTTCCTGGCTTTGACGGAGACGGTTGTGAAAATCGTGAGTGTTGCTAAACGTTTTTGTTAAAATTTATTTTTAAATCCCTTATATTAACTTCGCGGCCGTCTCTGTCGTCATCTCATCATCTCTCTCATCATCTCATCATCTCATGGGCGGGCGGAAAAACAAAAGTCGAAAATGACCCACTTCCCGTGATTCGATCGAGCTGAAATTTGGCACACTGACCCGTCTGACCTAACAATGCATCGTATCAAAATTTCAGATCGATCGAACGTACCGTAATTAAATTAGTGCATTTTTAGTTTATCCTTATATGAGGTATGTAATTTAAATTCACGGTTTGTTATTGTTTTTTTTCCCACGTGAAATTTTGAGCTGACGCATTGAGGCGACCCAACGAAGCGACGGGGCGCTTTTGTTTACATTTTACGTGTCACTCTGAGCTCGGTCAAGCGAATCGGTGACCAGACTTTTCCCCTCTCCCCCCCCACCCACCCCCCCCCCACTAGGGTTATGATGCAAAGTTGAGTTAAGACAGATTCAGTCTGTAAATGTTTGAAAATAATCAATACTGTTAGTTATGTCTCATATATAAGGGATTTATAGTCAAAAACTTTGTTTTTACGGGTTTGTTTTATTATTATTTGTTCGTGTTTAGCATGCGCCGTTGGATACTACGGTCAGGGCTGTGTGGCCAGGTGTCCGGAAAACTGTGAAAGCAACTGTTTCCCTGTAGATGGAACGTGCACCCACTGCCGCCCTGGCTACCACGGACTTTATTGTACAGAAAGTAAACAAACTGAATGTTCGATTGTCTCATTTGATTGATGAAGTGTTCACTCGGGTTAAGGCTGGGTTTAAAGTTATTTATTGGCATGCGTCTACTCTGCTGTTTAATTGTAACTCAAATAAATAAGTTTTTTTTTAATAGGAGAAAACGGGACTTTTAAAAACATATACAAATCTTTTTTGTTCATTTAATAAAAACATCAGGCAAGATTTAAACTGAAAAAATACAAACAAATACAGTGTTACCTCGAGATACGAATGCTTCAAGATACGACAAATCCAAGATACGAAAGGCCACTGGAAGAATTTTTTTTCCATGATAAGAAAAAAAATTCCAAGATACGAAAAAACGCGCAGCTAAATTCTAAATGCTTTCTATAACTTTGACAAGTACGTGTATTTCCTCTCTCGACTGTCTTATCCAGAGGCGTCACTAGGGTTGGTGTCACCCAGTGCGGTAGGTCATGGTGTCACCCCCTCAAGACTTTCCCCATAGACCTCCTCCGAGTCTGCCAGTGTCAAATAACGAGGCATACAGAATGTACCCTTTGGTGTCACCCTTTGTGATGGTGTCACCCGGTGCTGTCGGCACCCCCCAGTGACGCCTCTTGTCTTATCTATGCAGAAGATTATCGCGGGATAAGTAATCACCATGCATAGTTAGCCAGTCCATCAAGATCAGGCCAGACCAACTTTTAGCCAGCATCTCACGTCTTCTTTTGACCAGAGTGCCCACACGAGTTTTACGGCACTGACTGCGCGTTGGCCTGCCCATCGCTGTGTGGTACTGAAGGCTGTGATCCAGAGACGGGCAACTGTCTGTCATGTCCTGATGGCTATCAAGGAAAACTGTGTGACCAAGGTAGAATTTGAAAAACCCCGAAAAAATTAACATAACATTATTAACATTGCTATGAACATAAAAAAAAATATGCAAAGAATAATACCGCTCTTAAGGTCTTTTTAAGTAATTGAAATCAAGATTAACATTAAGGCGAAGTGATGTTAAAAAGGTGGGTTACAAACATTTTTCAAGAGTTACTTAAGGACTTATGGAGAATGATCCGATCTATATATTTTAAAACATGGGTTGCAACCTAGTGCTTATCTGAAAACGTCAGTAAAAAAAATAATAAAGTTTATCTTGTGACTTTTATCCTATCTTCTAAAATATGAACCCTAGTGTGTAGACCAGGGACACTTTGGTGTAGAATGTTCATACCCTTGTCCTGAGAACTGTGAAGGTAAAAACTGTGACCACGTCACTGGCGAGTGTGAGTCTTGTCAGCCTGGTTACGGCGGCCACTTCTGTGATGAAGGTATTGTCATATCAGTATCAGAGATTCGTTAGTCTGAGGCTAAGGTGTAATTATGTCTCTCTCTCTCTCATCCACTCCCCACTCTCTCGCTTTCTATATTTTTTTTCGCTCTCTATCTCTCTCTCTTCTCTATATTTTTCGCTTTCTTTCTTTCTTTTTTCCGATAAATTAATTAATTATTCTTACCCTTTCAGCAGAGCTTTCTATTCGGTTTTTCACGTTTTTCTTTCTGTCTGCTCGATATATTTTTCCCCCCATTTGTTCCCTTAGGTAATAAGTTCTTGTTTTTTCCCCCTCCCATCCTTAAATTATTTCGTTCTTATGTTTTCTACACATAATTTTTTTAGTGTTTTTTTGTTTGTTGTTTTTTGGTCGGGTTTCGGATAACGTAGACAGTGATGTTAAATTAAATTGCACTTGAAAAATATAATTAAAGAAATTCTCGAAATTTTGATGTGCATTTTAAACCATCATTGTTACCACTTAGGGGCCGTCCATAAATGACGTCATGCTCCAAGGGGGGGGGGTCACACTTTTGTGACGAGGGGGAGAGAGGGGGTTGAAGAAATGTGACCTTACATCAAAAGGGTAACTTTACAGAAAACTTTGGTGGCTTACAATTTATTTAATGACTTTTTTTTAAAAATCAGGGCTTCTCAATGTGCCGGTCGGTAAGCCATCAGACGCTGGTTGGCGTAAGCTATCAAGAGACGAAAATTAAATCTTATTATAATCCTTAAGTTTGAGAACTCACAAGATAACGTATGAAATTGTTACACTGTGTCGTTTGATGTTGACATCAAAGCATGTATGTAACCGCAGCTCCGTCGGCGAACTTTTTTGCCCGTTACCCCAAAATATACAAGTTTATGTGTGCGTTACCCCCCCCCCAAACCCCCAGACCCCCCAGACTCTAGGTACTGCTCACATGACTCGGGCATTTGGGGGATCTTTGTTAGCGCCCCAAAAAAAAGCTAATGGTGAGTTTTACAAGCATGACAAGTGTCTAAAAATGATCTGAATAGGATTATGTGTAGATATTTTAAGTCAAAACGACACGGAATATCCATTTTCTTTTTTAAAAAGTGGGGGGTGGTGGAATCTATTTCATATAATTATAAACGTTTTAAGGGGAGGTGTGGGTCAGAATTTGACAAAAAATTACATTTTTAAATATTTCTAGTTTTCGATTTATTTGGTTTCTAAAGCCATTTTTTAATATAAATTATATTAAAAATTTTATGATAATATATTAGAACATTTTTAAAAATATTATTTTATTAACCCTGTAAGTGGGTGTAAAGTCGTATTTTTATACGAAATACAGTTTTTTACCGACTCCATTCATGTACTTGAAATCGTCAAACCATATCGAATGAGGAATCAACGGAAAGCTGGATTTTTCCAGATTTAGATAAATATAAATTCCCGACCAATCAAATTTTACCCAACCTAGCAATCGTTACGATTCGCTTTCAAAAAATATATTTTCTTGACCTACTAATGGGGTTTCCGCATGTCTTAGGAATCACACTTGACCTTTCAATAAACCAAGCATTTTGATTGGTTATTGCTGTGGAAATTACAGAAGTTCACTTCCGTTTCTACATAAACAACAATTGTGTTCCATGACCGATAGCACCTAAGATCGTTATTTATTTAGTAGAAAAAGCGTTCAGATAAAATATTTTCATATTTTAAAATTCAGAGATTTTTGCTATAGCAAAATGTTATTATATTACCATGTTAAATACTTTCTAATTGATCACTGCAGCGTGTAATACGTAAAAATTAAGGTTGGTTTTGCACTTGGCACTTGGCCTTGGTCATGGTCTCGAACTCAAACTAAAGTCACTAAAGACTAAAGCGTCTTAGTACTCTTAGAGACATTCCAATAATAATAATAACATAAAACGTTCATGTAATCAAAATCAAAATTAACAGCTACTGTTGCTAATGTGATAAATTTTACCCAAATAATTTTAAAAATATTCTATGACTATGAGCTAGCAAATTGTTGTCACAAGGACTAGTACATGTACTAGTAATAATAATAATAGTATTTACTAGATTAGACAGTGACAGGATCAATAATCAATTAATAAAAACAAGAGCTAGATTGCTATTTAACCCGGGTTCTTCCTGGGATACATATGTAGATAGTAAATTAAAGCTAACCCTGCCAGAAAAAAGTTGACATGGACATTTTATTTATCTGTAATAACACAGGATCAATCACATTCAATTGGAAACCTAGTTTTATTGTGATTTCGATTCAATTTTATTCAAGTCACAGTGTATAATTCTTAGCATTCCAAATATTGAAGAATAACTTTAGATCATAATTTATGTGTGCAATAAAAATTCAGCTTTATAATTGAGACTATAAAGTAATTTTAGCGTTAAAAAAATAAGTGCACGAAGAAGCGAAAATTACAGGCGGAGAGTAAAAGTAAAAAATGTAAAAGGGGCAGTGAGGAAAAGATGAGTAGAGCTAGAAAATAATGAGAAAGATCCAGCTTAAGCTAATAGACCATTTTATGCCCAGTCATTATAAAAAATAAAATTTTAATATGACATTTTCAATAAATTTTGTCGTTTTTTTCAGTTTTCCCGCTTTCGATGTTTTTGGTCACTTAAACCCTTATAACTTTTTTAATTATTGAGCAAATTACTCCATATTTTTTCTGTGTGATATTTAAACACAAATAAAGATTTAAATAACCTAAAAATTTTTATAACTTCCCTACAAAGGAAAATACAGATTAAAATGTATCCCATAACCCTTAATTTTGACCAAAAAAATGGAGACACTTTTTGTGAATTTTTTTTTAAAAATGAGTGCATCCATTAGAAAAGTCCCGTTATATAAAGTTTTAATACATGATAAAATATCTATATTTTAAATTTGAAAGCCATAACTAGTAATTTAAAAAAGCCTTAGCGTTTTGAAATTCACCCAAAAAAACAAAATGGCGGATGTTTATTTGAGTTTCCATGGAAACCAAAGAGATTTTTGAAAAAAAAATTGATGCAATTTACATCTATTGTTATACCCTATAAGAATATTTTACTTAAAATCACTCAGGACGCTAGATACAAATTTTAGAATTTTGACCCACACCTCCCCTTAAGTTTGATAATTGTTCGGTTGGTTTTTGGTCGAACGCCCCTGGCCATTCTAGATATAATGATAAATGAGCCCATTTAAAAGTTGTCAAGTATTCATTAACTTTATTGAATGCATCAAATTCTTGATATCGCAATTCGAGAGGAGCACAAAACAACTCTTCTTCTTAGCTCAGTTTTTAAGGCATTAATTTTAAATATCACAGAAAGGATACTTGATACAGTCACGTCATGGGGATTAAGATTATTTTTTAAAAAATGCATTTTCTGGAAGGAACCGGTTCAATAATGGGCATATGTTCCAAGCGTACACGTACACATGACGCATTTTAATATATCTAGTGGATTGTAGTGGATTTTATATGTCCCAAATGAGTCTGCATTACCCCCAATAATTCCCTTTTGACCCCAGATGAGGTTATTTACCCTCTGTTCACCGACCTCTTTGTTACGGGTTGCCCGTCAGTCAATTGAGGGATTTTTAAAAAATACATTTTAAAAATATTTTTTTAAAATATTTTTTTTCTAAACAAAGACGTTAACCGTGATGATTAATGTTTAATCTGTATTCATTAAAATAAAATATAATCTAAGGATGTTAACACAGTTCGTTTTTTGAAGGCCGGTTAAACGTTTTGAAAAAAAAATGCTTCATGCGGGTTACGATATTACAATGTAGACCTTCACTAAATAAATAATAAATACTTAAATGACAATAAAAGTGATTTGAAACATACTTATTTTCAAATAGAAAATAAGTTTTTTTGTTTTTTTTGGGGAAGGGGGGGGGGTCAAAGCTTTTGTGACGTATTTTTAGAGGGGGGGGGGTCTAACTTTTTGTGACGACACGTGACGAGGGGGGGGAGGGGTCAAAAATCGGCCAAAATCGCGTGACGTCATTTATTTATGGATGGCCCCCTAAAAGATAATCAATCACTTTTTGGGGACTGTTCTAATCACATTTAAATGCATATTTTTTTACTTTTTCAACCTCCGTCTGTCAATTAATTCACTTTTGTTGTGCTTCCGTCTCACAGTCTGTAGCCCTGGTTACTATGGTAAACAATGTCTAAAAGTGTGCAGCCATCTTTGTTTGGACCACCTTTGCCACCATGACACTGGGACATGCTACAACTGTCCACCGGGGAAATCTGGTGACTTGTGTGATCAATGTAATGATTGTAACTTTTAACTATGTAAAAGGCTTATTTAGATGATATATTATATTGAAACTATTTTAAAGCACAATTGAAAGTAAAGTTAATTTCAGACGCAGGAATTTCATTACAAAATTGATCCTTCAGATTACAACTGTGTGTGTGTGTGTGTGTGTGCGTGCATGCTCTTGTGGGGTTCTGTTGTGTTTTTTGAGTAATGTTTAGAAATACCACGGCAGTTTTTCCAGACCTCAGATATTTTTTGTGAAATATAGATTTATATAAAGTTAAAAATAGTTGTGGAAATATTGTCTTATTTATTAATTCTTTGAAATTATTTCCTGATTAAAAATTGTGCAGCGTGTCCACCCATGAAATATGGCGCTGGTTGCGACCATGTGTGTAGTCCCTCGTGTCATATCAATAATTCGGCGTCATCAGTTTGTCATCACGTGACTGGCGAGTGTCTGTACCACGCTCCACCTCACTACAGGGAGACAACCACAGAGAGAGGTGAGTTATAGGACAGGTGAGAGAGGTGAGTTATAGGGCAGGTGAGAGGGGGAGTTATAGGACAGGTGAGAGGGGGGAGTTATAGGAGAGGTGAGAGAGTCTAGTTATGGGACAGTTGAGAGAGGTGAGTTATAGGACAGGTGAGAGAGGTGAGTTATAGGACAGGTGAGAGAGGTGAGTTATAGGACAGGTGAGAGAGGTGAATTATAGGACAGGTGAGAGAGGTGAGTTATAGGACAGGTGAGAGAGATGAGTTATAGGACAGGTAAGAGAGGTGAGTTATAGGACAGGTGAGAGAGATGAGTTATACGAGAGGTGAGTTATAGGACAGGTAGAGAGGTGAGTTATAGGACAGGTGAGAGAGATGAGTTATACAACAGGTTAGAGAGGTGAGTTATAGGACAGGTGAGAGAGGTGAGTTATAGGACAGGTGAGAAAGAGGAGTTATACGACAGGTGAGAGAGGTGATTTATATGACAGGCGAGAGAGGTGAGTTATAGGACAGGCGAGAGAGGTGAGTTATAGGACAGGTAAAAGAGGTGAGTTATAGGACAGGTGAGAGAGGTGAGTTATAGGACAGGTGAGAGAGATGAGTTATAGGACAGGTGAGAGAGGTGAGTTATAGGACAGTCGAGAGAGGTGAGTTATGTGACAGGTGAGAGAGGTGAGTTATAGGACAGGCGAGAGAGGTGAGCTATAGGACAGGTGAGAGATGTGAGTTATAGGACAGGTGAGAGAGATGAGTTATACGACGGGTGAGAGAGGTGAGTTATAGGACAGGCGAGAGAGGTGAGTTATAGGACAGGCGAGAGAGGTGAGTTATAGGACAGGGGAGAGAGATGAGTTATAGGACAGGTGAGAGAGGTGAGTTATAGGACAGTCGAGAGAGGTGAGCTATAGGACATGTAAGAGATGTGAGTTATGGGACAGGTGAGAGAGGTGAGCTATAGGACAGGTAAAAGAGGTGAGTTATAGGACAGGTGAGTTATAGGACAGGTGAGAGAGATGAGTTATGCGACAGGTGAGAGAGGTGAGTTATAGGACAGGCGAGAGAGGTGAGCTATAGGACAGGTAAGAGAGGTGAGTTATGGGATAGGTGAGAGAGGTGAGTTATAGGACAGGTGAGAGAGATGAGTTATACGACAGGTGAGAGAGGTGAGTTATAGGACAGGCGAGAGAGATGAGTTATAGGACAGGTAAGAGATGTGAGTTATAGGACAGGTGAGAGAGGTGAGTTATAGGACAGGTGAGAGAGATGAGTTATACGACAGGTGAGAGAGGTGAGTTATAGGACAGGCGAGAGAGGTGAGTTATAGGACAGGCGAGAGAGGTGAGCTATAGGACAGGTAAGAGAGGTGAGTTATGGGACAGGTGAGAGAGGTGAGTTATAGGACAGGTGAGAGAGGTGAGTTATAGGACAGGTGAGAGAAGTGAGTTATATGACAGGTAAGAGAGCTGAGTTATGGGACAAGCGAGAGAGGTGAGTTATAGGACAGGTGAGAGAGGTGAGTCATAGGACAGGTGAGAGATGTGAGTTATTGGACAGGCGAGAGAGGTGAGTTATAGGACACGTGAGAGAGGTGAGTTATATGACAGGTAAGAGAAGTGAGTTATAGGACAGGTGAGAGATGTGAGTTATAGGACACGTGAGAGAGGTGAGTTATTGGACAGGTAAGAGAAGTGAGTTATAGGACAGGTGAGAGAGGTGAGTTATTGGACAGGTAAGAGAAGTGAGTTATAGGACAGGTGAGAGAAGTGAGTTATAGGACAGGTGAGAGAGGTGAGTTATAGGACAGGTGACAGAGGTGTTTAAGTGTCTATTTAACATTCATTAATGGAATATAGCCTAATACTAACAAGATTTTTTGCGGCCGGTCCCAGGAAATCCGACATACCTCTATCTTATCTCATCTTATCTGTTACAGATGCTCCTTCTATACAAAAGATTATTGCTTACTAAGCTTATCCATGGTTTATGTCTCATCTTGCATTTTTAATAGAGTTTTAAATGTTGATAGTGTGTTGGTCTTCCTGGTTTCCCTGAGGCAACCCATTCCACGTCCGAATTCCAAAGGGAAGAACGAGATTTTTTTATGTGTTTGTTCTTGCATATGGAATTTTATCTCTATGTCTATTTGAAGGTTTTAATGCATTTATAAATGACTGACTGAAATTAACTTTTGTCTTAACTCAGGTGTATGGGTCGGTGTGTCATGTGTTGTCATCATTGCCATCCTCATAGTAGGGGTGGCTTGCTTCATTCAGAAGCGTCGTGTAAGGGAGAGCAGCCTTATTGAGAAGGAACCCGGATACGACAATGTTATTTTTAAAGTACAAGCACAAGAGGAACAAGATGTTTAAATCGTCAAGTTGCTTGCGCCAATGTAAAAAAAGTCATCAGTGGATCTTCTATCGTTGATTTGTGTTTACAATGATGATATTCCCCAACGTCGGCAATGTCCATATTTAATATGATTGTTCAGCTTTTGTAGTTATCATTATGTTGGTTTTAAAAAAACGCCTTTTTTTACAATGGAGTCAATTTCATCAATGTCATTTATCAATATATATTATTACTTCAGTGATTATAAGAAACTTCACAAACTTTATATTTTTACAGTAACTGCCCAAGGTTTTAACTTTCCTACCATGGTTAATGGTTAAACTCCACAGTTTCACAATTTTCACAACTGCTTTCCCAACAATATATATGTTAAACAATCATAAATGTATAAAATTTATAACATAATCATTATTTTTAAAAAAATCAATTCAATTCTATTAAATTACTAAAAACTAATTTTAATTTCTTATAGCTTGTTAGATGGTATGCTAATATTATGAGACATAGAATTTCATAGATTTAAGCAAAGATTTCACACCTGAAATGAACATGAATTTTATAATCACTTTTTAAAAAGCTTAAAGAGTCTCCCATTTAATAGACAAGAGTTTACATTCTTGATTTTCTCGCAATCAGTCAATTATCAACCTGAATGACATTTATAGCATCTTTTTCTAATGACACACAAACTTTAGCGTGAAATATACTCTATATAGCAATAAATTAATGTATGAATGTACAAAATTGGCACTGTCAGCTTTTTTCCCCCGACAAATTACTATCACCAATTTATTTTATTAAACCAAAAATCAAGCTAAAACAAACATAATATTAATTTTTATTTAAATAATTATAATATTCCTTTTCAATAATTTTTTGACAATTGTAAATTTAAATTAAATTCCCATAACAAATAGAAAAAAATTTTCAACTGTTAAATATTTTATAACTATTTTAATAATAGTGTCTCTATAGCATTATCTATAAAGTGATAATTTAAAAAGTATAAGACAACAAATCAAATTATATACTCTTTTTAAAAATAAAAGAATGCAATTTTAATTTTGATATGTTATTGTAAAAAATATTTTTATTATAAATTTAATTGCTTGTTTTTATATAATGTGGTCCTTTCCTTACATAATTGTTATCTGTCTAATAAAAGGCATTAAAAATTTTTTCTTAAATTTATAAGACCCCCCGTTATTTAATTGAGAGAAATCTCCACACAAACCCTAGTTTTACGAGATGTCCATAAAAAAACCAGCAAGCTAAAAAAATCATATACAAGTAAATGGTCAAGTCTAGTGCTTGATTTGCATTACCAGTTTTTCAAGTTTTAATAATAATAATTTTAGGACTTATATAGCGCAGTACCCCAGCAAGCAGCTGGGCTTTACAGCGCTTCACATAAAAGGAGTAATAACACACATACTTTGTTAGATCTTTGGCCTATAAGTTCATGGTACAAAAAAAAATTGTTATCAATTATTTACCAACAAAATCCTGGATCGTTAAAAATTCTGCTTAGCCATAATATACCATATATTAATAAAAGTTATTTAATCAATTATTCCGTGACTTCTTTAAATTGTATTTGCCTTTCTTCTGTAGGATCTAATTTTTTTTTATAAATTTAAGGAAAATTTATTTCTTGCTAATTTTGATATAAGATTAAATACAGAAGTAGAAGAACATTCCTGTCCTGGAGTAGAAGCATCCACACACAGTCACACACTCTAACACACATAGACAAATAAATTATTATAAAAAGTATTTGGCAAAGTTAAATGATTGGCAACAGTGACAGAAAAGCAATGCTATTTATGATGCAATTAGAACTTTCCAATAGTGCGTTTTCATTTCTTTTAATTATATAATAGGAGCTGTTTTTTTAATGCAACCATATAATTGTAGGGATTTAGCAGGACACAGATTAAATTTCAGGTTGTTGCAATACTTGCCTTGTGCAGAAAAGCAATGACTAGGATTATGTTTTCTTTTAAAACTTTATAGCTCAACATTCTCTATAATTTAGAAAATTAATTCTGAATTTTCTTCTCTAACATTCAATTTTATTATTAAAGTTATCTCTTCTGTAAGCAGGCAATCTTGAAATATTTATTTCCAAATGAAATTTACTTTAACTGTTTTAAAGTTCTCTAGGTCATGGCAAGTTTAACTTTGATCATTTATCAAATATTTCCTGACAGCTTTAGAATTAAAAACTGTCAACAACAAAAATGTGCACAGATGCAATGTTTTTATAATTGAATGCACAATTTTGTATGAAAGCTTTCACATCCCCAAGTAAAAGAAATGAGACACTGGAAAAAGTTGATATTCATACATCCATTAGGTTATTAGCTAAAAAAAATTTAGCATATCCTAGGATGATTTAGCTTTTAACATTTTATATTTCTTTCCCTTTTTTGATATTTTGGCTTTCTTTTTACGATTCTTGGGTTTAAAGTATCGATACTTTCTTCCTGTGGTGAAGTCGTCGTCCTTGAAACTGTCAATTTTATTGAGATTGTGTCTGCGCTTGCGCTTGCGGCGAAGTTTCTCAACACTTCCAGCTTCAGTTTGTCCATTCCTGCCAGGTTGGATGCAAATAAAAGTGTTTTTTGGGGTTTTTAAAAAAAAATTATTATTTTTTTTTATAAATGAAAAAATGATATCTGAAACTTCTCTAGTAAATAAAATTTTAGTGCATTCAAAATAAGTACCATATTTTGCCCTATAAGACGCACTTTTTCTTCAACAAAACTGGTGGGGGGGGAGTTGGTTAATCTTAAACGATTATACGACAAATAGATAGTTTGCCTCAGCAATCCGCGACCCGAGCGGACCGACCGGAAATAGATCAAGAATCCGCGAAGCGCAACGTAGCCACCGCCGTAGGAAAGGCCGCTGCTTTGGCCTAGCTCTGGAGCAGTGCTTGACCAGTTCAGACCGCAGGCTACGGAAACTACTAAAAAGATTTTTATGGAAGACCCAAAAAGCTGTGATTCCTGGTGGTCTTACTAGCCAGTACAACCTCTGGACTTTTCCATTAATAAACAGTTCAAAGTTCTTCTGTGAGAGGAGTGAGAACCATGATCTTACGTCTACTGGGCAGTTGAAGAGACCCACTATCACACATGTGTGTGAATGGGTTAAAAGGTCATGGGACTCCGTGAAGGAGGACATTGTTGTAAAATCATTCAAGAAGTGTGGCATTAGTAATGTCTTGGATGGAACAGAAGACAACGTCTTATTTGACACCAGTGAGGAAGAAGCTGATGACAATGACTGCGTGGATCTGTCCGTCCTCTTTTCTGATAGCAGCTAGGAAGAGGAATTATTAGGGTTCGCATAAAACCATTACAGCCTTATTTTTGTTACTTTCACTGTTTACTGATTGTTAATGAGAGTAAAGATAGTTCATAATATTGTTATTAATATTTTTGACATAAATTTTTTCTTAAACTGTTAACTTAATACAGCTAATATAAAATATTTTACTACAGCTTTGGTTCAGAATCTTTTTTTTCTAGATTTTCCTCCTTTAAAATTGGGTGCGTCGTATATTCCGGAGCGTCTTATACGGCACAAAATATGGTATATTTGTGTCCTACTTTGTGTCTGGTGTGGAGAGTCTAGGATGAACAAAGTCTAGCTTCAGTGTCACTAAATATTTTAGGTTGAAAATCATTGATATATCTAGAGCCCTATTTCAAAATATTATGACATAGTCACGTATTGATTTTTAAAATAAGAATCATGTGCGTGTACTTTGTAGTTAGATAATTATTCGTTTTTCTAAAATATAGGTTACCTCTTTTTTTAACAAGCTTACAGTTACCTTACTTATAATGGCTTGCCAGATTTAATCCAAATCTAGTATTCAATATAAATGCCAAAGACCAACAATTATTTTTGTTGATAAATGTGAAACAATTGACCATCCAGTGCTGCATGTCTACTTTTCTAGACCTACTGTGTTACTGCCCCTGCTCCAAAGCCTTACAGATGTTGTAAGTCCAATCTTTTTAATGTCTAGATCCCCATGGCACTTTTTTTCTACTCTAATGGCCACTTACAGTTTTCGTTTCCGCCTCTGAGCAAGAGGTCCTTTCTGGATTTGATCCCCTTCTATCCACCCCCACACACCAATGACAAAACTTTCAATGCTGCTCTCGTCACTGCCTCTCAGGATCCTGAAATATCCTTCTTCACCCCATTCAGGCCCCCAGGAGTTGGCACAAATCTAGAAGAAAATTTATAGAAGTTCTATGAAATAATTTAGAGCAGTACCGATACTTAAAGTTAAAGCCATCATTACTTGGAAAGTTAATTCTCAATTTGCACTTGTAAACCATTACAGTTGTGGGGGTTGTTTCCCTTGGGTCTAACATATTAGTTGTAAAACATGTCATTTTAAGCTAAGTAATGTAACAGTTACATTAACATGGGCCTACTTTATATTCAGATCTCAGTGCTGTGACTGTTTAGTTTTTGTTGTCAAGAATAATATATTATAAGCTTTTTTTATGAGGAGAGAAATAATAAGAGATAACTTTTCTATCACTACTCTTAAAAAGCTCTTAAAAAGTATGTCCATTGTAAAAAGATTTATTTTGGACCAATTATCTTGTAATAACAGAATATCTAAGCACCAGTAAATAGACAAAGATAAAAACTGACCAATGTCTATTGAATGATATGTCTAATGTCTACTTACCCAGTACTTGATTATGTCGCCTTGCGCTGTGCGCTCTACTCCCCACCTGTACAGATTCAATAAAAGTTTCATTCTTTTTTTTAAAATCTGTATCACAAAATTATGTTTATCAATATTCTTTTGAATACTGCTGGCAATTATAAATTGTAAGGTAAATTTTTAATGATTTGGATTTTGATATTTATTTAAGCAGTTTAAGCATTATTAAAGTTATTACACCAATGTTGATGGTAGAGCTTTAGGCATGTTCTGAGATATTAAACATATTAATTTTATTTCTCTTGATGTTAGTAATTAAAACTAAAACCATCTTATGAAATTTTAACAGAAATTTATAAAGTTACTCAATTATGATTTCAGTAAAATAAATCTCCAAAACTAAGTAAATATCAGAATGAAATACAACTTCTACTTTTCTATACCCGATAGTTTTGACACAATGAAATCCAAATTCCATACCCAATAATCCTGACAGAATGAAATACAACTTCTACTTTTCTATACCCGATAGTTTTGACACAATGAAATCCAAATTCCATACCCAATAATCCTGACAGAATGAAATACAACTTCTACTTTTCTATACCCGATAGTTTTGACACAATGAAATCCAAATTCCATACCCAATAATCCTGACAGAATGAAATACAACTTCTACTTTTCTATACCCGATAGTTTTGACACAATGAAATCCAAATTCCATACCCAATAATCCTGACAGAATGAAATACAACTTCTACTTTTCTATACCCGATAGTTTTGACACAATGAAATCCAAATTCCATACCCAATAATCCTGACAGAATGAAATACAACTTCTACTTTTCTATACCCGATAGTTTTGACACAATGAAATCCAAATTCCATACCCAATAATCCTGACAGAATGAAATCCTGATTTTAGATACTGCTCTGGCTCATTTCTCTTTCTGACAAGATCTGTGTACCGGTACACACCACGTTTGTACACAAAAAAGTCTTCTCTTACGTGTATGGTTGCTGAAAAAAATTGTTTAAAATTGAAGATCAACCCATGCAATTTTAAAATATGCTCTGCATATACCAAAATACCAAAAAAAATATTTTAAAATTGAAAATCAATCTATGACTTGCGGGTTCTATTTACTATTATAACTATTATAAGTTCTATTTACACGAAGATACTAAAAATTATTTTAAAATGATACTTGACTGGTTATTTCATAAATGAATTTATTTAAACAAGTTTCTAATTTGATGAAATTAAAAGTAACTTAAAACCAATAGTTGAGTTGAGTGTTAACGTTACCTTGAACAGGGCCATTATCAATAATTTCTTTCATGATTTCTCTCTCCTGTTTTATAAATAAAAGTACATGTAATTAGTTTTGAAGGAACAGAAGCTTTTGTTCTTCCAAACACCACTTTTCAACTATATAGAATGTTAATCAATAGGTAGGTTAGCATAGATTACTGACAGAAAAGTTAACCATTCACATTTTATGCTGCAAATTAAAATAGTGACATATTGATTGAGAGACATATGACATTGGTGACAAAATAAATCACTAAGGTCCCATACACATTTCCAGCAACGTTGTGTGTGTTTCTGAACATTAAAATGTAAACCTTGTACTGAGAGAGTTCTTTATGTACTGTAAGATGGACCTACAAGGGGCTGTATCCTGTATGGAGGCGTTGATCTCAACCTCTTCTCTCTCTTCGTTCTCTCACCACTGGGGCACACAACAGTCCTGTTACTATTGGGCAGGAGACAGATGCCAGGATCATTGGGTTGTCCAGGGACGAAGGGATAACAGTCTTCATTGACCAGGCTGGAGGTGATCAAATGATACAATTATTATAAAAGAAGATATCTTCATTCCCTATGATTAGTAATATATAATTGAAGTACGTACTTTATTTCAAATGTGTCAAAGGTATTTAACATGGACTCAAATTCAGATGACTATGATAATTTTATTTTGACAAGTTATTTTAGATTGGAAAGGATAAGGTCATAAGAAATTAAAGAATTAAAATAGCATACTTTTAAGAGCTAGAAATTCATTAAAAATAGTATTAGTATCAGTCACATAACTGTTTTCTGCTGGGAGTATTCAAACTGATTTCTCCATTACGTTTATGGGACTGACCATATATGACCATACAGAAAATTAAAACAACATTGTAGAACAACATTGTTATATTATCACTTTAATTAAATATCCTAAATTATTTGAGGTCAGATGAACCTGGAGAACTCTCCATTACCTTGACCCGTACAGTATCAGCCATTCGTGAAGATACTTGCTAATACATGTTGAATACATGTTACAATTTTGTTTGCAATGTAATTTCAATGTTTAGATGAGTTTCAAATTAGAAGTAGAGTGAACAACTGACCACAGCAAAAAGGCTATGGCGGATTAAGGGGGGGGGGCTGAACGGGCTAAAGCCAGGGGCCCCCGATGATTTAGGGCCCCGAAACTTAGCATATTTTATAATAAATGTGGACAAATGTATACATGAATTGCTGAAAATATGATAAATTAATAAAATCTCATCTATTAAAATGATCTCTTTTCCCACACGATAGTCTTAGCAGTCAAAAAACCTAATTTCATAAGCTCAATAACAGAAATTATTAAAGAATATTATATATATATTTTAAATTAATAACTCTAAATGAGCTCTCGTGGCCGAATGTGAAGTACTAAGGCTTATAGTGCAAACGGTGGCGGGTTCGATCCCCGGTGGGGTGTGAATTTTTTTTTCATGTGTTTTTTAATTTTATAAATTGTCTTTTACACTCAATTTTAGGATACAGGCAAAAAGTTATTTCTTCGAATTCGGGTTTTTCATGAATAATCATTTTGGATGAATATTTACAAGTTACAGTCTTATATTAGCTGCTAGCAATCATTTTATCTAAAGGTACACTGGCTGGATAGGGCCCCAGTTTGAATTGCAGCCAGGGGCCCCGTGCAGTCTTAATCCGCCCCTGCAAAAAGGCAATATGGTCAATGATAATATTGGTATGATGCCTACCCAAGCTTCCTGATGTACCACCAGGCTCTGTCCAAGTGTCCACCATTGCAGCCAAGCTGACCATTTGTGTTACAGGACAACAGGTGCTGGACAGACAAACGATTTGTACTGATTCCATCTGTTTCTATATTTAGCCTGTCCGAGGCCACAGCTGAAATGAAGGGTACACAAAATTATTGATATAAGAATATTTCAAACTTTGTTTAATTAATGTACATAATACTTAATACAGGGGTGCGCAACCTTTGGGCTATTGCCAGCCCCATTAAAAAAACGAAGTGATTATTCGGAGATATCTCCGTATGCCAGCGTTATAGACAGATATTTCCCATGATTCTTAGCGTCATACGCAAATTTTTTTGGCTGGTCATGTGACTTCTTGCCAATTTGATATAATATTTTTAAAAAGTCATACGATTCATGAGCGCCTGTGATCTCACGGTTAGGACAATAGATTCTTGAACTCTTAAGTGGAGGTTCGAGTTTCGTTTGAGTCTTTTTTTTTAAGGTTGTAGTTTCAGTTTTAGAGTCTGGGTTAGGTTTAGTTGTCTATTTTTAAAATTAAAATAGAAAAAGATTTTCGTTAGAGTCTTATTTTTTTAAGGTTGTAGTTTTAGGGTCTGGGTTAGGTTTAGTTGTCTAATTTTTAAAATTAAAATAGAAAAAACAACAAATATAGCAACCAAAATTACGATTTATCGAGCGCACCGTTCTCTTTGCTTTTACAAAATTAATTTTAAAATCATAAATTTTTTTGAAATAAATTTTAAGCTATGATAGGTACATATAATTAATATATATATTAAATTAGAACGGAAATTTTGTTTGTTTTTTAAAAAAGAAATCTCCGTATAACGCCGGGAGTTATTGGGAGAAATCTCCGTATAACGCCTGGCGTTATTCGGAGATATCTCCGTATAACGCCTCCCTTAAAAAAAATTACTTTTTCAACAGCCGCCACAAAAAAACGAAACAGTAACTATAAATTTTTTTTACCTATCGTAATAGTCAACGCGATGTAATAATGACATAATCATAATTTATTGTAGGCAAACACAGTGCTTAATTACAAACAAAAATATTTCCATCGATATTCTCTTATATTTCTACTTTATTCAACATTGTCATGTAAACCTTACATCAAGTCATACACGTACAGCATGAGTATATTTTTAAATGGCATTAGTACACTGAGAACACAATAATTGAATAAACGATAAGCTGCTTCACTAAAACTGTCCATGTAACTTAGCAGTCCAGAGTCCAGAAATTAGTGGCTGCCTTGCTCTTGGATGTTTGCCGAGAGTCGTGTAAAGTTCGGACACTCGCTGGAGATCATCAGTCGTATTCCTGACGCCAGATTGGTGTCCACCAGTCGGGTTCGATATTTGTTCTTGAGATATTTCATTCGGGAAAATGACGCTTCGCACAGTGACAGGTAAGTGAAAGTGATTCCAAACAGCACTAGAGTGTTTCTTGCTATTTGGCGAAGCTTGGGATACACCACAGCCACTTTCCATGTCTCCAGTAGACATCGTTCTTGTTCTCGAACTTCTTCACAAGCTGCGCGCTATTTTTTTAGTTCGATCAGTTCCATTTGGAACTCTAACGGCGCACTTTCTGTCTCAACCAAATGTGGAGAAGCAACGAGTCTCATATTTTCAGAGATCCTGTCGAAATCCTGAAAACGTTCTGCGAATTCCAACAACAGCGCTTCGAGGACGTCTGAAAAAAAACGCAGCCAGAATTTCATCTTTTCTTATTTCATGGCTCTCGATTAGAGCGGTGAGTTGCGGGAAATGATAGAGATTGAGCTGTTGTATATGACTTTGTAGCAGACGGCATTTGTCACAGAAATCCTGCGAATGAAAAGGATAATGCGATTCACATCCTTCAGAATGTTATCCAAATCAACCAATTTAGAATACAGCATGCACCTCCTGGTGAATAATGCCGAATATTAGACACTGCATGAAATGGCCCTCTGTCTCTGCCATAAAGAAATCTAACTCCCAATTTACATTAAAGCTCCGCTTCTCTTCTTCCAGTGTTTTTTTGTCCTTTTTATCGACATGATGAGTACTAAGGCGGCACGGATAATATTATACGGTAACTAAGCGTACAAGCTGTATAACTTGATACAATGAATCGTCTCCATTAAACCCTTTTCACTGTTATTTTTATTCACTGCTATATCGAGAATCTGTCTGGATTTCTGGTGCAGCTGCCAGCTAAGAGTGATACTTGTACACAGGCCACTGGGTATTTGCGTGTCCTGTAGCAGCTACTGAAGTTGACCGACGGGTTACACGGTTACACAGAGCAAGCACGATACAGCGAATATGCGCATCACACGGTTTCGGCGCGCTTCAATATTAGGCTGCTAAACTTCATGACCTGCCCTCATTTGCTACAGCTACAGCCTAACACCAGCGCGTCAAGAGCTATTTCAATGTATATGAGCGCTAAACACTGCAGCTAACGCTACAGCTGCCGGAGTCGTAATTTGCTTCACAATAACAAGTGCTTAAGATTGTAAATGAATATTCGATATTTCGTTTACAACTTTACATAATATATTGCCAAATTGAAAATATTTGAAAGCCACAGTTTATTATAATTCAAACAGATTTCCACATTTTCGAGCCCACGGCCACATGCAGCCGTTCGGCCGCAGGTTGCGCACCCCTGACATAAATAATAATGTGGTTAGGGCAGTGAGGCTAGGTAGAGAGAAACAGTGTATGAGTAAACCTTGGAAAAACACACCAAAAGCATCTGCAAGGAGCCTTCTTCTGCATCAAACAAAAACCAAAACAAAAGATGAAAAGAAGTTAAATTTAACATAACAAAATGTAGAAGGATGTGGAATGGAAATAGACATAAATGAGAACTTAAGTTAGGCGTACATTCTACATCGTGTGTTCTACATCTGTGCTTCTCAAAGTGGTGGTCCGCGGACCGGTGGCGGTCCGTGAGCCCTCCACCGCCGGTCCGCAGAAGTTATCCAGAAAGTACCAAGTATTCTACATCATGTATTCTACATCGTGTATTGTACATACACTCCTTTCAGTTTTGTTAATTGCTGGGGAAACTTTCTTTCCCTGATTAATTGCTTTCCTCGTTACATTTAGCACAACATTGAACATTATTTGCTTCCAGTAACAGGGCATGTTAAGTACTATGTAGTAGGGAGTCAGGAGTAGGAGTAGGATGTTTGTTGCGATTTTTCTTTTTGGAGGTGATTTTGGGGGGGGGGTCAAATATGGAAATGGACTTGAACCTGTGGTGGAGTGTGCCCATGAGGATCCACAGTTGCCCTGGTCTGTTATGGGGCTAAGTTTTCCCCGCCATCGCTCCCGGCCATCAAACGACTCCGGAAGTGGTTCTTGCAGCACGCGCAGCGCCGTCATCTTGAGAACATTTTCTGGCAGTTTGAAGGTACCCAGCCGGTAGCGCGTGCCCTGATCCAAGGTCAAGCCCCAGAGTTTGGAGTAGTTACCGGCCTTCCATCTAAAAATAAACAAATACCAACAGAGTATAAGAACTATAAGATCGTGAACAAATAAGTAACGTATATACTCGTTCGAAAGCCGACTTTTTTTTTACAAAAGCTAGATAAAAATGTTGTGGTGTCGGCTTACGAGCGGGTCATAGGTGATTTCTGCATGTACATTGAATATCGGTGTTGACATTGTAGATTATCAAGGTCCTTGTCTACATTCTACATGATTCGACTGCTCTACCAGAAGCTATAAAATATTATTAAAAATGTGTATTATTGTGAATGTTTTAATACTTTTTTTTGTTGCTTTCAACAACGAATTTTAATGTACGCGCTTTCGATACTGTTTACCAAAGAAACAACAAAAAATAAATAAATACCGGTAACACTTGGGGTCGGCTTACGTGCGGGTTACACACTTTCTATAGGCTACTATTCTTTACCAAAAAGAGGGGGGGGGTCGGCTTATGAACGAACGGGCTATAGAACGAGTATATACAATATGTGATTTAAAAAAGAAACAGCTAGATCTTGGGGGCTTATAAGTTTATTTTAAAAATTAATAATGCATTATTTCAAACATACAATACAGAGCTTGAATTTTTTGATACGAGTACCATGGAATAAAAGAAGTGATGTTCTAGTTGGAACCAAAAAATAATAACATTGGTATTTTTAAGTTTTATGTAAACAGATTAGCAGTGACGTGTGGAGAGTCCATTTATATCAACCCCCCGCCCCATTTTTGTGTGTTTTCATTCAACATTAATATGTTGAGTCTTCAAATAGTATAAGGCTTGGTTTAATTTATTTTAAAATACAGATGGGTGTTATGAATGAGACATAAATATATTTTTTAATGTTATATAAATAAGTATTCCAGGAAAGCCTTTTGAAGTAAATCTAAATAATTATATCATGATAGTTCTTAAAACTGATCATTCTAATAGTTTCCCCACTGACGTGTAAGGCCCATCGTTGACAGCGTCGATCAGTTCTGAACGCACAAGACACACGTCGTCATTACATCTCCACTCGAAGCGCTGTGAGAGGCCAGGGAACTCTTCACAAGTGCTGAGAGGAGAGAGAGAAAAAAACTCATAGAGAAATGTACAGGTGAAAGATTTATATTGAAACAACCAACAATGCGTAGCGCAGACTTGTCCCCAGTAGGTGGTGGACAGAGGCCCATTGGGTTAACCCAATAATATTTTTAAAATAAATTTTTCATTTCTATTAAAAAGCAGAATTTTTTTTTAAATTAAGTATAACAGTGAACATTTTTTGATCGAAGCTTATACTGATATACAAATTTACTGACATTTCCTATTATTTTATCTAATATTTATATTGCAAAAATAATTTTTTAAAAATCTTTTATTGCTAACAACTCTTTATATCATTGTGGACCTCAGTAGTCCAATCAATTTATAAATAAATATCACGTGAAAATTGTGGATAACGAACATTGTTTTTTTTTAAAGTTATATAATGGCTACAACGTCAGTTCTATAACCAAATATTGAATATCATTATTGTGGGTGTTTGTGAAGGTCTGTTCACGTCAGTGCTAAGTCACTTTCAACTAACAAACCATAGATACGCGTAGGACGCAATAATCTTCTATATAGAAGGAGCGTCTGTAAACAGATAAGATAACGTTATAACATTGAGACCCGTGGAGAGATAGAGAGAAGGCTGTGGATGGTGTTAAAACTCCTGATTGACTTACCATTTCTTGCAGTTATCTGTTATGACGTCCCCCACTTCGTAGGCCCTTCCTTCCTTGTAACATCGACCTGTAACAAACAAATAAAAAAGACTTAGTCAGAGAATGGCTTTGTCTTCATTCTTGAATACATCCCAAGACAGTGAGCTATTGTTCTGCAGCACAGATCAGCGCTTCTCAAAGCGTGGTTTACGCACATTAGTTGGAAGTTGCACCACGTTTCATATGCAAATAACGTTTCGAAATAATTTTTAGAGGTTTTATTTTTCGTTATATTTACGTATGAGGAAGATATTTGATATTTTTCATAAACTAAATAAAAATTAATTGCAAGAAATTATGATATAGAAAGTTATTTCATCATATTTTTTTTTCCTTTGATAACATAACTGATAGACAACTATAATAAAACTGGTGCTTTAGTATAAAACATTCACACATTAAATATTTAACGATTTTTTTTTCTATATTATCAACTTTTTTGTTGTTGTTGTTTGTTTTGGATTTGTGCATCGGTAAGTGAATCGAAGTCAGATTTCAGGGAGGACTTGAGCCTAAGGGCTGTCTGAAATCAAGTGGCATAGATAGTAGAATGAGTTGGGGGGGGGTACACATCAGAGGTTCTAATAGTCTGACGTTTTTGTGTGGAATTCAATAGAGTTATCAAGTATCCTGATAAATACTTGCTCTAATCAATAGTTTCTTCAGCAGATTTGCACACCAGATTTTGAATAGTTGATTGTGAGTTTGATTAACTTAGTTTAATGAACTCTGTAGCTGTCAGCCAACACATTTCAAAGGCATGATATAAACCCTATTAGACATGTGCTCTTTATATTCATTCATACGTAAGGATATCGGTGTACGTGCATGTCTTTGTGTGTGCCTTTCTGTGAGGCTCTGTTTACAACCGTGTTTCTGTGTGCGAATGTGTTTTGCGCGATTCTGTGTTCCAGTGGGTTTTTTTTGCCATCTGCACTGTATCTATGTATTGTATTGTGTTGTATCATGTATGCTGTTGTTGAATGTTCGTGAATCTGCGAGTCTTTTTTGTGTATACCTGTTCGTGCGTTTGTTTCTCTATGAGTATGTGTGTAGGTTGGTGTGTGTTGTTCTCACCACAGAACAACGGCGTATTTGTACTAAAGCACCCGCTGAACTAACGCCACACGAAATCCCAGTTCTTTTATGACGGTAAGTATGATCCAGGTATAATACGTCTTGTTTATTTCTCTAGTACCGGTACCTACAAGCCTCGTTCGTTGACCCCTGGTGTCAGGGAACACGGGTCTCTCGTGTTACATTACGGAAGCAGTTTGCTCCTGTTTCTCAGTGCAGAAGCCTGCAACTCGTTGGGTACAACTTCTTAAAGTATCGGCAGTCCTTGTACCTACCAGCAGACCTACGGCTGTCAGTACTCAGACCTGCGGCTATCAGTACTCAGACCTACGGCTATCAGTACTCATTCCTACATCTATCAGTACTCAGACCTAAGGCTGTCAGTACTAAGAACTACATCTATTAGTACTCAGACCTACGGCTGTCAGTACTCAGAACTACGACTGTCAGTACTCAGACCTATGGCTGTCAGTACTCAGACCTATGGCCGTCAATACTTGGACTGGTATCTATACTAATAAAAGGCAAAGCCCTCACTCACTGACTCACTCACTGACTGACTGATTCATCACTAATTCTCCAACTTCCCGTGTAGGTAGAAGCATGAAACTTTGGGAAGTTGTCGAGTAGCCTCTCGCGACGAAAATTGGAGTAAAAGAATTTTAAAAATAACACTCATGGGGGCCGGGGGCCCCAAAAACGTTTTTTTTTCCCCATATGGCCTATATAAAATTTGAAAATCACAAATTCTCCTATTTCCCGAGTAGGCAGGAGCATGAAACTTCGGGAAGTTGTTGAGTACAACCCCGCGATGGTAACGGGAGAAAAAATATTTAAATTATCACTTCCTGGGGGCCGGGGGCCCAAATGAAGTTTTTTCCTTTTATGAGCTATATAAAAACTAAAAATCACTAATTCTCCTATTTCCCGTGTAGGTAGAAGCATGAAACTTGGGGTAGTTGTTGAGTACAATCCCGCGATAGTAACGGGAGAAAAAATATTTAAATTATCACTTCCTGGGGGCCGGGGTCCCAAGTGAAGTTTTTTCCTTAAATGAGCTATATAAAAACTAAAAATCACTAATTCTCCTATTTCCCGTGTAGGTGGAAGCATGAAACTTGGGGTAGTTGTTAAGTACACTTCCACGATGGTAACAGGTAAAAACAATATTTAAATTATCACTTAATGGGGGCCGGGGGCCCAAATGTTTTTTTCTCAGATAAAAAAAACTGACTCATCACTAATTCTCCAACTTTCCGTGTAGGTAGAATCATGAAACTTTGGGAAGTTGTTGAGTAGCCTCTCACGACAAAAACTGGCATAAAAGAATTTTTAAATTCACACTCAGGGGGGCCGGGGCCAAAAACCATTTTTTTCCAAATATGGGCTATATTAAAATTAAAATCACTAATTCTCCTATTTCGCGAGTACATAGAAGATAGAAACTTTGGGAAGTTGTTGAATACACTTCCGCGATATCAACAGGCAAAAAGATATTTAAATTATCACAAACTGGGGACCAGGGGCCCAAATGTAGTTTTTTCCTCATATGAGCTATATAAAAACGTAAAATCAATAATTATCCTATTTCCCGTGTAGGTAGAAGCATGAAACTTTGGGAAGTTTTTTAGTACAAACCCGCAATGGTAACAGGCGAAATATAATTTTAAAATTCACACTAATGGGGGCCGGGGGTTGAAACTTTTGGAAGTTGTTGAGGACCCAAATATATTATATTCTTAATATCAGCTTTATAAAATGACTCATTACTAATTCTCAAATTTCCCGTGTAGGTAGGAGCATGAAACTTTTGGAAGTTGTTGAGGACCCAAATATATTATATTCTTAATATCAGCTTTATAAAATGACTCATTACTAATTCTCAAATTTCCCGTGTAGGTAGGAGCATGAAACTTTTGGAAGTTGTTGAGGACCCAAATATATTATATTCTTAATATCAGCTTTATAAAATGACTCATTACTAATTCTCAAATTTCCCGTGTAGGTAGGAGCATGAAACTTTTGGAAGTTGTTGAGGACCCAAATATATTATATTCTTAATATCAGCTTTATAAAATGACTCATTACTAATTCTCAAATTTCCCGTGTAGGTAGGAGCATGAAACTTTTGGAAGTTGTTGAGGACCCAAATATATTATATTCTTAATATCAGCTTTATAAAATGACTCATTACTAATTCTCAAATTTCCCGTGTAGGTAGGAGCATGAAACTTTTGGAAGTTGTTGAGGACCCAAATATATTATATTCTTAATATCAGCTTTATAAAATGACTCATTACTAATTCTCAAATTTCCCGTGTAGGTAGGAGCATGAAACTTTTGGAAGTTGTTGAGGACCCAAATATATTATATTCTTAATATCAGCTTTATAAAATGACTCATTACTAATTCTCAAATTTCCCGTGTAGGTAGGAGCATGAAACTTTTGGAAGTTGTTGAGGACCCAAATATATTATATTCTTAATATCAGCTTTATAAAATGACTCATTACTAATTCTCAAATTTCCCGTGTAGGTAGGAGCATGAAACTTTTGGAAGTTGTTGAGGACCCAAATATATTATATTCTTAATATCAGCTTTATAAAATGACTCATTACTAATTCTCAAATTTCCCGTGTAGGTAGGAGCATGAAACTTTTGGAAGTTGTTGAGGACCCAAATATATTATATTCTTAATATCAGCTTTATAAAATGACTCATTACTAATTCTCAAATTTCCCCGTGTAGGTAGGAGCATGAAACTTTTGGAAGTTGTTGAGGACCCAAATATATTATATTCTTAATATCAGCTTTATAAAATGACTCATTACTAATTCTCAAATTTCCCCTGTAGGTAGGAGCATGAAACTTTTGGAAGTTGTTGAGGACCCAAATATATTATATTCTTAATATCAGCTTTATAAAATGACTCATTACTAATTCTCAAATTTCCCGTGTAGGTAGGAGCATGAAACTTTTGGAAGTTGTTGAGGACCCAAATATATTATATTCTTAATATCAGCTTTATAAAATGACTCATTACTAATTCTCAAATTTCCCGTGTAGGTAGGAGCATGAAACTTTTGGAAGTTGTTGAGGACCCAAATATATTATATTCTTAATATCAGCTTTATAAAATGACTCATTACTAATTCTCAAATTTCCCGTGTAGGTAGGAGCATGAAACTTTTGGAAGTTGTTGAGGACCCAAATATATTATATTCTTAATATCAGCTTTATAAAATGACTCATTACTAATTCTCAAATTTCCCGTGTAGGTAGGAGCATGAAACTTTTGGAAGTTGTTGAGGACCCAAATATATTATATTCTTAATATCAGCTTTATAAAATGACTCATTACTAATTCTCAAATTTCCCGTGTAGGTAGGAGCATGAAACTTATGGAAGTTGTTGAGGACCCAAATATATTATATTCTTAATATCAGCTTTATAAAATGACTCATTACTAATTCTCAAATTTCCCCTGTAGGTAGGAGCATGAAACTTTTGGAAGTTGTTGAGGACCCAAATATATTATATTCTTAATATCAGCTTTATAAAATGACTCATTACTAATTCTCAAATTTCCCCTGTAGGTAGGAGCATGAAACTTTTGGAAGTTGTTGAGGACCCAAATATATTATATTCTTAATATCAGCTTTATAAAATGACTCATTACTAATTCTCAAATTTCCCCTGTAGGTAGGAGCATGAAACTTTTGGAAGTTGTTGAGGACCCAAATATATTATATTCTTAATATCAGCTTTATAAAATGACTCATTACTAATTCTCAAATTTCCCCTGTAGGTAGGAGCATGAAACTTTTGGAAGTTGTTGAGGACCCAAATATATTATATTCTTAATATCAGCTTTATAAAATGACTCATTACTAATTCTCAAATTTCCCGTGTAGGTAGGAGCATGAAACTTTTGGAAGTTGTTGAGGACCCAAATATATTATATTCTTAATATCAGCTTTATAAAATGACTCATTACTAATTCTCAAATTTCCCTTGTAGGTAGGAGCATGAAACTTTTGGAAGTTGTTGAGGACCCAAATATATTATATTCTTAATATCAGCTTTATAAAATGACTCATTACTAATTCTCAAATTTCCCCTGTAGGTAGGAGCATGAAACTTTTGGAAGTTGTTGAGGACCCAAATATATTATATTCTTAATATCAGCTTTATAAAATGACTCATTACTAATTCTCAAATTTCCCCTGTAGGTAGGAGCATGAAACTTTTGGAAGTTGTTGAGGACCCAAATATATTATATTCTTAATATCAGCTTTATAAAATGACTCATTACTAATTCTCAAATTTCCCCTGTAGGTAGGAGCATGAAACTTTTGGAAGTTGTTGAGGACCCAAATATATTATATTCTTAATATCAGCTTTATAAAATGACTCATTACTAATTCTCAAATTTCCCCTGTAGGTAGGAGCATGAAACTTTTGGAAGTTGTTGAGGACCCAAATATATTATATTCTTAATATCAGCTTTATAAAATGACTCATTACTAATTCTCAAATTTCCCCTGTAGGTAGGAGCATGAAACTTTTGGAAGTTGTTGAGGACCCAAATATATTATATTCTTAATATCAGCTTTATAAAATGACTCATTACTAATTCTCAAATTTCCCCTGTAGGTAGGAGCATGAAACTTTTGGAAGTTGTTGAGGACCCAAATATATTATATTCTTAATATCAGCTTTATAAAATGACTCATTACTAATTCTCAAATTTCCCCTGTAGGTAGGAGCATGAAACTTTTGGAAGTTGTTGAGGACCCAAATATATTATATTCTTAATATCAGCTTTATAAAATGACTCATTACTAATTCTCAAATTTCCCCTGTAGGTAGGAGCATGAAACTTTTGGAAGTTGTTGAGGACCCAAATATATTATATTCTTAATATCAGCTTTATAAAATGACTCATTACTAATTCTCAAATTTCCCGTGTAGGTAGGAGCATGAAACTTTTGGAAGTTGTTGAGGACCCAAATATATTATATTCTTAATATCAGCTTTATAAAATGACTCATTACTAATTCTCAAATTTCCCCTGTAGGTAGGAGCATGAAACTTATGGAAGTTGTTGAGGACCCAAATATATTATATTCTTAATATCAGCTTTATAAAATGACTCATTACTAATTCTCAAATTTCCCGTGTAGGTAGGAGCATGAAACTTTTGGAAGTTGTTGAGGACCCAAATATATTATATTCTTAATATCAGCTTTATAAAATGACTCATTACTAATTCTCAAATTTCCCCTGTAGGTAGGAGCATGAAACTTCGAGAAGTTGATGAGTACACTCCTGCAAAATTAACAAGTGAAAAAAATATTTAAATAACACTCACTAGGGGTCGGAGGCCAGTCTTGATATTCGGAGGAATATAGTGTCTCATGCCTTTTCTGTGTTTAAATGTACATATCAATTTATTGTACACTAAGACTTACAATTACTCTAATAACATATTTAATATTGTTTAATTATTCATTGCAAATTTAAAGAGAAAGATTACATATTTCAATTTTCAAATTAAAAGTGTTTATTGAATCTATACCTTCACTAAAAAATTTGGCAAACGTCTCTCTCTCTCTTTCTCTCTCTCTCTCTTTTGTGGTAAAAATATAATTCTCTGTTATAAAAAAAACCATTTGTAGTATTTCTGCTACTTAGTAAGCCTACTTGCAGCTTTCAAGACTTCATTGATTTAAAACACATCTTTTCAAACTTTACTTTTCCAAATTTAAAAAAATATTAATGAACTTCTAACGTCTGTTCCTTCGGGGCCGGGACCCAAAATATTTTTTTCGTAAACATTTAAAGCTTTCTTACCTTTGGATTTTAAATAGTTTAAATAAATATTGACTCGTATCTCTATCATGACCTAGATTGAAATCTTCATACCTTATGAGATATGCACATACTGCATCCACTTTGCACGAGGGTCCTTAATGTCATTTTAGTACACATTTTATTTTACACGACCTTGACAAATATTGAAAAACAAGTATATCCATCATGATCCAGACTGAAATCAATTGGTGTTTTAAATTGGTGTGAAACGGGTTTTCAACGCTTACTAAAATCCTAACTTCCGCAGCAAAGCGCGGGTATTTTGCTAGTATATTATATAATGTAAGCATATCCTTTTTAAATCATTTATATTAACTCGTGGCATCTGCTTGCTTGATTGATTCCTTGAATGCCGAAAACCAATTTGGATCGATTTTTAACCCACTTCCTCGTATGCTAGCGATCTGAAATTTTGCAGGCAGACTCGTGTCGATGACAAAAATGATATATCAAAATTTCAGATCGATCGAATGTACTGTAATTAAATTAATGAATTTTTAGATAATCTTTATTTATCTCTATGTAGCATGTTAATTTTCCTGTTGCGCTGTGCGGTGCGTATTATATTGACGATACTTTTTAAATCCCTTATATTAACTTCACCGCCGTCCCTGTCGTCATCTCTCTCTGTCTGTCTGTATTGGACGCGCCGAAAAACAAAAGTAAAAAATGACCCGCTTCCCGTGATCCGATCGAGCTGAAATTTGGCACACGGACCCGTCTCACCTAACAATGCATCGTATCAAAATTTCAGATCGATCGAACTTACCGTAATTAAATGTATGCATTTTTAGTTTATCCTTATATAACGTATGTAATTCAAATTCACTGTTTGTTATTGTTTTTTTTTCCACGTGAGAGTTTGAGTTGACGCGTTGACGCGACCCATCAAAGTACCGGCGTGCTTTTGTTTACATTTTACGCGTCACGCTGAGCTCGATCCAGCGATCGATGACCAGACGTTTCCCCTCTCCCACCCCCCCCTTCCCCCAGGGTTATGAAGCAAAGTTGGGTTAAGACAGATTCAGTCTGCAAATGTTTGTCGCGTTTGAAAATAATCAATACTGTTAGTTATGTCTCATATATAAGGGATTTATAGTCAAAAACTTTGTTTTTACGGGTTTGTTTTATTAAAAATATATTCCCGATCTGTCAAGGTAAATGCTATTAATTGCTAATCTGTCTCACGGTGTATACTATGTTAAACATGTTTTTATAAACGTTTTCCCGTGATCAGATCGAGCTGAAATTTAGAAGGAAGATTGCAGAAGTTTTTTTTTACTATACATCCTTTATATATTTGAGACATAACTAAAATTTATGATTTTTGGATTGTCGTGCGATGCGTATTATAATGAACATCCTTTTAGTTATGTCTCGTATATAAAGGATTTATAGTAAACAAAACTTGTTTTGTAACGTTTTTTTAATGAGATGGTGGAGCTGTTAAATAATAAGAGATGACTGTCAGAACTTGGCAAATGTTTCCCTTAATTAGGGGAACATAACTGGCTGTCTTATCTCTAAATAAACCTCTAGCGACAAGCAGTGTTTCGTCTTGAGATGTATTTTAACATTAATCCTTTACAATCATGGCACTTAATAGTTCTGAAGGACGGAAAGGTTTCTCAACCTGTTCTGTGTGAGAAACAAGCAGAATTTTGAAACAGAACTGCCTCTTGAAGGGGGTTTAATAGATTTATTAGTGTTTCATCTCTATTGTTCAGGTTTTATAAATTTATGAAGCTTTTGCTGAGCTCGAGGCGCATTGAAATACAGCACGTGCTGTTAAATTGAGCCGTAACGTAACAATTGTTTTAAATGAAGATAGTTCAATTTATCCACTGGATAACATAATTAAACAACGGTTGGCGGAGGATGGTATTACTTGGAGCGTGTTAATCTAATAATAATAATAATAATAATAATAAATTGGTAATTTTTATAGTGCTGTTTCCCAGCAAGGAGCCGGGCTCACAGCGCTTTACATGGAGATAATAACATACACATAATAATTCAAATATACATTCTTGTAATAATAATCACATAAATAACACTACAATACACATAAGCAACGTTAATCATTAAAAAGAAATGGCGTTTCTTTAATTTTGAAAATGAATTTTGAACAGATGCGGCTTAAGTCTTAAGTGCAGTCTTGAAGGACTTGGTAGATGAAATACTCCGAATGTGTAATGGTAGAGAATTCCATTGTTTGGCTGCACAAAAAGAGAATGACCTGGAATGTATTAATCTAACAAGGGGTTAATGTTTTAATATCAAAATACATTTAGTAATTAGTCAACTAGCGGACATCTTTGTAAAATTCGTTCATAGGGTGTCATGGGAAAAAATTTAGTGGCACCCACTATGTACTGGCTTAGAGCAGCGGTTCCCAACCTGTGGGTCGCGACTCTCAATGGGTTTTTTTGGGGGGGTCCCCAACTGTAATGCAAATTTGCTATATTTTGTAAAACTTTATTGAAAATGACTTATTTAAATTTCATGGGGGTCGTGGGTCACACGGCTTTAAAAAAAAAGGGGGCGCCATCCAAAAAAAGTGTTGGGAACCACTGGCTTAGAGCATATCCTCTGGGAATTTCTGGAAAACAACAAGACGAGAACCGCTGGAATGTATCAAATCTCTACTGTTAACAAGACTGGAACACATTCCGAAAAAAAGGTGGAGATGACTTCAAAAGAAAAGTTATTATTAGATTACCATATCTGTAGTCAACTCCCAACCCACTTCACAATAAACACCCGTAGGTATATCAAAGGGGAAACAAGTCAGGTATTACCCGTGGGCTACTACTACTGACAAGGGAAATAATGCGACGCTCCGACACATTTTTTTTCCGGCCTGGATTTGGTAGAAAGGGAGATTACTAACTGATAGTATCAGTGACTGCGGCGGCAACTCTGTCCTGTAACAAACGGGAAAACTGAGGCTCGTGGATCAAAGCGTGACGTCACGGGCTGTCTCAGTTGAGGGAAACTTTTAATCTGCGGTGTTAAGGATGTGCTGGTGGGGAAATTCAATTTGAAATAAGTGGATGGTTTCATATTCTCAAACCGATTCATGAGTAAGACAGTTGTATGATGAATATCTGTATCGTGGTGAAAATGTCACTTGGTTGGAGCATCAGCTCCTCACATAAATATACGCCACTGATGGCGGCAAGTTGCTTTTTAAATGCACGCAGGTAGCTCTCTGCATATGATATTTTGTGATGCTAGCACAGAGGTAGCTCTTCATTTTCTCTACATATGATACTTTGTGATGCTAGCACGGAGGTAGCTCTTCAATCTCTCTACATATGATATTTTGTGATGCTAGCACGGAGGTAGCTCTTCATTCTCTCTACATATGATACTTTGTGATGCTAGCACGGATGTAGCTCTTCATTCTCTCTACATATGATACTTTGTGATGCTAGCACGGAGGTAGCTCTTCATTCTCTCTACATAATATGATACTTTGTGATGCTAGCACGGAGGTAGCTCTTCATTCTCTCTACATGATGATACTTTGTGATGCTAGCACGGAGGTAGCTCTTCATTCTCTCTACATATGATACTTTGTGATGCTATCACGGAGGTAGCTCTTCATCTCTCTACATATGATATTTTGTGATGCTAGCACGGAGGTAGCTCTCCATTCTCTCTACATATGATACTTTGTGATGCTAGCACGGATGTAGCTCTTCATTCTCTCTACATATGATACTTTGTGATGCTAGCACGGAGGTAGCTCTTCATTCTCTCTACATAATATGATACTTTGTGATGCTAGCACGGAGGTAGCTCTTCATTCTCTCTACATATGATACATTGTGATGCTAGCACGGAGGTAACTCTTCATTATATCTACATATGATTCTTTGTGATGCTAGCATGGATGTAGCTCTTCATTCTCTCTACATATGATACTTTGTGATGCTAGCACGGAGGTAGCTCTTCATTCTCTCTACAGATGCTACTTTGTGATGCTAGCACGGAGGTAGCTCTCCACTCTCTACAGATGCTACTTTGTGATGCTAGCACGGATGTACCTCTCCACTCTCTACAGATGCTACTTTGTGATGCTAGCACGGATGTAGCTCTTTATTCTCTCTACATATGATACTTTGTGATGCTAGCACGGAGGTAGCTCTCCACTCTCTACAGATGCTACTTTGTGATGCTAGCACGGATGTACCTCTCCACTCTCTACTGATGCTACTTTGTGATGCTAGCACGGATGTACCTCTCCACTCTCTACAGATGCTACTTTGTGATGCTAGCACGGAGGTAGCTCTCCACTCTCTACAGATGCTACTTTGTGATGCTAGCACGGATGTACCTCTCCACTCTCTACAGATTCTACTTTGTGATGCTAGCACGGATGTACCTCTCCACTCTCTACAGATGCTACTTTGTGATGCTAGCACGGATGTACCTCTCCACTCTCTACTGATGCTACTTTGTGATGCTAGCACGGAGGTACCTCTCCACTCTCTACTGATGCTACTTTGTGATGCTAGCACGGAGGTACCTCTCCACTCTCTACTGATGCTACTTTGTGATGCTAGCACGGAGGTACCTCTCCACTCTCTACTGATGCTACTTTGTGATGCTAGCACGGAGGTACCTCTCCACTCTCTACTGATGCTACTTTGTGATGCTAGCACGGAGGTACCTCTCCACTCTCTACTGATGCTACTTTGTGATGCTAGCACGGAGGTACCTCTCCACTCTCTACTGATGCTACTTTGTGATGCTAGCACGGAGGTACCTCTCCACTCTCTACTGATGCTACTTTGTGATGCTAGCACGGAGGTACCTCTCCACTCTCTACTGATGCTACTTTGTGATGCTAGCACGGAGGTACCTCTCCACTCTCTACTGATGCTACTTTGTGATGCTAGCACGGAGGTACCTCTCCACTCTCTACTGATGCTACTTTGTGATGCTAGCACGGAGGTACCTCTCCACTCTCTACTGATGCTACTTTGTGATGCTAGCACGGAGGTACCTCTCCACTCTCTACTGATGCTACTTTGTGATGCTAGCACGGAGGTACCTCTCCACTCTCTACTGATGCTACTTTGTGATGCTAGCACGGAGGTACCTCTCCACTCTCTACTGATGCTACTTTGTGATGCTAGCACGGAGGTACCTCTCCACTCTCTACTGATGCTACTTTGTGATGCTAGCACGGAGGTACCTCTCCACTCTCTACTGATGCTACTTTGTGATGCTAGCACGGAGGTACCTCTCCACTCTCTACTGATGCTACTTTGTGATGCTAGCACGGAGGTACCTCTCCACTCTCTACTGATGCTACTTTGTGATGCTAGCACGGAGGTACCTCTCCACTCTCTACTGATGCTACTTTGTGATGCTAGCACGGAGGTACCTCTCCACTCTCTACTGATGCTACTTTGTGATGCTAGCACGGAGGTACCTCTCCACTCTCTACTGATGCTACTTTGTGATGCTAGCACGGAGGTACCTCTCCACTCTCTACTGATGCTACTTTGTGATGCTAGCACGGAGGTACCTCTCCACTCTCTACTGATGCTACTTTGTGATGCTAGCACGGAGGTACCTCTCCACTCTCTACTGATGCTACTTTGTGATGCTAGCACGGAGGTACCTCTCCACTCTCTACTGATGCTACTTTGTGATGCTAGCACGGAGGTACCTCTCCACTCTCTACTGATGCTACTTTGTGATGCTAGCACGGAGGTACCTCTCCACTCTCTACTGATGCTACTTTGTGATGCTAGCACGGAGGTACCTCTCCACTCTCTACTGATGCTACTTTGTGATGCTAGCACGGAGGTACCTCTCCACTCTCTACTGATGCTACTTTGTGATGCTAGCACGGAGGTACCTCTCCACTCTCTACTGATGCTACTTTGTGATGCTAGCACGGAGGTACCTCTCCACTCTCTACTGATGCTACTTTGTGATGCTAGCACGGAGGTACCTCTCCACTCTCTACTGATGCTACTTTGTGATGCTAGCACGGAGGTACCTCTCCACTCTCTACTGATGCTACTTTGTGATGCTAGCACGGAGGTACCTCTCCACTCTCTACTGATGCTACTTTGTGATGCTAGCACGGAGGTACCTCTCCACTCTCTACTGATGCTACTTTGTGATGCTAGCACGGAGGTACCTCTCCACTCTCTACTGATGCTACTTTGTGATGCTAGCACGGAGGTACCTCTCCACTCTCTACTGATGCTACTTTGTGATGCTAGCACGGAGGTACCTCTCCACTCTCTACTGATGCTACTTTGTGATGCTAGCACGGAGGTACCTCTCCACTCTCTACTGATGCTACTTTGTGATGCTAGCACGGAGGTACCTCTCCACTCTCTACTGATGCTACTTTGTGATGCTAGCACGGAGGTACCTCTCCACTCTCTACTGATGCTACTTTGTGATGCTAGCACGGAGGTACCTCTCCACTCTCTACTGATGCTACTTTGTGATGCTAGCACGGAGGTACCTCTCCACTCTCTACTGATGCTACTTTGTGATGCTAGCACGGAGGTACCTCTCCACTCTCTACAGATGCTACTTTGTGATGCTAGCACGGAGGTACCTCTCCACTCTCTACTGATGCTACTTTGTGATGCTAGCACGGAGGTACCTCTCCACTCTCTACTGATGCTACTTTGTGATGCTAGCACGGAGGTACCTCTCCACTCTCTACTGATGCTACTTTGTGATGCTAGCACGGAGGTACCTCTCCACTCTCTACTGATGCTACTTTGTGATGCTAGCACGGAGGTACCTCTCCACTCTCTACTGATGCTACTTTGTGATGCTAGCACGGAGGTACCTCTCCACTCTCTACTGATGCTACTTTGTGATGCTAGCACGGAGGTACCTCTCCACTCTCTACTGATGCTACTTTGTGATGCTAGCACGGAGGTACCTCTCCACTCTCTACTGATGCTACTTTGTGATGCTAGCACGGAGGTACCTCTCCACTCTCTACTGATGCTACTTTGTGATGCTAGCACGGAGGTACCTCTCCACTCTCTACTGATGCTACTTTGTGATGCTAGCACGGAGGTACCTCTCCACTCTCTACTGATGCTACTTTGTGATGCTAGCACGGAGGTACCTCTCCACTCTCTACTGATGCTACTTTGTGATGCTAGCACGGAGGTACCTCTCCACTCTCTACTGATGCTACTTTGTGATGCTAGCACGGAGGTACCTCTCCACTCTCTACTGATGCTACTTTGTGATGCTAGCACGGAGGTACCTCTCCACTCTCTACTGATGCTACTTTGTGATGCTAGCACGGAGGTACCTCTCCACTCTCTACTGATGCTACTTTGTGATGCTAGCACGGAGGTAGCACATTTCACAAATCTTAATTACTGAATATCATCATTTGCTGCAACATTGTATTTCAAAGATTGTTTCTATAATGTTGTTGTTGTTTTTTTTAAACTTTTATTTTTACCAATAATAACTCCCACTTTTTACCCCCCCACAAGAGACCAACTTTTTTCTGTGGGATTCTACCGAAGTAAACACAGCTCGATAAAACAGATTGAGAGTATATAAAAAAATAATTCTAGAACAAAGTAGCTACTCAATTAAATCTGCCTCAGCTATGTTTGAGCTCTAATTTATTCTTCCGTCGCATTAATCAAATCGTAACGTATACAATATGTTTCATTTCCTCAAAATTTTATTTATTGTGTTGTCATATGGATGCAAGTGTAAAATCAATTCTGTCTTTAAACCATTTATATTTTACGCATGAAATAAGATTTCTAGCATCCATGTCTGTTTTTATAATAAAATATATAATAATTAGATTTAATTTCTTTTCATTAAAAGTTATATCCATAATGGAAAGAATTGTATAGTTAAGTGTTACCCAAAAACAAAACAACAAAATCAAAGTCGATAGTAAGTGCTACAATTATAATGACAATAAGTGTAGCTAGTGTTCTACTTTTTATGATCAGCCACTCGCATAGAACCGTAGAACACCATGCACTAGGATGATTCGCACACAAAGAACCGCTGGATTAGTCACTTACGTACAGAATTTTCGGCTTAGTCTCACGCATACTGAACCCTTGGATTAGTCACATCCAATTACACTCTGAACAAACGTATACATTTCAATTGAAAGATATGATGGTCTGCTCCGTTAGCCTACGACTCAATGGAAGTGCAACAGACTGGAACCGACGTGCCAGGGTCACGCTACTTCAACACCTCCCCACCCACCCCCCTCACCCCCGCAACACCCTCCTCGGCCACGCTCCACGACGCAACATGTTCCAGAACTCAATCATAAAGTCTGATTGAACCGTAGACTTAATAACAACAGTAATAGAGATTGCCCGTACACCTTTCCAGTAATTAAAGTAATATATATTGTCCGTACACTTGCCTTTCATAAAAGTAATAGAGATTGCCCGTACATCTTTCCAGTAATTAAAGAAATATATATTGTCCGTACACTTGCCTTCCATAAAAGTAATAGAGATTGCCCGTACACCTTTCCAGTAATAAAAGTAATATATATTGTCCGTACACTTGCATTTCATAAAAGTAATAGAGATTGCCCGTACACCTTCCAGTAATAAAAGTAATATATATTGTCCGTACACTTGCCTTTCATAAAAGTAATAGAGATTGCTGGTACACCTTTCCAGTAATAAAAGTAATAGATATTGTCCGTACACTTGCCTTTCATAAAAGTAATAGAGATTGCCCGTACACCTTTCCAGTAATAAAAGTAATATATATTGTCCGTACACTTGCCTTTCATAAAAGTAATAGAGATTGCCCGTACACCTTTCCAGTAATAAAAGTAATATATTTTGTCCGTACACTTGCCTTTCATAAAAGTAATATATATTGTCCGTACACTTGCCTTTATCAAAAGTTAAAGAGTCTATCCGTTCCCTTAGCTTCCATTTAAAAACATTTGGGAAGCGGTAAACAAGACATTTTGTACACCATTGTTTTTAACGTCTTACTTGAATCATTCTTTCCAAAGCCTCTCCGAATAATCGTTAGGTAATTGTAAGTTTCACATCACTTGCCTTCCCCATGCCACATCTCCTTTTCTTATTTCCTGCCTGTCTGTCCATCTTTCACTCTCACCTCCTTTCTCTCTCCCCCCCCCCGACTCAATCTCTCTTTTTCTCTCTGACAAACACACATGTTTAGCAGACATATTTTACACCACTGTTTTATTTCCTCTTTTCTGTCATAATTCGTGTGTCAATAGTATGACATATTATACTTTTCCATCTTTTGAATGGTCTGGAAAAGTCTTCCCACCATTCATGACGTCACAGTGGCCACACCCTTCGCTCCACATGACCAACAGCCCGCTGACCACCGCCCACGCAGAAGGTGACAGAGGGTTCTTACATTGTGGTGTTTTCACCCGTCCCCTAATCTATAATCAAAATCAAGCGGTGCTGACACAACAAGGTTACTGGCACCCCAGTTACAGAGTCATGAGGTGCAGCTTTAAAACACCACCAGAAGCAAGTGAATTTAAGGATCACTAAAATTAAATCGTGTTTTCTTTTAGAGAATGTTAATAAGTTTAGTACTTTCCACACCCCCCCCCACCCACACACTCGCCCCAGGGTTTAAACATATACGACGGATATTATCTTGGGACTCACTGACAGGATCGTTACAGTAATTAAATCAAATTTTCTGACAAAGTGCAATTTTCTTTTTTTTTAAATTAATATTTTTATGAGATAAAGTACCAATGTATTTAAATTATGCTATAGGTAGTTGTTAAGAAACAATTTAAACAATAAAATGTCTTACAATAAGCTGAAAATAAGTTAGGGTTCCCACTATTGCATTTCTATGTAACCATGAACCTGACATTTTGAGAATCAGTGACACACTTTTACTTATTTTTTGTATTTTTTTTTAAAGAGAAAAAAAAATACCGCTTTCGCCCAAACTTGTTAGACATGAATAATTTAAGCCCGGCCAGACATTCATTTTCTTTTACCCCCCCTCCCCCTCCCCTATTCCCCATCCCATTCTATGTCTGGTTTTTAAAACCGGTATTGCAGCAATCAGCAAGCCCTGCGTCTATTTCAGTTACTTTAATCCAATTAGATTAGCGCACGCTCAGGCACTTTCCACTTTGACTTCTAAATTACCATTGTACTTCCGGGTCACAGGTCACGCGTAAACCGTGTTTGCTGTCCGTTTGTTTGGTGTGGAAGATCTAATAAGTTGAGTGACGTATCTAATAAGTGGAGTGACGTCACGTCTTTAGTTTTGTTTTATCAAGCTAGCCGTGTGAGACAATTGTCACTTGTTGAGATAGTTTGGGGGAGGAATCAGCTTGAAAAATGAGTCAGAATTAAAATAAAGCTTGTTTAGATTGGGATTGAGGGTACGTTTACCGCTACAATTTAAATTATAATTTCAAATTTTATTCTTGTACAGAGGGATGACGTAATCAGTCGTGACATCTCCGAGGTGTCCCCATGAGTGAGACGCCCCTGTTCAAGAGAGACCAACACTTAGTTTCCCATGGGAGACGCCCGGCTCTCGGGGGTGAAAGAAGGGTAAAAACACGCAGCATTAAAATGACAGTTGAATCTCTTGCGCCTTTGATGTCAAATTGTTCTTTCGTTATAGCATACCGATTGCGCCAAGAGAGCACACACACACACAGAACACGCTCACGTAGAAACAGAATGAATATATGTTCCCAATATGATGATAGGAATTTAAAAAAATTCTTGGTAACTAATATTTTTTATGTTTTCAAAACCCCATAACATATTAAACATGCCAAATTGTTACAGTGGTAATAATGCAGTTTTTTAACGTTGGTAAGTGAAGATGACCGGGTCCTAAAATATAATGGTTTCGTTTGTAACACGTGACTGTGTTCAGCGCACAGCAAGTTGTAGTGGTCAGTACACAGCAAGTTATGGTGGTCAGTACACATCATGTTACGGTGGTCAGTACACATTACGTTACGGTGGTCATGGTCAGTACACATCACGTTACGGTGGTCACTACACAGAAAATTATGGTGGTAGAGGAGATTGCAAGGATCAACTCTATTTTCTCTCTCTTCCGCATTGGCTCAATGGTTAATTCGAAAGGACGGAAGTTATAAAACATCTTCAACCACCCAATGTTTGCAAATTGCCAACAAATGACTGCTTAAAATAAAAAAACTGTTTCAATAAACATTATAAAAAGTAAGGAGGGGGGAGTAATAAATATATAAATAAAAAATTTCTGAATTCTTCGGGATACGAGACATGTGGACACATGGTACAAGACGTCTAAACTCTGTCAACAGACATGCAGCAAGGCGGTTAAACATTCCTTCGGCAAATACCCACACACAAAAATGACTCCTAAGGTACAACACAAATTAATTCAAACAAACAGGTACGTCCCTGCAAAGAAATGTGGGTTGGGTTTGAGTGGCGCCATCGAGTCGACCCTCCACACAGATGATGACATCATTAACTGAAGGCGTTATCGATAGGGTTCCGATGATTGTCTCCCTCTTTGTTTGAGGTTTTTTTTACTTTTCTTGTGACCTCACTAACACCGACTAATGTCCGTTTAGCTTTCCAAACTTGTCATTTTTACGCTGACTTACATAAAGACTATCGTGTTACAAGGGAGTTAAGGCCACACTTGTAACTCCCATGAGCTCCGTGTTGACACAACTTCGTCTTGCGAGTGAAACACGACGGATCTGTGCAAACAAAGTCAAGTGCTAGTGTCAGACTTCTTACCTCCCTTGATGTCTAGGGCTCAGTATCATCCCGCTCCTGTCATTTCATCAATTTGAATTGTACGCGTCAATAAAAGTTGAGATGGGCATTGTGACCAGGGAGATGAGCATTGTGACCAGGGAGATGTCCGTTGTGACCAGGGAGATGTCCGTTGTGACCAGGAGATGTCCGTTGTGACCAGGGAGATGTCCGTTGTGACCAGGCATGTGTGCATTGTGACCAGCGAGATGGGCATTGTGACCAGCGAGATGGGCATTGTGACCAGGGAGATGGGCATTGTGACCAGCGAGATGGGCATTTTGACCAGCGAGATGGGCATTGTGACCAGCGAGATGGGCATTATGACCAGGGAGATGTCCGTTGTGACCAGGGAGATGTCCGTTGTGACCAGGGAGATGTCCGTTGTGACCAGGGAGATGTCCGTTGTGACCAGGGATGTGTGCATTGTGACCAGCGAGATGGGCATTGTGACCAGGGAGATGTCCGTTGTGACCAGGCATGTGTGCATTGTGACCAGCGAGATGGGTTATTGTGACCAGGGGGATCGTGTACGGCTTTTATCCCGGGTAGTGTTTGAGGAAGATGAAGAATGTCCCCGCAAGATGGGACTGCCGCCTGGAAGACGGGCTTTATGCCCGAAAGATGATGTAATGTAGATGTCACAAAGAGATCCATAACTATGGACTTTTTTAAAATCTTCATCAAAGTTTGGCTTGCGGCATTTAGTTTATCTTGTTTAACGACATTATTGGTGGAGAATTTTAAGGGTCTGGTAATATTTGTATTTTATTTCCTTCCAGACAATTAGACTTTCTTGATGCATTATTTGATGTGTGACATGGTTTGACATGACCTGGCCCGTGCCGATTGTGAGCGAGGGTGAACTCGTCCCGGGTACCGCCTGCACTAAGTCTTAACATCTTCGTTGTCATCAGGCAAAGTTGTACTTAAATGTGACCGACAATCCTAAATTGGGAAATGTATAATAATGCAGACGAATGGTGAGGATAGTGTCAAATAAAGTGATGGACGAATGATGTCAGACTTGAATGAGACGTGGTAACGTCGTTTCACTTGAACGACTGTGCGATTATATAATAGTATCTGGCAGAAAGCTGTCTCTATGGGCTGTCAGAGAGCTATTTCAAGTTTCTGTCAGAGAGCTGTCACTAGTGGCTGACAGAGAGATGTCACTAGTGGCTTTCAGAGAGCTGTCACTAGTGGCTGTCAAAGACTTTACACAATTGGCTGTCAAAGAGCTGTCACTATTGGCCGTCAAAGTGCTTTCACTAGTCGCTGTCAGAGAGCTGTTACTAGTGGCTGCAAGAGAGTTGTCACTATTGGCTGTCAGAGAGCTGTCACTATTGGCTGTCAGAGAGCTTTCCCTATTGGCTGTCAGAGAGCTGTCACTATTGGCTGTCAGAGAGCTGTCCCTATTGGCTGTCAGAGTGCCGTCACTATTCACTGTCAGAGAGCTGTCACTATTGGCTGTCAAAGAGCTTTCCCTATTGGCTGCCAGAGAGCTGTCACTATTGGCTGTCAGAGAGCTGTCCCTTTTGGCTGTCAGAGAGCTGTCACTACTAGCTGTCAGAGAGCTGTCACTATTGGCTGTCAGAGAGCTGTCACTATTGGCTGTCAGAGAGCTGTCCCTATTGGCTGCCAGAGAGCTGTCACTATTGGCTGTCAGAGAGCTGTCCCTTTTGGCTGTCAGAGAGCTGTCACTACTAGCTGTCAGAGAGCTGTCACTATTGGCTGTCAGAGAGCTGTCACTATTGGCTGTCAGAGAGCTGTCCCTATTGGCTGTCGGAGAGCTGTCATTATTGGCTGTCAGAGAGCTGTCGCTAGTGGCTGTCAGAGAGCTGTCACTATTGGCTGTCAGAGAGCTGTCACTATTGGCTGTCAGAGAGCTGTCACTATTGGCTGTCAGAGAGCTGTCCCTATGGGCTGTCAGAGAGCTGTCACTATTGGCTGTCAGAGAGCTGTCACTATTGGCTGTCAGAGAGCTGTCCCTATTGGCTGTCAGAGAGCTGTCACTATTGGCTGTCAGAGAGCTGTCACTATTGGCTGTCAGATAGCTGTCACTATTGGCTGTCAGAGAGCTGTCACTATTGGCTGTCAGAGAGCTGTCCCTATGGGCTGTCAGAGAGCTGTCACTATTGGCTGTCAGAGAGCTGTCACTATTGGCTGTCAGAGAGCTGTCCCTATTGGCTGTCAGAGAGCTGTCACTATTGGCTGTCAGAGAGCTGTCACTATTGGCTGTCAGAGAGCTGTCATAGATCACCAGTTGAAAGCAGGGGGCCATTTATTTTGGGTCATGCTATAATGTACTGAGTGACCTTACCCTGACATCACAACCGCATTCATCTGCTGATTTGCAAAGAAGATGAAATCTGCTTTATAAGTCACAGCAGGAATTAAAGACCATTTTAAAAAAATAGAATTTTTCAACATAAAATTATACGCTAACAAAAAAACAAAAAACTTTTATAATCTCAAGTGTCCGCAATAGATAAAGGTAAATAATACCAAAGTACTTAATGAATTATGAGTCAGTTATTGAAAGCAATGAAAATCCATCAATTTTCTGTTTGAAATGAACTAATTCAGGCGTTGAAAAGTAAAGCTGACCAACAAGAAGGGCTTACGTCCCTGCTTGTAAAATCATCCCCAGCAGAGTTATCTTTTGGGACATTTGGGATTTTCTCTTTTTATAATCGGGCAATGAAATTCCTGCAACACGCTTTAGATTCCATGATTTCGTTAACACTATACTATAGCAGTGCATACATACCTCGCCGCCTTCAGAATTCCAAAGACCTTTTGAGCCTATTGCCTCATATCTCCTACTGAGGGTTATATTGAACCTATTGCCTCATATCTCCTACTGAGGGTTCTATTGAGCCTATTGTCTCATATCTCCTACTGAGGGTTCTATTGAGCCTATTGTCTCATATCTCCTACTGAGGGTTCTATTGAGCCTATTGCCTCATATCTCCTACTGAGGGTTCTATTGAGCCTATTGCCTCATATCTCCTACTGAGGGTTCTATTGAGCCTATTGCCTCATATCTCCTACTGAGGGTTCTATTGAGCCTATTGTCTCATATCTCCTACTGAGGGTTCTATTGAGCCTATTGCCTCATATCTCCTACTGAGGGTTCTATTGAGCCTATTGCCTCATATCTCCTACTGAGGGTTCTATTGAGCCTATTGTCTCATATCTCCTACTGAGGGTTCTATTGAGCCTATTGCCTCATATCTCCTACTGAGGGTTCTATTGAGCCTATTGTCTCATATCTCCTACTGAGGGTTCTATTGAGCCTATTGCCTCATATCTCCTACTGAGGGTTCTATTGAGCCTATTGCCTCATATCTCCTACTGAGGGTTCTATTGAGCCTATTGCCTCATATCTCCTGAGGGTTCTATTGAGCCTATTGTCTCATATCTCCTACTGAGGGTTCTATTGAGCCTATTGCCTCATATCTCCTACTGAGGGTTCTATTGAGCCTATTGCCTCATATCTCCTACTGAGGGTTCTATTGAGCCTATTGTCTCATATCTCCTACTGAGGGCTCTATTGAGCCTATTGCCTCATATCTCCTACTGAGGGTTCTATTGAGCCTATTGCCTCATATCTCCTACTGAGGGCTCTATTGAGCCTATTGCCTCATATGTACTACTGACGGCGCTACTGGGCCTATTGTCTCATATCTCCTACGGAGGGTTCTATTGAGCCTATTGCCTCATATCTCCTACTGAGGGTTCTATTGAGCCTATTGCCTCATATCTCCTACTGAGGGTTCTATTGAGCCTATTGCCTCATATCTCCTACTGAGGGTTCTATTGAGCCTATTGTCTCATATCTCATACGGAGGGTTCAATTGAGCCTAATGCCTCATATCTCCTACTGAGGGTTCTATTGAGCCTATTGCCTCATATCTCCTACTGAGGGTTCTATTGAGCCTATTGCCTCATATCTCCTACTGAGGGTTCTATTGAGCCTATTGCCTCATATCTCCTACTGAGGGTTCTATTGAGCCTATTGCCTCATATCTCCTACTGAGGGTTCTATTGAGCCTATTGTCTTATATCTCCTACGGAGGGTTCTATTGAGCCTATTGTCTCATATCTCCTACGGAGGGCGCTATTGAGCATATTGCCTCATATCTCCTACTGAGGGTTCTATTGAGCCTATTGCCTCATATCTCCTACTGAGGTTTCTATTGAGCCTATTGTCTCATATCTCCTACTGAGGGTTCTATTGAGCCTATTGTCTCATATCTCCTACGGAGCGCGCTATTGAGCATATTGCCTCATATCTCCTACTGAGGGTTCTATTGAGCCTATTGCCTCATATCTCGTACTGAGGGTTCTATTGAGCCTATTGCCTCATATCTCCTACTGAGGGTTCTATTGAGCCTATTGTCTCATATCTCCTACTGAGGGCTCGATTGAGCCTATTGCCTCATATCTCCTACTGAGGGTTCTATTGAGCCTATTGTCTCATATCTCCTACTGAGGGCTCTATTGAGCCTATTGCCTCATATGTCCTACTGAGGGTCCTATTGAGCCTATTGCCTCATATTTCCTACTGAGTGTTCTATTGAGCCTATTGTCTCATATCTCCTAAGGAGGGCGCTATTGAGCATATTGCCTCATATCTCCAACAAAGGCGGCGCTAACGCTGCCTTTGCGTCAAGATTTTCTCCCGCCCATTTCAACGAAAAACTTGGCAGTCGCACAAAATGTCCTCTTATTTATATAACAAAATAAAATCGTCCGCCGAGGACGAAGTGTCCTCCTATGCAAATCATTTTTACGTCACTGGTTCATTGTTCCGTAAGTTAAAGCTATAATTGTAGCCGGATGAAACAAGATACATACGTGATTTTGCCATTCAAGAACTTAACAAAATATTTTTTTTTAAAGAGCAAAATCAGCAGAATATTTGAGGACTTTTTTCTTCAGCTTTTCTTCATCAATGTCTACACATCTACACATTGAGATTGAATGAACACACTGGACTCAGTATCTACACAGCACACTTTGTCACTTATTTATAATATTTATAAATGTATCGAAAACACGTCAAACTAAACGTAAAAACATTTCTTTACAAAGTACGCAAAGCAATTCTCAAAAGAATTAAATTCCTATACTTACATATAAAAAATGGCGTATTTTTATTTCAATATTCAGTTTTTTCACCCTACTTGACCCCTGTAATGAACTGCTTGGTGCTATTCACGTCAACATTCCAGCATGAATGAATTCGATCGTCTGCCCGAAATAGATTAGTTAAATACAGTCAAAACATCGACATTTATCAGTCTAAGTCCATGTTGACGCACTGCTATAAGGATCTTTTTAAGCCGATAAAAAGGTTTTTATATTAGCCAAAGTCAAACTCTTGAGGAAACTGCACCGACATGAAGGGCTGTTTAATCCCCTGGAATTTTATCTTTAGTACACACCGAGAGGATATGTCTGTCTGGAGACTCAAACAGAACCGCAGTGATAAATGATTAGAGATTTGAAAAAGTTAAACGAAATTTTTTTTTAATTTGCTTTTTGAATAACTCAAGTTTAAACGGTAATGTTAAATAATAGACTTCTGAATTTTTTCAAATATTTTCTTAATCCTGAAATTCGTGGACAGTGATTATAGTATAAGGTCTTTGGAAGTGTCACTTTTGTCTTCCATTATGTTCTAAAATATGGGCAAGAACTGAGTGGAGTATACATCATTCTGATGGTCAGGGGCTACCCAGTAGTTGATTACATAATCCATCGAGGGTCCTCAAACATCAGACGTGGTACAATACCCGTATTAATTATTAGAGAGAAAATTTATTTCAAAATTATCCAGATAAATTACTGCCTTATTAACTTCAGGTTTAACATTTTCCTTGAATGGATTTTTTCTGTACCTTTATTGTGGGTTTATATGTTGCAGTTTCGTATGTGGTCAATTAATGCATACTTCGCATATAACGCGCATACATAATATAATAGTCCAAGTCACTGGATGGATCATTGGATCAATAACGCTATGCTATGACGTCATTGTTTGAGCTTATATTTCAATACAAGGTGTGCATCAGGTGGTGTGCAAAATAATTATAAATTAAAGATTCTTGCCGTAAAATAATATTATATGACGTCATTGTTTTAGCTTATATTTTAATTTTGGAAAGGGAACGATGTAAAAAAGGGGATTTGAGGATTTATAATTATAAAATACTTTATGTACATTTCAGGAAGCTTGATATTTCGTATTTATCAAACAATGATAAGTTACTTGGGCTTTTGACCCAAAAAAAGTGGGTGCCTTAGGCGCCCTACAACCCCTAGTTCAAAATATTTGACATGGCTTTACATAACTAGTAAAGATGTGCTTTCATTTATATCCCATGTAAGATATACAAAAAAAAACTCTTAAAAACAATGAAGTGTCAAATTTGCTTATATATTTGAGAATCATTGTGCCATTCATTCCTAACACCTAACAAATTTAGCGGTCTAACTAATAAACATAATAGTGTGAACGCTATCCGAGAAAACGCGCCAGACGTGATGAGAAACATTTCTATGGCTAATGATCAAGGTGTTGGTGCGTTAAAAAATGCAAGCAGTCTAGCAGTATGGCGCGTTCTGAGGTGTCGATATCCTATGCTGGCAGACATGCGGTGTGCATCAGTAAGCGCATAACTCGTATTCCAATGGCGGGAATTTCCCAGAACTCTTGGTTTGCCAGAAAGGCCTGGTAAATTTTTAAAGCTATAATTAGAAATTGCAGAACTCGTAACTTTTTCATGTGTTCAGCGGAAATTTATACAATCAACATACATAATTTGCAATTTATGTCACGTCTGTCTGTCCGTGACGATTCTAATTTTAGAAAGCAGCTCACCAAATTAATGCACCAAAAATTAACTCTTTTCGAACGTTCCACATAAAATTTTGCAATGAGAAAAAAAATGAATACAATAAAAATAAATAAAAGTTCTGTATTACATTAATTTTTATTCTGTGTATTTTTTTCAAAATAAATAGATTTCAGCTGAAATGTATTTATTTTGACAACTTCATTCATTTTTGACGGGCAATACACTAGTGATCTAATAAATGTGTTGAATGAAAGTAATTTTTTAACATTAAAATTTAGCTCTAGAGTGAAGAAAAAAACTGAACGTTTGCGTTCAAAAATATTATAAGAAGATATTAGCACAAATTATGATCTTTAAGCATAAATAGCGTTACTTATATTTGAATGCATGTTTGTCAGAAAGTCTTCACAATTTCATTTCCTAGTTCATTTAATACCAGATTGAGAAGAGAATAATTTTTTCAAGTAATATTATTTAGTTGTTTTTTTCGCCCCCTAAATTATTCCTAATAATGATCCTCACCTTGTTTCAAAATGAACACATGTTTAAATTTAAAATGGCTCTTAAAGATATGTCGAAAAAATGGAGTATCCGGAATTTGAATTTTGAAACACCGAATCAAGGGGGATACTATTTTTTTTTAAACCCTTAATTTACTGTTAACAAATGATACAACAATATAATCTTGATGACCCAGAAAATCTTTAAAATGTTCGAGAATTGAGAAAACTCATTAAATAAATAGTATCAGTGATAGAAATTTGTTCCATAAAAAATGTTTTAAAAATTCACAGATTAGGGATCTTTTACTTCCACCTTATCGAGAAGCGTTTTCTTGGAGAGGACAATAATAAATGTACACATGTAGGGGAAACGCATTGTCAGAGGCATAACAACGACTTGGCATCGGGGCAGTTGCCAAGGGCCCGAGGTTTAATCCTTCAATAATCAATTTATTCTGTATAATTTTTTTCAAGGGCGCCAAAAATGAATTAGCCAAGGGCGCGGAAAACCCAGTTACGTTTCTGCGCATTGTTCCTTGAATTGTCATGTCATGCTAATTTTTGCATACCCTAAAGAGAGAAAATGAGAAATTTCGCATGAAGAGGATTTTTTTGCTATAAGACGTATTGGCGGGAGGGTGCGGTAGTCGTTTAGATCTTATATGCCGGGACAACCTCTTCCTCTATTATTTAGATTAGGCTAAAACGAGACGGTGGGTTAGGACACACAATAACTCCACTTCCAAAACAGCTCTAAGAGAAATGATTTGTACCTGAACACAGAGGCGTCACTAGGGTTGGTGTCACCCATTGCGGTAGCTCTTGGTGTCACCACCTCAGCACTTACCCCTCCCCCCCATAGACCACCTCCGAATATGACAGTGCCAAAAAGTGTATAGATTTTTTTTTACACTTTGGTGTCACCCCCATGTGATGGTGTCACCCGCTGTGGTCCGCACCCTCTGCACCCCCCCCCCTCCAGTGACGCTTCAGCCTAAACATGGAAATACGCCTGGGATATGCCGAGTAGACGCAAATTATCTCCTACAACAATGTCAATTAATTATTATTTTTTCGATCGATGAATATAAAACAAACCAAAAAAAAAGTGGATTATCTGAAACAAGGAGGACTTAAAATGATGTCACAAACACAAGTAGTAAAACAACTAATAAAGGCGAATTTCATTAATACCCATATAAAAGTACACCAAAACCATGAACAAAAATCACACAAAGAATTTTACTTTTTTTCCCCCGAACTGTGAATGAACATGACAACTATGGTATCATATCGTTACTGTAATGCAACTCAAGTATGTAGTTTACAGTAGAATTTTTCTCCAAGTCTAAGCCGATAGACAGGCGTCAAACACAACTTTGGCGTATATCTATAATGTAGATATAAATTTATAACGTACCGTATATAAAAACGTATACATGCCTCTATCTTCTTCTTATCTATACAGACACTCCTTCTATGCAGAAGATAATTGCGTCCACAGACCATGACAGATGATCTGTTGGCAAGTGATGCAGCTTTCACAAGCCACGGCTTTGTGGGTTCCACGTATTACCCAGCCGCCTAACTAGTGTTAGGTACCCATTCGGAGCTGGGTGACTCAGGGACGCCCTAGGCCCCAGGGAACAAATCCTTGCTTGACATGGATTCGAGCCCGGGACCATCGGTACGCCAGTCGAGCGCGCTGCCACTCGACCACCGCGTCCCACATAAAACCTCCATAAAAGACATAATTTGGAACTTTTAAAGTGCAATTTTATAAAAATGTAAATGTATTTCATCAAAACATGTCTTCTTTATAAATAATTTCCCCATTAAAAAGTCCTCCCGACCTTCTTGCCATATTTGTTTATTCCAAATGCGTCGCAGTTTCAAGTCACGAATGTGTGTCCACACTAACGAAACACAAAGGAGAAGGGAAACGTTCGCCAAAGGTCTCCAATTATCAGGGCAAGTGAGACGTAGGAGCTCCGTGTACTTATTCCACGGGATTAACTCCAGTCATGATTGATCGGCTCAAGTTTGGTCAGGGAAATGCTGCCTCGTAAGTGCAGAACGCTTATACGCAATTTTTAAATTTATTTGTTAGTTTTTTAATCTAAATGTGGATAACACAAGTATGGATATGAGGGAAAATTTGCAAATATTTCCTCATCAGGTTAACTGACGAGAAATAACAAAGGCATTGGACGATCTAGGGGTTAGCCTTTTGGTTGCTTCACACAATATAAATTTTAGCAAAAATTGTTCAATAAGACTTTTTGCAGTTCTTTTCATATATATTGAAAGCATACGATCCATTGTTTCATTCTTCTGGCTGGTATGTGTTTTGATGAGGTTTGCAATGTGTCTGTGATGAGGACACTTTCATTGTTGCATTGTCGTATCTTGTAAGTTATAAGTAAACACTATTATTCATGACACAAAAATGTATTCTTTGACTCCAGTCAGGGACGACAACCAAATGTTCATCTGCCGCTTCAATTGACATCTTTGGATCCAAGCTTATATCATCATCCTCATCCTCTTTATCAGTACGGTTACCGTATCGGTCGTTGGGGGTGGGGAGGATGGGGATGGAAACATCAACAGACAACGATTTCCACATGTGCCTATCTTTAGCGGCGGCCACTATTTTCATTCTATCTCAGCCCTGTCCATTCTTTTTCTTTTATGTTGTCAAGAAAACTTTTCTTCTGTCGACTTCTTCGCCGGCCCCCTTCTACAGCGCCTGGAAGGATGATTTTTGTCAGGATATCATGTCACAGCACATATAACCACATATAAACCTGGTAAAATCCTTTCCCTGCGATACTTAATACACTCTTCCGTTCAGACCCACTGAAAAGCCGAGGTAAAAACTGTTGCTCTGCGCTGTACGTATCTGGTAAAGAGAAGAATATTTACGACTTACTTCCTAACCAATAAAAGGAAATGTCAGGTTTATGCAGAGAGCACTTAGTATTAAGCCGATATTAATACTTCTAGGATTGCCTACCCCACAAAACTTGCGTTCAATTACATTTACATTCGCAAGTCAAGTTCAAGAATACTTAAGGGATGAATACATATTGTCATATGAATAATCTATAAATGGAAAGAATATTCTTGATAAGGATGTAGTATTTAGTGCCAAGTTTGAAAGAACGCAAAATAAAATTCCCGAAAACTGGGGTAAAACAAAGGCCGCAAGTGAAATTGTGCGAAATATTTTAATACAAGCGCAATACCCGTGCTACGCTACGGGATCGGCATAATAAAAATATCAATACTTTCTCCTTTTACCCAGATTAAGTGAAGATACTGTTATTGATGCCTGCCACTACCAATGAAAGGTAACCTTTAAAAGTTCATAAAGGTGTCCCTCTATATAAAAATAATATTGCCACCAATTAGGCTCAATCTTAACCCAGTGCATAAATTTCATCTTATTTACATCGTTTCCTTTTCACAAATTAATATAAGCTCAAACAATTAGGTCACGTCGTATAATATTTTACGGCGAGAAACACAATACACATTTAATCTTGACACAAAAATGTGTATTATTTTACCACTAAATGTTCAATTAAAATAAAAATAATCAAGAGTTACCCCGCATAGAGGCTTCCCACTGACTGACGGATGCACTTTGCCGCAATTAAACAATATAATTTGCAATTGTCACGCAAGTAGTGTCTGTCAGTCCTGACGCTACTAATTTTAGAAAACCAAATTACTGCACCAAAGCATCAAAAGGTGTGCAAATTAAATATGTGCTGTAAAAAAATATTATATGACGTCATTGTTTTCGCTCATATTTTAATTTTGGAAAAGGGATCAATGTAAAAAGAGGATTTGATGATGGTTAATTATAAAATAAAAAACAAAGGGGGGGGGGCGTAGGCGCCCTGCAACCCCTATTATAAAATACTTTGTGTACATTTCAGAAAAATTAATATTTCGTATTTATCAAAGAAGGACAAGTTAGTTGGGCTTTTGAAAAAGGTCGGCGCCTTAGGCGCCCTAAAAAAATTGCATTTTTTATAAAATAAATAGATTTCAGCTGAAAACTTCCGTCATTATTGACGGGTATACGCTAGTATATTTATATGATGTTTAAAAGAAAACGTCTCACAACATGTAATCTCATTTACAATATGGAATACTAATTTAGCTCAGCCGTGGGGCAAGGAGTGTGCAAAAGAGGGACGGAAAAATTACAATTTAAATCTGAACAAGTCAATTCACGCGTGCTTGTCTCCTCTATAATACACAAATTTATTTTGAAATACTGTGGCCACAATATAGATTAGTAATCTAAACCCATATACATGTTTTTCTAAAATAAAGGGGCACATATGTTGTAACATTATCTTTCTTTGAAGTTGAGGGCATCCAGTATTTCCCATTAACAGTAAAGAGGCGAGAGCAACATGGGTTATAAATATGTATATTTGTAGGTTTATATTTATTCACGCATTGTATAAATATGTTATAATTGCTAAGGATAAAAGGAGATGGAAAGAGAGAGAGAGGCAGAGAGAGAGAGAGAGAGAACTATAAAAGTGATAAGGGGATATTTTAACGCATGAAACTATGAAACTCAATCATTTTTCATGTGTTCAGTTTCTTTTCTTCATAAAACAATAATTCAGTGTTGTGGACACAGTGATGGATTTCAATTTTTGCCTTTTTTTTCCACATTTAAAATATGAAATTCGAGGGGGGGGGAATTTGTTTGATTTTATTTTCTCGACAGTTATTTTACATTGTACTACATTTTCCATGGATCTATCCTTTCATTGATGAGCGGTTTTCCAATAATTTATCTTCGGAATGAAGTAAAAGTTTCAGGGCAGTTTTAAAACGAAAATTTCAATATTTTAAACAATTATTATTTTAAAATGGACATGTTTTTTACAATTTCTAGTCGTTGTGTTAAAGTTTATCGATTATATTAAGAAGAAGTATATTTCTCAACAATTTTTTGGATTCTTTAACAACTAAAATGTATTTTTAAAAAAATAATAAATTATCGTTTAATACTTCCTAATCAGCTATTTGAAGAGTGTTGCATGCTGTCGTTATTTTCTTTCGCTCATAGAAATCTCAAAACGCATTCATTTCCCTACGTTAAAGCAGGATTTAGACGCTGAACGTTTCTTAACTTCGAGTGAAACACAGCGCAATATGTTTTCCATTTATACCCAGCTAACACCAGGTCTTAGATTCTAGTGTTTCATATTGACCCTGGCATTTGTGGATGAGAACATTGTTTTGCTTGTGCAAACTCATTTTTTTCCCCCCGTTGTCTGCCGGGAATGAGGTGAGTGGTTCTCAAACTTTATTAATAACCAACAAAAAATAAAGAGAACCTCAAAGCCAGTTGTTCAACATATCTAAGAAATGTTTTGCTTTTGACTCACTGTTCGCTTTATATATTTATTTGCATCTCAAGCTCTCATTCTTCTGTTTGTCTGTGAATTGCCATCATTAAAATTTCACAAGTATTAATGAATCCTGGTAAACGTCAATTAATTTATGTGGTTTTTTATGGCTCATCCTAACGAGTCCGACGGTCTTTAATTCTAAGAAGCCGATTTTTAAGGTGTTTTACGTCACGGCCGAATTTTGTGTAAATGAACAACTTAACAGTAATTAGAAACAGCAATTAGAAACAGCAATTATAAACAGTAATTAGAAACAGCAATTAGATTGGCTATACTAAAAGGGCTTGCCAACCAATGGTTTACAAATCTCCACTGAGTAACATATCATCCTCCTTCACTCCTCACTTGAATCTGGCCATCTATGCATTTAATTTAAATCGAGATGTCACAATGATTGATATAAATATTGGTAATACAAATATAACAACGTTGCAAAGGTATTTTCAATTCAATAAACATTGGTTATAGCAGTCAACTGCAGATATTGAAATCATACATTTACATTTCTCAGCAAAGTGAACCATGAAATCTAGAATTTAAAAAAAGAAAAATTTAGTAATAAGACTATAATTTTTTAATGAGTTTTTTTTTATAAAATCAGGACCTCGCTCGGTGATGCAACTTTTGTGACAAAATGTCACAAAACTTGTGTGTCTCCTCCTTGTGTTGTTGCGAGAGTTAGTTCTTTTATCAATTTATTTTTCTGCTCGAAAAGTTCGAAATCAGGCATGCGGGTAGTTTATTCCCATTGCCTAACTTCTTCTTGCCCCTGAGATCTATTACCGCAGGCTGAAATCACGTTACTTCCACTCATCCATCAAATTATCACTTAAAAGTCCGGATCTTTCCTCTCACGATTGAATTTAATTGAAATTGGTCAGGACTAGCTCTTGCCATAAAAACTTCCAGGTAATTCTCTGCGTTTAATCATGTCTGCAGAAAAGACAAAATAAATAAAAATAAAATAAAAACAGCAAAGTTCCAGAACTTCAGAAGTAATGCTGAAAATTGTGCTGACTGGAAGTGCCCCACTTTAATTAATATTGATTCGTCTGCATATTTGGGGTCTGTGGGAAATGTTAGGGCCCAAAAGTAATTTACCTAAGTGGTTTGTGGAAGAAATCACTAGTGAGGCTTTTTTCCTCCAATGTTTTGTATTAGAATATAAAACAGGAAGTAGTGCTGTGTCATTTCTATTTAAGTAATTCAATGACGTCATCTTTTAACCTAAAGATTTCTAAAATGTCTAGGGTGTTGGATAAGCCTAGTTTTTATTATTTTTAAACAGAAAACTATCAATGGTATAAAGAATCTATTCACATGAATTAATGTAAAAACCGTGTGTTTTTTTTCCAAGCGCACTGTTTTTGACACTATTCTTTATTAAGTTCATAGTCAAGTTAATTTTTTTGCAGTGAAATCAATTCTATTAAATGTACTTTGTACCATGACTCGTTAAGTAGCTGTACCATCACTCGTTATGTAGCTGTACCATCAGCCGTGAGGTAGCTGTACCATCAGTCGTTAGGTAGCTGTACAATCACTCGTTAGGTAGCTGTACCATCACTCGTTATGTAGCTGTACCATCAGTCATTAGGTAGCTGTACCATCAGTCGTTAGGTAGCTGTACCATCAGTCGTTAGGTAGCTGTACCATCAGTCGTTAGGTAGCTGTACCATCAGTCGTTATTATATAGCTGTACCATCAAACGGCTACTTTTAAAATGTTTATAAATATTGACATAAAATGAGTCGTTCAGCAAACAATTTTTCTACGAAGTAACGTAGATTGTGTTGATATAGGGCTTGCCATTTCTAAGACCGGAAAATGTCATAACCCATTCGGTCATGGGGCTATTTTTAGATTCAGGTCAATTTTTTCTGAAATATCAAAATCAACAGTATGTTTTGATACACTGATCTCACTAAACACGATCTTCTAGATACAATTTTTGTGGAAAAAAAATTGTTTACACTGAGGTTTGCAGCTGAATAAATTATTAAAATGCAGAAGACTTAAAACTAATGGGAAATAAGCATAAACCGATGGTCACGGGTTCGAATCAATGTGAAGGCAAGGATTTGTTTCCGGGGCCAAGGGCGTCCCTAAGTCCACCCAGCTCCGAATGGGTACCTAACACTTGTTAGGGAAATAAAGGCGGCTGGGTTATGCGTGGAACTCTTATAGCCGTGGCCTGTGAACGCTGCATCACTTGCCAACAGACTTGCATGGTCTGTGGACGCATTAATCTTCTGTATAGAAGAATCGTCTGTATAGATAAGACAAGACAAACAATAGTCCTAGCGTAATAGTAGTTGTTCCTTAGTAGTAATAGTTCCTTAGAAAAATATGTGCCTTAGTACTTAACGATGTCTGCCAAAGGGACACGAGAGCAGCCAGAATACGCAGGCGCACAGTTCTCAAAGAGGGCGTCATAGTAGCAGAGGTTCGAAGGATGGAAGAGGCTACAGCTAGGAGAAAGGCCAAAACATTTGGAAGCACAGAACTCGTGTGTAAAGGCTGTGGTAAAGCACAGCCACTCGAGCAAATTGCGAGACGGAAGGATGCCGATTAAAAATAGTATTTATTATTAATAAACTTATACCAAGATTATGACTTCAATAATAATTACATCATTAGAATTAGTAGTAAATAGTATGAATGCACTACAACGATCGAATGATATAGAGTAGGGTAACTGATACTTGATACTGATACATTTACATAACTCATATTCGCAAGGACGTTCTATTACGCATCTCTATACATATAAGACGCTTTTGTTGTCTGTCTGTCTGTTCCCTAATAACTCAAGATCCAGACAAACAAATAACGTGAAATTTGGTACACGTACACAAAATTATACCGGAAAGGTTATTGAACAGGTTTCGTTCCATATATATAAGATACTGGGGGCCGGGGGCCCAAAATGTAGTTTTTCCTTATATGAGCTATAAAAAATAAAAATTATTGTTAATTAAGACGTAAAATAATGACGCAAAACAATAAACATTTTGGTGTCGAGATTAACAAGAAGGCGACTATCGTCATAAAATAATTGTTTTGTTGTTGTTGCTTTGTTGTTGTTTTTTGTTGTTGTTGCTGTTGTTGTTGTAGTTGTTTTTTTTTGTTGTTGTTATTTTTGTTGTTGTTTTGTTTTTGTTGTTGTTGTTGCAGTTGTTGTTGTTTTTGTTGTTGTTGCAGTTTTTGTTGCTGTTGCTGTTGTTGTTTTTGTGTTGTTTTTGCTGTTGTTGTCCACATCCCTTGCCCTGCGACGACAATGTCCTTCATGTTGTTGTTGCTTTGTTGTTGTTGCTGTTGTTGTTGTGGTTGTTGTTTTGTTGTTGTTGCTTTGTTGTTGTTGTTGTTGTTGTAGTTGTTGTTTTGTTGTTTTTTTTTGTTTTTTTTGTTTTTGCTGTTGTTTTGTTTTTGTTGTTTTGTTGTTGATTTTATTGTTTTTGTTGTTGTTTTGTTTTTGTTGTTTTGTTGTTGCTTTTGTTGTTTTTGTTTTTGTTGCTGTTGTTGTTAAACCCTGGAAAAGCTGGGTACTTGCCCCTAGTAATAAAATATATCACATAATATATATAACCTTATATTTTTATTTAAAGTTCTATAAAATAAAGGCTTTGAACAAGTTTTAGTCAATTTCTATTTCGCTGTAATAGTAATGCACAAATATTAACTTTCTGTCTTCTCAGCAACTCCGGGAGTGACCGAGTTATAAATAGACTCTATTAATAGACTTCCGGTTAATAATGACAAGCCTTATTGTGATTTCTCCGTCTGCCATGTTACCCCAATGCTATTCCAGTGACACATGTAATATCTCCTCACTAGACTGCCATGTTATTATGGACATTTAAAAAAATTAAGTGCCATAATCACAAAACAAGGAACTTCAGTTATGGAAGTCGGAAGTGTCAAATGTGTTTAAAATCTCCTTTCATTAAATCTCATATCTCTCTCTGTCTGTCTCTCTCTCTCTGTCTCTACTCTCTGTCTGTCTGTCTCTCTCTGTGTGTCTCTCTCTCTGTCTCTCTCTCTCTCTCTCTCTCTCTCTCTCTCTCGTCTTGCTAACTCCAACCCAGCCTACTCCTCTATTACATCTGTCTGTTCTCGCCCCTCCCCCCTCCACACGCCCCCTCCCCCCTCCACACGCCCCCTGCATCATTTTCTCATCACCTTACTATTTTGTCATTACCCGACACTGACACGCAAGGGAAGGCAACCTATCACAACGATGATTTTGCACCAAGTTATCGCAAACAGCGATTGTCAAACAATAACCACTTGTTTCAAACGGCATCTACCCTAAATATCACAGGCCATTAACGTACTGCTAAACTTTAACGGGCTTTCAAGCATCTACTGACGTTCGTGGGAGATAACGATAGCAGAGTCCACCGACAGCACAGATTTGAACAAAAATCATTTTTAAATAAACAGTTTGTGGTGGAGAGTTTGAGTTCAACTATTTCCAACAACTTTTCATGTTTGTAAACAATCAATGAAACGTCTGTGACAATCCCTATTCAAGGAGTACAGTCAGTAAATTTCAACAAATACACTCAGCAAAACCCATCAGAAAAACACCTGATTAAAGCTGAAATGTCCTAAACTTTTATTGTACAATTTTGTATATATAGTTTTTAGTTTAGAGAAGCGACCGCTTAATCAAGGATGGGCAAACTGTGGTCCACTAAGAATTTCTATGCGGCCCGCGGAAGCCTGCAGCAGATTTGAAAGAAAACAACAGTTCAATATACATTATTTATTTTAATGGCAAAATATTTTTGCTTGAACTGAGGTTTAAATAGTTGTAATTGCTGCCGTTTGGTATTCCATGACTCACTGATACGGCAATCGCCATGAAAAGTTTACACACCTTGGTTAATAATGTCAAAGAAGTTTACAGAACTTTCTTTAATGTGTTGATGATGGCCTGTGGTAGTCATAGTCGTTATTCACTTCATAATCATTTATCTGATGATAAAATAAATCTTGTGTCGTTGACCGAACAATTCATTGCCAGCAATTATTATTATTATTATTTTAAATGTACAAATAATGTCATTGAGGAGCTGAAATGTCAATTTTACTAAAGATTTCTTGGGGGCACGCTTTTATAATCTACAAAACAAATTTTTGAAAAGAAAATTCGGCGATTAACTCCATCCAATGAGCCCAACCTATCGGCGGCCATTTGAAATCCCCATCTAAGAACCTCAACTGAGAACCCCATCAGAGATCCCCATCTAAGAACCCACTAAAAGATCACCATCTAAGAACCCCATCAAAGAACCTTATCTAAGAACCCCATCAAAGAACTCCATCAAAGAACCCCATCTAAGAACCCAATAAAAGAACCCCATCTAAGAACCCCATCTAGGAACCCCATCTAAGAACCCCATCAAAGAACCTCATCAAAGAACCCCATCAAAGAACCCCATTTAAGAACCCCATCTAAGAACCCCATCTAGGAACCCCATCAAAGAACCCCATCAAATAACACATCAAAGAACCCAAAATAAAAACCACAAGAACGCCATCAAAGAACCCCATATAAGAACCCCATCAATGAACCCCATCTAAGAACCCTAAAACCCCATCTAAGAACCCCATCTAATGAACAATCAGATGATAGGCATTGTAGCCTCTTCAAACTTCATTGCACCAATGGTTTACTCGCTAAACCTTGGCTCCAGCATCAATCTTTCTGTGTCTGTTTGCATCTGTATTGCCATCCCTCCCCCTTTATTTACCTGCATTCTAGCCGCTGTAATCGGTTTCTCGTTTATAACCCTTACCCCCCCCCACCCCACATCCCTTCCCGTTTACACCCTCATTCCCCCTGATACTTACGATGGCAGTGCAACTCTAGCGGCATTCGTAACATCCCGCAACCATCACAATTGTTCAGTGTTGGACTTCTGTAGTGCACCCGCTGAGGTTATTAAAGGTGTCAGTTACATGTCATCTATTACCGGTAAACACAGGGGTGATGATCCGCGGCAACCAAGGGAGACAAACGGGGAGACGTCGTCACGTATAAGCTGTAAGATGGACTGACTTCAACTTCAAGTCGTGCATCGGAAAGTTCAAGTAGCGAGATGGGAGAACATGACATCAAGTAGTAAAGTTATCAACAGAGGGTGCAATTGTCAGATGGTATATACATTGAACTAATTCCCTCGAGATAAGAAATTAATCCGTTCCGGGGTGGCTTTCGTATCTTGGATTTTTCGTATCTCGAACTAAGTTTTACATGTAAAATACTTAGTCCTTTCCAAGCCACACAGAATAAACACTAAAAATTTAAAATTTATTAATAAATATACCAAAACAAAATAGGATTCTTCAATCCATAAAAGTACACATTATAAATCAAATACCGTATATACTCGTGCTATAGCCCGTTCGTTCATAAGCCGACCCACCTCCTCTTTTGGAAGAGAAAAGTATTACAAGTGTATAACCCACTCGCAAGCCGACCCCAAAAAATAATAGGCCAGCTTAAACAAAATGGTACACATTTTTTAAAACTACAAGCTAAATCGGTCATTATGATTGTATACTTTGTTCTGCTTATCTTTGTCTTTGTGCTCTTTGTTAGGCAAGAGTTACTGGTATTTAAAAACAATATTCTTTGGAGAACATTGGCGAAAGTGCGTACATTAAAATTCGTTGTTGAAAACAAAATTTGTAAAAGAATTTATTAAAACATTCCCAAAAATAAATAAAATTATTAAATAAGGTTAGTGCAGATGTTTAATAATATATTAAAGCTTCTGGTAGAATAGTCGAATCTCGTAGAATGTAGAAAAGGACCTTGATGATCTACAATAACAACACCGATATTCAATATACATTCAGAAATCACCTATGAACCGCTAATAAGCCGACAACTTGTCCCCTAGATTTTGTCCAAAAAGGCCGGCTTTAGAACGAGTATAAACAGTAAATAATAATAAAGCAATGAAAATAGAATAAAATAAATGAAAAATAATATGTATACAAGTATAGGCGATGTGGCGAAGTGTCGGAGAAGGTGGTAGGGGAGGAGAACGGATGGCTGAAAACATTATGGCATTGCGTACGAAACATTTAACTTTATGAAAATAATACGTTATGTACAAATTTTGCATGAATTAATGCTAAATAAACATTTAATTTTAGTACAAATGTACATTTAACAAACGTGACATAACAATTAAACATATGTATTTTTTTCTTTTAAAAATTCTAACTTTTGCGCTTTCTGATTTTCTGTTTCACCTTCCATTTCATTTGCCTCCCTTCCACCAACATCTTCTTGTCTTATTTAAAAAAATATTTTTGTAATCTATGCTTACTAATAGTCTCTTAGCAAATGTTCATCCAAGGAAGCTTGTTTTTTTTTACTACATTTTACAATGTTTCTGAAATAAGTCAGACAAATAAATGTCATTCAACTTCGCAAAAGAAGTGTTGGTTGCGCGTTGAATGCAGTCACGGGATTCCCAATGTTGCCAGCTGCGCGATTTTTCGTTATCTCAGATTTTTTTTTCTCTTCCGTATATTGGAACAAAACATTCTTTGAGTCGACTTTCGTATCTTGAAGCATTCTCATCTTGAAGTACCACTGTACAAACTATTTGACCAGATCATCGATGTATTCATGCCCAGATTGAAGGGCAGGGAGATGGGAGGTATCGTGGGATGTCGGTAGGCAGTCTGTCCCCTCTGTGACAGTAACATTGTGGTTTATTACTTTTTTTTCTTTTTTTTTGTTGAAAGTAGAACATTATTAGAGCTAGAAAGAATTTATAACTACGTTGCACGCTGTTAAAGTCTTCATGATTATTGTCATTTTATACATTTTCGGAAAACATTCCTCTCATTATTGTTCCCAATAAAATTGTTACGGTCCAGATTGCTTTAGTTCAAGACAGTTTGTGAAGACGACGCTATATTGCATCAATGAATGACTGTCTGAAATTTCCGTGACAGATTGTTACGAAAACGTTATGTTGAATCAATGAATGACTGTCTGAAATGTCCGTGACAGATTGTGATGACAACATCACGTTGAATCAATGAACTGTCTTTGTTCTCTGTTCCGCCGTGAGCCGCCTCATTAACTCCGCACTTCCGTGGCGTGTGTTTACGGTGTGTTTACGGCGTCTGTCCCAACGTTGGATGTTTAATTAAAACTCTGTTGTGGTGGATGTACACGGCGAGACTAACACGGGGTTTCACTGTAAGGGTGAGATGGGTTTTAAAAAAAAACAACTTCTACAAGCATCTCACAATGGCGCGCGGACTTGTTGCTGAGCTTCCATCTGGTTTTCGCTATCCCCATTACGTTATTTGTATGTTATAAGAACTTAACGTAACGCCAACTTCAAAAATACAGCTGTACATACATATTATACATTCGAAGGTCATTCGAGTTTGGGGCGGATATACGTTATCTGAAATTTAGTATTGCATTGTTGCGCAATAATTTACAGAAAAAATGTAGTTGATACCGAAACCATGACGTCATGGGACGGTCTCCAACGGACTCAGCCAAATAGTCTCCCAACTTACCAGCCACACTGTCACCCATTCTCCCAGCCACCCAATCTCCCAGCCATCCATTCTCCCAGCCCTCCATTCTCCCAGCCACCCATTCTCCCAGCCACCCATTCTCCCAGCCACCCATTCTCCCAGCCACCCATTCTCACAGCCACCCATTCTCCCAGCCATCCATTCTCCCAGCCATCCATCCTCCCAGCCACCCATTCTCCCTGCCACACCGCCACCAAGCCTTACAACAGATCGTCTTTGTTGTTGTTGTCCTATAGCGTAATCGTCTTTACAACGTCCTTTCTTGGAACTGTATTACATAAGCCACGTTGTCCGTGCTAAATATAACTGTAGATTGACTGCGCCACGTTGCCAGTACAAATATAACAATGGATTGACGGTGCTCAAACTTTACCATCGTCTTTAACAAACCATCATTGTGAATTGTGAGCACGGCTGACAAGTTAAACTGCTGACACTCGGCTTATCTTGACAATAACGACGTGCCATCATTATCAAGATTCGAAGCTCTCCGTCTCGTGTCAGTGACGTGAATGACTCCGTGTTATTAACGTGACTTACTTCGCGTCAGTGACGTGAATGACTCCGTTTCATTGAATTCCCCACAGAGCAAATCCTTCAGCTTGTATAACTCCCACTTACAAACCCTCTTGCCCCTACCACATGAACTTTATGTTCCAGTCTACATCTTCCAGGTGCAGAAAAAGAAGGCAGATTCTATCAGACTTGATTGAAATAAGCCAACACTTAACATGTTTATAGACGCCATGACGGAACTGGAAGGTGGGCGTGTCGGAAGGGTAACACTGAAATAACACAAACAACGAGTTACCAAATGTGCGGGGCAAAGGTCAACGAAACAAGTGGATGCGATACAGGATCAGCAGCGCAAGGTAGCCGGGAGGTGAGTCAGAATTAAGACACACAAGTCGGACAAGGAACTTAGCCGCTAGGACACAGAAAACAGAGACACAATCAGACACACAAGTCGGACAAGGAGGAACTTACACGATAGGACACTAAAAAATAGACACAATCAGACACACAAGTGTTTAGAGCTGAACCCTTGGACACAGTGCTTAAACACTGAATTTAGGCAGAGTATTTGACCGCATGATGGTGAACATAAATACTGGATGAAAAACTGATGAATTATATCTAAATATTGGCATTGGGGAAGAGGCAGTGAGAAGGAAATTTGAAGCCCACAAATATTCATTAGTTGATGTCTTGGGTTGACTTGTTTCGGGTTGACTTCTGTTGAATAGGCTTGCTGTGGGTTGGCTTTTGTCCATTTGGCTTGTCTCGGGTTGGCTTTTGTCCATTTGGCTTGCCGTGGGTTGGCTTTTGTCCATTTGGCTTGTCTCGGGCTGGCTTTTGTCCATTTGCTTGTCTCGTGTTGGCTTTTGTCCATTTGGCTTGTCTCGTGTTGGCTTTTGTCCATTTGGCTTGTCTCGTGTTGGCTTTTGTCCATTTGGCTTGTCTCGGGTTGGCTTTTGTCCATTTGGCTTGTCTCGGGTTGGCTTTTGTCCATTTAGCTTGTCTCGTGTTGGCTTTTGTCCATTTGGCTTGTCTCGTGTTGGCTTTTGTCCATTTGGCTTGTCTCGTGTTGGCTTTTGTCCATTTAGCTTGTCTCGTGTTGGCTTTTGTCCATTTGGCTTGTCTCGGGTTGGCTTTTGTCCATTTGGCTTGTCTCGGGTTGGCTTTTGTCCATTTAGCTTGTCTCGGATTGGCTTTTGTCCATTTGGCTTGTCTCGGGTTGGCTTTTGTCCATTTGGCTTGTCTTGGGTTGGCTTTTGTCCATTTATCTTGTCTCGGGTTGGCTTGTCCCGCGAGCTGGAATCGTTCCTTTAAACATCTCTGTTAAAGAATGTCTGAATATGGGTTTTATGTTTAGATTGTGTTAATAACCCAACCGAGTAAAACCAATGAGATACCCAAAAGAAGAAACTACTCGATGTAAACAGAAAGTGAATCCATCCTAACTTAGACCAAGTCAACTTGTACAAACCATCTAAATAGCAAAAGGATTGACACAAGTATTGGGGAGAGGGAAAAAGCTGGAGAATAAGGTTGATCATTTCTAAGACCGGAAAACGTCATAACTCATTCGGTCATTGGGCTATTTTTAGATTCAGGTCAAACATTTTATAAATATCCATTACAACAGTGTATTTTGATACACCGATCTCACTAAAAACGATATTCTAGGTGCAATTTTTGTGCAAAAAAATATTTCTTTACACTTAGTTTTGCAGCTGAATAAATTATTTAAATGCCGAAGACTTAAAACTTAAATAAATAAGCCTAAACATGTGTAAGCGGTCGTTCGATAGTCGTAACTATGGTAAACACTAGTCCTAGCGTCATAGTAGTCAATTATTAACAAATATATTTATTTTAATATTGATTGTTTTCCTTGGTCCTTATAATAAATGCCTTGGTATTTATTAGTAATAAAATTACACTAAGATTATGACTTAAATTATAATGACATCATTAGCATTAATAGTAAATAAGTAAATAGTATGAAATAATAAAGTTCACGGACGAACAAGGAAATGAACTAGAACTAGAGCCTCAGTCAGAGCACAGTCACTAATTCATTTACATAAAATTCATAAATCATACTCGCAAGGACGTTCCATTTCGCATAATTTAATATATTATATAATTTAACATTATGTTTATATTTTAATTTAAAAATGTACATAAATAAGCCTAAGCCTAAGCTTTTTAAAAAAAAATTAAATGAGTGTAAGCGGTCGTTCGATAGTTGGAGCCGTTAGCACTAGGACTAGTCACTAGTAGGCCTACTAGTACTAGTCCTAGCAAACTTATATTTAATATAAATTGTTTTCATTGGTTCATATAAAATATATATGCCTTAGTATTTATTAGTAATAAACTAACACTAAGATTATGACGTTAATTATAATTACATCATTAGTATAAGTAGTAAAGTAAATAGTATGAATGAATAAAATTCAAGGACAAACGAGCGAATGAACTAAAAAAGTTTTTTCATAGTCACTGATCCATTTACATATTAAATTAAATTCACTCTCGCAAGGACGTTCTATTTCACATTATATAATATATCAAATAATATAACCTTATACTTATATTTTTATTTAAAATTCTATAAAATTAAGGTTTTGAAAATTCTCTGTAGGACCTTTTCCTCCAACAAAATGTTTACTACATACACGCATGTGTTAGGAAAGACTGTGGACAAAAAATGCTAATTTTTGGGGTATATAAAATTTCCTAAAAATACGCTTGTAAACAAGTTTTTTGGATACACAAAAAGCTCAATTTATCTAGGAATAACGAAGACAAGTTTACTAACCGACCTTTCACATTACCCGGATGTAAACAGATTTTTATTTAATTCTATTATTAGACTTCCGGTAAATAATGACCAACCCTATAGAGCGCTAACCTTACAACAATGTTAATACACATTTTCTTTATAATTATGGAGTTTCTTTTCAGTTGATTGTTACAAGAATAACTACTTTTCCCGCGATAAACACGGGGGAGAAAATTTTACTCCTAAAAATCTACGTCTCAAATATTTGTAAATGTGAGTACATATGTTCTGGAAGTTATCGATTCTGAAATCCTAGCCTCGAGTGAGACATCTCAACGATGTTGGCTGGTAATCGACTATCTGAAATCCGCTTTTTTTCGGTCGTACTATGACTGCATAGATCTCCGCCCATTCGATCAAGTGTTGGACACGTGTTGAGAACTAACAGATCTGACTTCCAGTCCAGAGGTGTTCCCATCGCGCTGACATTTGCTGTGGCTCTGACACGGAAGGGCCCTTGGGATTGGGATGGTGGGGGGGGGTGTTGTGTCTGGTTCACCGGGGATAGAAGCGGGCGCCGCAGAGAGTAAGTCTCGGTGGGGTAATGTAAGGACAATTCGCCAACACAGACCCACTTGTGGGTGACTAACAAACTCATCTCTTGCTGTGGGTGGTGGGGGAGGGGGGGGCTTAGGGCGGGGGATACAATTCTCTCGGTTCCAGATCCCAGGGGAGTAGCGGTATTAGGGGGAGACGTAAGCTAACACAGCTGTAGCTTGACCTAGAGTCTAGAGCTAAATCTCCGTGTTTCTTTTTTTTCTCAAATAAAATGACGCGATGTGCATCAGGGGCGTAGTAAGGGTTGATGGCACCCTTTGCGGTCCCCACCCTCCAAGCTCCCAAGTTACACTACACGTCCTTAACTATTATTATAATTTTTTATGTATTTTTTTTTAAATATTTTTTTTTATTTGATTACATTGTTGCGAATTTAAAACACAGCAACTCTATTTCTTAAAATCAAAATAAAATAAAGCATTTATAAATCGACTTTTTTTTAATGAGCAACGTAATTTTAATTAGAATATAACGTTACCACATTTTGATTTATCCAATTCATAGTATTTGTTCTTGGCTTGTGATTCAACCACTCAACCATTCATTTTTTAAAAAGTAATAACAATAAATATATGTAAACTGCGAATGATATTTCGATCTTTCGCTTGACTTTGGGATTGAATAGCGGACAAAATAAGACGCAACTTATTTTGGATTTCACTGTAAAGTAAACAAGACCCTAATGACAAGAGCGTGCAGTGGTTTAAGAATCAAGAGTTAAAGCAACGATGGTCAAGCGGAATAGGAAGGAGCGTATGTAATATATTTCTATTTAGGAAAGGAAAAGCCAACCCTGAAGAATCTAGATGTGGAAAGCTGGTCAGATTGTCTTGATCTTTGTTGATGACGTAGTCAGGGCCGCCTTTAGGCATAGGCAAACTAGGCAGCTGGATAGCGAAGTCAACAGTGGGCTCGAGCCCACGTTAAAGCCACAATAAAAATGTTGATGAATGACTATCGCTAAAAAGTCCTCATGGAGAGGAGATGGGCGCCGCCAAGGTCTACCAAGCCCCGAGAAAATTCTAATGGAAACATTAGAACCCCCTACGACCACGAGGTTATGGGAAACAAAAAAACTAGGCAGCCACCTAGGGCCTCCGATTAGGCTCATCATTAGTGGGGGGCCTCACACAAGAATCTTTCCATATTTATTTATTTTTCTATTACATTTAGGGCCACCAAGTTCACTTCGCCTAGGGCCTCAAATTCCCCTTAGAATGCGCCCTGACGTAGTGCACATTTCCACATAGTCTCGTGATGTAATGGTGGGTGTTTGTTGCTAGAGCTTAAAGGTTAGATGCCCCGGTTGAAGTTTTGGCTGTGGAACATCGTGCTAAATGCGTGTGAGATTTAAAATGTTTGCTATTTGATGTACTAAATTAATTTGTTGAACTTTTCGAGAAGTAGTTGTCTCCAATTTTTAAAAAATTATCTGTAGTAACAAAAGTTAGATGTAATAACAAAAGTTAGATGTAATAACAAAAGTTAGATGTAATAACAAAAGTTAGATGTAATAACAAAAGTTAGATGTAATAACAAAAGTTAGATGTAATAACAAAAGTTAGATGTAATAACAAAAGTTAGATGTAATAACAAAAGTTAGACGTAATAACAAAAGTTAGATGTAATAACAAAAGTTAGATGTAATAACAAAAGTTAGATGTAATAACAAAAGTTAGATGTAATGACAAAAGTTATGTTTAAGTTCCGACATATGTTTAGTCTTATAATGCAGGGCTGGGCTATAGTTTTTGCTTGGGGGCAACTTTGTTGTAGCGGAATTTAGAGGAGGGCAGCACCATTTAAAATGATCGTATTCTTTAGTTAAATTTAACATTTAATTTCAGAAATTATATAAATGGTATAAAAAAAAAGAATCAATAATAAAACTTTATTAATTTTATTTACTATGCTAATGTCATATTATCTAGATTTCTAGTTGCTAGCACATTTAATTTTAGAATCAATTTAAAGAGACAAGTGCACCCCATCACACTTCTTGGCTGGTTTTCCGAATGTTTTGACAGGCCACAAAAAACTCGGTGGCGAGCCGCATATGGCCACAGAGCCGCTCTTTTCCCACCCCTGTTCTAATGTTAATTTGAATTCGCAATCATAAAGACTGTTAGCTTGTTAACTTGAAGCCATAATCCAGTATCAATTGTTTTGACTTTACTACAGTTATGTTTACTTACTGATTAATAGATATCGCGGCATTTAAAACAATATTAATTCAGTCGAAATTTGAGTGGATCCAGACAAAGATTTTTAGAGACTTAGATTTAAGATTAATCTAATAATGAAGAAGGTAAAAACTGCTGATGTCAATTGAGTCTCGCGCAAATTCATTTTGACTGATCGTCTGCATTTCCCAGCCAATAGGATAAAACAAAAAGTTTCTTTTCTTTTTTTCGTTTTTTTTTAAATAATTTTTTTATAATTGTTAAGTTTTAACGAAATTTGTCAGCACTGAAAAAGGGCAAAATCAAAATATCTTTGTTTTTCTTATTAGGCAACTAGTGCAGATATATATCATGTGATTTATCTTAAAGATATGTATCATTGCACAGTACTATCACTTTCAGATGTAGCCAAAGTTCATGTTGTATTTCGCAAAGCTTGGATTCACATTCAATCATACAATAAACACATCTTTGAGGCACGCAATATAAAATTAAATGTAAACAAAAAGACGTACTTTGAATGAAGGATTAGGAGACTATTTCCTCTTTTCTCTCTATGACTTTAAGTTGTTCTTTACTTATTTACTCAAATACTTTATGACCATTGTTAAACCGCTGGCTAAACTTTGTATATTTTCCGTCTCTTCTGATTAGAATGCAAGCCAAGGCGCCAGGTCATGTATTTCAGCGGCTTATAGCGCTGTAGAGTAATCCCATGAGCCGTGTCTATTGGTGTGGATGAATCCTATATATACGTAGACATTTTTTTTTATTACGGTGGAGAAACCTAAGGATTACTCGTTCAGAATAGAGCATAAACACGTATAGGAAAAAAATGATTCATTACAATTGATAAACCTAACATAATACCCATGGGAAATAGTTTATTTGAATGAAGAAAACTAACATGTACAATTAGAAAATTAGTTAATTGGAGGAAAGAAATCTAAAAGGTAAGTCGGATGGGATAATTCTAACAGTAACCCTTAGAGAACTGTTATACTGGACAATAGAACAATAGAAATATAAGAAGTGCCCATGAGAACTGGTTTATTTGGCTCAAACTATATTGTGTCTCAATAAAAAAACTTTCCCTTATTTTTAGGGCTGTGACGGATTCAAATTTTCGAAATCCGGCCGCAGCCGGATTGATGAAGTGAAATTCTTCCGGAGCCGGATATGAAAAAATGGCCGGATTGAGGATTTGCCGGAGCCGGGGGAGAAAACCGGCACACCCTTACCTATTTGAAACAGTCACATCGTTAATCATAGCATACGCTACGACGAATGTCTCTGCAAATAATGTTTGTTGGAGAATGTAGTAAGTATATTATAATTGGAGAATGTAGTCAGTATATTATAATTGGAGTATGTAATAAGTATATTATAATTGTCTTTGACAAAAGTTTCTTTTTAAGTCTATGATTTAATGTTTTCCAGTTTTTGAAAAGGCAATCCAGAAAACCTTATTTCACTAAACCTAAATTACAACATGTTGCATCCAGTGGCGTAGCTAGACCTTTTGCCGCCCGGGGCGGTCTCCAATTTGCCGCCCTTTCTAAGCTAATAATACCATGGTTTTTATAAATTAATAAACATAAATAAATGATTGTAATTGAAACAAAGTAAAGGTGGCGAACATTTTTACCATTGGATGTCATATTTAAGTAAGCAGCAATAAAGGAGGCCAAATAAGATGTTATACATATTTTATAAAAATACAAGATACTTTTTGTAAAGGTTACTGAGGTTACAGGTGTCCCCCCCCCTGTCCCCCCCCCCGAGACAAACGTATCCAAAATTTACACCAAAAAATTATGAATTGATTATTATTTTTTATAAACAAATAGTGTACATTAGTATGTAAACATATTATTTATAAATTTATTTTCCTAACTTCATAGTAGAAAAATCGTGTATTATGCTATAAAAATTTGAATAATTTTTTATAATTTATTCTATTGACAATATTGCAAGATTTTTTAGTCTTAATTTATACACTCATTGTGGAACGAAGATAATTTTTTTTATCAACTTCAGTTTGGAGAAGCTCCTTTCACAACTAGCGACACTGATAACAATAATTTTTATAAAATTCTTAGCAAGATTACAATGTTGGGTACAGAAGTTTCCAATCTATACTATTGAATAAATTTTAATAAATTAAGGGGGCCTTTTCCTCCATTTTTCCAATGCAATGCGTCTTTTTGTAGTGTAGGTGCAGCCATAAAACCTGGATCATTTTTCTTTCAATATGGAAGTGTTCTTTATCAATGTCAATAAAATCATTTATTTGACATTCAATTTCTTCATTTAGTAGGTTATATGGGATTATACACGAACATTTTCTTACAAGATCATGCAACTGATCAAAGAGTTCTTTTAATTTCTTTATAATTCGATCCATGGATTAAAACATTTCTCGGTGTACTTCATGTTCTAAAGATAGGACAACTGATTGTGAATTTTCCTCACTCATATGTTTTTCCCTTCTAACTCGGCGTTCAGGTCGATGTCTCCATCTCTTTACAAATTCTTTTGGCTGCTATATCAGCTTTTTGTATTATCACATCTCTTTGTTCCATGAAATCGGGTTTGCAAAGAATTTAGTTTTATATGGCATTGGTGGATATTTAAGCCTTTTATTTGAAGGTATTTTTTAGCATCCCATTGATGCGTGGAAGAATTTAAAAAATGAAAACAACATTTTCGATAGTTCCAAAAAATGTTAAGAAATCAATAGCAGTACAAGCTGCATGTAAAAATGCCAGGTTTAAAGAATGATTTGTGCATGCTACAAACTCTGACGGAAGCATTGTCGTAAGCCTTTCCTCTGCAATTTTTTTGTATCTAAACATTTTCTAATTTCTTTAAAATCATATTTGTGATTTCCTCAGCAGTTTTCCTTAATTTTCTACAAAGTAAATAAACGATTCTACAACTTTAACTGCGCTGACATCAATAATTACGTGTCTTTTAATTTGACTAGTTAAATTTTTGTGGAAAATATCGGGAGTTTTGTCAAATATCCTACAAAAGTTTTTAGCTTGCTTTATTTGGTCCATTGATGTTTTTCTCACTGCGCCTCTCAAAAGGTCTATGAATTCGTTTTGAATTATTTTCGACAAATAGGAGACACTATATTTACTACCCATCTTAATTTTTACTAAATGTTCACATAACACTGGGTCGTACTTAGTGAAAAAGTCAAAAAGCTCTAGAAAATTTCCTCTATTTTCAATTGAATTGATGTCTCCCTCATGATTACTGTCACGATGACCCCTCAACGCCAAATTTTTTTTTGCTAAGAATCTAATTATATCAAGTACTGTGAGAATGTTCTATCATTTTTTTTCTTATTTCTTTATCAATATTCTGTTTTTATCGTTTATCAAAAGTTGCGCCTTGTCCAATTCTTATGTCTAATTCCTGCCATTGGGAAAATGATCGAATGTGCAGTACACTGAACTCGTGTTGACTTATTTTGAGATTAAATTTCCTCTATTTGTTAAAACCAATTTCCGTGTTAAAATTTGATAGGAAAAGATCATCAAACAGTAAACAGCAAAAAAATATATACTTTTCTTCAATGGTGAATACACCATCCACGATCTTAACAAACTTTCACCATTATGCAAAATTTGGAGAGAAAAAAACAACAATCGTGATTAATCTTTCTTGTCAAAAATCGTAATAATTTTCAGTAAAAATAGACTAATTCAAACTATCTAATCATTTCTTTAATAGGATAGGTGTAACATTTTTGAGCGAATAAACGTATTTTAATGAAACACACAAATTTTGTTTGTGCTACTTAAATGAAAATAAAATAATACAAAAAAAAATATTAAATTTTAATAAATTACCTTAGAATAATTTTCTGAAAACTTAAACAGTAATATAAAATACTACTTGCAAGTTAAACACAATATTTGAACCACCATATCATGTAGGTACTAGTTCGCGTATCATTCTGTGCATGTCAAAAATCCACGCAATAACTGTCGTGGCGATATTAATAGTATATTCGGTCCAGCGTGATGTGTTCTTTGTGTTGTTTTCTTATAAAAGTGTCATCTGTGATGCATACCGCTTAATTTTTTAAAAAATCGATACAATTTTTATGCGATTTTAAATTTCTTAACGGTTATGGGTTATTTATAGCAAACCGTATGTATTTTTAAAAAAATGTTATGAGAATCCGTTAATTACGACTTGAAAGTACGAATATTTTATTTTCACCCGGGTGTTCCTCTTTCAAAAGAAAAAAGGTGGTTGTCAGAAAGGGCTATACTTTTCAAAGGCCCCCAAATGCCGCCCCCAAAATGTGTGCCGCCCGGGGAGGACCACCCCCACCGCCCCCCTAGCTACGCCACTGGTTGCATCGGCTGTTTTGAATGTTGTATCATCTGTTTTTCGCTTCACTCAGTTTCCCTAACACCGACGATCGCTCTTGTAGCCGAGTTGTGCTAAATGATGGGGAGCATCAAGGTTGAAAGGGAGAATGGCAACATGCTGAACACATCGATTTCTCTTTCTACTCTCGTTGGCTAATTTAAGGCCTCTTCGATACATCACTTCAAGCCTGTGGATGCTTGCGTTACTATTATAATTTATTACATACCAGGTGTTATAGTTATCTTAAAATTATTTTATGCACCGACAGCGATAGTAAATATATCTAGAAGCAGAAGCTGCTTGACCTCTGCACCAGAAATTTAAATGTGAGATAGTTTTCCGTCTTCAAAACTCTTGATTGGTGGAGCTTTTACGTCGAGCATTTTCATTGGATAATCTTCTTTGTTAGATACGTCATAGGAAGAGAGAGCCGCATATATTTTGTTTAACAGTTTAGAATGTGTGACTTCATTGTCTCTAGCTCTAGCCCCGTGATAAAAAAAAAGTTGAGCTAACGTCATTATAGAGGCAGGTGCAATTCATGGGGTAAAATTTTATTTAATTTTAGTTTTTGTTTATACGATAATGAAGGCAAACCGGTTTTACTTCTCTATTCATGGTGTTGAAAAGCGACCGCTGCATTATTTTGCAGCACGCACAAACAATTTTGTTTGGGGGGAGAAGGGGGGGGGGCAGTGCAATAACTTTCTGACTTTCCGCTTGTCTTGTAGTTACAATCATTTTCTAGATTTTATTTCGTTTTTGCAGAAAAGTCTTGCTATGTTTTCAAAAACAGCTTTATTTATATATATAATATATATATATATATATATATATATATATATATATATATATATATATATATATATATATATATATATATATATAACTTTGGTGTCTACAAGCGTAATAAATCACAGCCAAGTTTTCTAAACGTCATGTTGTTTTAGTTTTGCTCGCTGAGGCTTTATGCCGATACTTTATATTGTTATTTTTTGTTTTGTATTCTTTTGTTGTGTCTTCCTTCCCGCTAACACACACATCCCCCCCCCCGTTTAATAGCTGCCTTGGTGTATCTTTGAACACTGACTTAACCTAGATTCAGAGGGTTAGTGCCACTACCACATTCCACGTCTCTGAGTCCTGCTCTACTCGCCCAGACCACCCAGCCGTGGTGTAAACAAACTATTAGAAAAACACAGCGCACTCATTAAAATGTGCTGACAAGTGTCAACAAGCGCCGTTGTCGGGTTTGTTATGAAACGATTACTACTCAACCGTCATACCACTCTCTCCCTCGCCACTGGTTCTATACCATCCGCCACGCCCACACGATCAAATGTCACGTGACTCATACTCGCGGGTTTAGCTCTATAATTAAAATCTTTTCTTTTTTTTCAAATCCCAATTAATCATTAAATTTTTGTGGATAGTTGTTTGATGTCAAATATCCAAGATATTTATTTCAGTGAAACTAAATACACCGTAAGATTGATCATTACACGTATTTTTTCATTTCAATCCTACATTTCCCCCCACATATTGTCGAATTTTTTATTCTTTTTAATAGAAATAAAATAAATGAAAGTAATCTTTTTTTACATACTGAGATTTTTAAAAAAAACATTGCAGTCTATGACTTTTGCCCTCTATATTAATTTCAAACTAAATTGTAAATGTGTAACTAAATGTTTATTAAATATCTCTATGACAACCTATTGTAGAGGATTGTACAGCAAAACCAAGATACCAAAATGAAATATTGCTCCTCTGAAATTTGCCTCACATTAACGTCTCCAACACACGTCAACAGCATCTCTTCTACAGTTGATGCCGACATCTACTTACAGCGGTCTTTAAAAAGATAACATCTCAACTACTAACAGCGATCGTCGGGGGAAAAATAAACAACAACAATGATTCGTTCAAGGATTCGGGTAAATTTTAATATTAGATGAATCACGTGAATATTGTGAGGATGTCTGCGTCAGAATGCAATCAATATAAAAGCAAGGGTTAATGAAACCACGGCCCCGCGGGTCAGATCCATTCCATCAGGAATACTTATCGAATATCTCCCCCCTCCCACCCCCGCCAGGACCATATAAACTTGTACCAACACACAAACTATTGGGATGAAATGACCTCCCATATTTCCATTGGAACACTAATTAACAAATAATTAACAAATAAAAAATTTATTTTGATAAAATTTTATCTTCTTGTTAAGTTTTAGATTATTTTCAAATTTTGTTTCAGCACAAGATATATGTTATAAGCATTACTTTTTTTCTATAAAAAAAAGGTAGCGGAACGCATCTTTAACACAACATAAAAAAGCAGGAATAACAAAAATTCTGTGGAAATAAATAAAAAAAACTTTAAAAAGTAAGTTTTTGACTATAAATCCTTTATGTACGAGAAGTAACTAAAAGAATGTTCAATATAATACGCAGCGCAAGACCATCCAAAAATACAAAATTGTAGTTGTGTCGTAAAACATGTTTAATATAATGCGCACCGATCAGGAATATGTTTATAAAAAGTGTTGTCAATAAAATACGCACCTTATTGCGCGACAGAAAGGTTGTTCAATATAATGCGCACCCTTACACTCTATCTCAGTGTTGTCCAAACGGTGTGCCGCGGCACACTAGTGTGCCGCGAGAAAATTTTAGTGTGCCGCGAAAGATTTAAAAAATACCATAATTTGCTAGGCTTTTCGAACCTTCAAGTTTTGAAAAAAAAATCCTTAACACTGTAAAATACTAAAAATAACTAACCAATCGGTGTGTAACCTAAATAAAAGTCATTGCAAATGGCTGCCCCAATGTTTTGTATTTATTTGTGTGTGTTTATTATGTGAAATGTTTTTGAAAATTCAATTTAAGACGAGTGTCTGATGAATCAAGCACTTGACAGGAAAGTGGAACTTGGTTTATTTGTTTTATTATTTAGATTTTTTCAGTACCTAAGTCATAATTTTATCAAGAATACGTTTCTAGGTCAAGTAACACTGTGACTATGTTAGAGCTAATTATAGTAGTGTGTTGTGTGTATGACATGTGTAGCATGTGTAGAAAACCATTCCAGATACAACAAGCGAAATCCTAGAATTTCTTATACAGACGATTCATTTGTTGTGAAAAGATATTTTTTCTGCTAATTGGATCAGCGCATAAAGGTAAAAATTTGGCACTAAATAAAAAATTAACATATTTTCTACAATTTCTAAAAGTTGTATTCCATTCCAAGCACTACTTTGCATGTAAGCAATTTTGTTTTTACAGTATGTTAGTTTTTTCTCTTTAATGCCAGGGAACCCAGGTATAGGGGAGAGTTAGGCTGGAGGCTTCAGGGCCGGTAGGGTTAACCGAAAAAGAATTGAATAAAAACGTTTCATGTTTGTATTGTTCTGGTTGAGAGAATCTCTTGAAAGCTACACAATTTCTCTCCTCCATTGGGAATAAATATCTGTTGTAAGTAAATAAAACCCTTTCCTGCTCTCCACTTTTTAAAAAACTTTTAATTACAGACGGCTATGGATAATTTTTTGAAGAGAAGCCAGAAAGATTCCAGCGAGCATCCAAATTGAGAGAGGGCTGCGAAGTCCAAGAAGAAGGTTACCAAACGGAAATATCACGAGGAATATCTTGAGTATGGTTTCATACAATGTGCTAATGATCCTTCTCTTCCGTTTTGTCTTAATTGTAACATGGCATTGTCCAACGTGTCTATGAACCCCAGTAAACTGAAGCGGCATCTGAACTCAAATCATCCAGGATTGAAAGACAAGCCAAAAAGATATTTTGCATCAATTCGGTCCAACTTAGAGCAGGAATAAAAAATAATGAAGAAAATTTCCTCAATTCCTGTCAAAGCTCAGTTAGCAAGCTATAAAATTGCGAATCTTTTGGTCAAACAAAAGAAATCTCACTTGGACGCTGAGACAATCATATTGCCGTCTTTACGAATCGCAGTTTAGACTATGGAGTTAGGACCCGGCGCTGTTAAAAAAATAAATAGGATTCCACTGTCTCACCAGACAATGGGACGTCGGATTGCTGACATTTCGACAGATTTGGACAATCAAATTAAAGAGCATTTTGCGGAAGCCGACGACATCCAAAAGCTCTGGGCATTGCAAATCGATGAAAGTACTGACATCAGCGGAAAGGCGCAACTGCTCGCATACGTCAGATTTGCCAATGATCAATGTATTCAGAACCATTTCCTGTTTTGCGATGATTTGAAAGAAACCACGACAGGAGTCGACATTTTTTAGCTTGTTAACAAAAATGTTTCTTCGCGAGGATTACGGTGGAAGAACTGTGGGAGCGTATGTACTGACGGAGCACCATCAATGCAAGGTCTAAGGAATGGATTCGTGGCTCACGTGTGCAGTCTTAATGAACATGTCAAAATTGATGCACTGCATGATTCATCGCGAGGTTTTGCTATCAAAATCATTACCAGAATCGCTTGGCGTTACTATGAACCAGGTCATCAGAATTGTGAATTACATCAAGTCTAGCCCTCTTCGTTCAAGATTATTTGCATCGTTGTGCGAGGCGATGGAATCGGATTATAAGTGCTTGTTGTACCACACCGACGTCAGATGGCTTTCTAAGGGCAAAGTTCTTGCTCGCGTCGTATTTTTGCGAACAGAAATTTTGTCATTCCTTGAGGCTGAAAGCGAAGAATTCAAATTTATTGAAGATAACATCTGGTGGCTTAAAGTTACTTTCCTGAACAATTTATTTGAAAAATTGAACAACCTCAATTTGAGTCTACAAGGAGCGAAAGAGAACATCATTACAATTAGCTGCAAGCTTCAAGCTTTCAAAGAAAAACTAGATGTCTGGATTAAAAATGCTGAGAACAAAAAATTTGACTTCCTGCCAGGCGTCAATGCGTCATCGATCAAGGATCAACTATCAGCTGAGATCCACAAAACATTCCAAAATCTTCAAGCATCTTTTTTGAAGTACTTCCCATCGCTCGAAACGCAGCAATATGAGTGGGTTTTGAACCCATTCGTCGTTCAAGATATTTCTGTTCTGTCGATGATTGAACAAGAAAATTTGATCGACATCAGAAACGATATCATCCATAAAAATGAGTTTGCAGAAAAAGAGCTCACAGCTTTCTGGATGGCCCTCCGACATGAATTCCCTCAACTGGCTAAACGTGCAATCGAATTATTACTACCTTTTGGATCTTCATATCTCTGCGAACTTGGTTTTTCTGCCCTGACAGAAATCAAATCCAAAAAACGTGAAAGACTGCAGATGATAGACAGAGAAATGAGAGTTTTCTTATCCAGCAATGAACCGCGTTTTGAGCTCATCTGCTCCAAAGAAAACACTGAAGTATCTCATTAATTATGAAACATCTTTTGAATAAACACTGATTTCTTGTTGTTTTTTTTGTGAGGTGTGCCGCGCAAATTTTTTACCAGTTTAGTGTGCCGTGAACGATTTTCGGTTGGACAACACTGCTCTATCTCAAAAAATAACATGATACATAGGAATAAATAAAATAATCTTAAAAAATCAATAATTCAATTACGGTACATGCGATCGATCTGAAATTTTGACACATTGTTTTTATTATCGGTACGAAACTGCCTGCAAAATTTCAGCTCGCTAGCTTACGAGGAAGTGGGTTAAAAATTGATCCACAGTTTTGGCGACAAGCAAGGGTGCAAGGGTTCAAGGGTGCAAGCAAGTACACACCACGAGTTAATATAAAGGATTTAAAAAAGGTGCCGGAACGCCGTAACAGGAGCGCTCTACTACAAAAAAAAACACTTGAAGTTACAAGTGTTCAATATATGCATTCATACATGTCATGGTTGTTTCTTAAAAAACTAAAATCTAGTCCAGAAAGGTGTTTGGAGTTTGATATACAGTTAACAACCAGCTGATTCGAAACTTTGAGAAGCCCTGATTTAAACCGTAAGTTCAAACTAAGCCGTTAAATCAGAAGCTCAATGCCAAACACGAGACCATCGTCTGCATGCCTGAGTGTCTCACGGGCCAATTTGTAAAAAAAATCTTGTTTCCCTTTCATTTGGTATCCTCTTATAAACTCTTCAAGTCAGACTGAATAAATCTCACTCATATCTTAGACCTGGAGCAGAAAGCCATAAATTTTTGTTGACTCAGATGTTAGACCTGGTGTAGGAGGTTATCATAAATTGTTCAACTGACATCCAAGCCCCGGCCACGACGTTACAACTGAAGGATATCATTTTATGATCTAGCAGTAGTGCAGCCTTCCAGTGTTGGTAATTGGCTCAACGACAAGGGCCCTTTACAGCGCTAACACGATGAAAACTCAAGACTTCTGGCCTACCTCACCAGCGGGGGGAGAGCGTCGGTGGGGGCTAATGGTTTATGACAGTCTTAGGGGCCGGACTGTCGTCGCTCCAGACCGAGGATTCTCAAAATGGTCGAAAAGATTAAAAGTGTTAAACGATCTTGAGGGCCATTTTAATTTGCATTGAAACCATAAGGTCTTCCATGTGCCAAAATAGGTCTCTGAGCCAAAATAAGTCTCTGAGCCAAGATAGCTCTTTAATCCAACATATTTCTCTGAGGTAAGATAGGTTTCTGATCCAAAATATATCATTTAGCCAAGATAGCTCTCTGAGCCAAAATAGCTCTCTGGACTAAAATAGATATCTGATGAGCCGAGATAGCTCTCTGAAACAAAATAGCTCTCTGACCCAAGATAGCTCTCTGAGCCAAGATAAGTCTCTGAGCCAAGATAGGTCCCTGAGCCAAGATAGCTCTCTGAGCCAAGATAGCTCTCTGAACCCAAATTTCTCTGCTCTGAGCCAAAATAGCTCTCTGAGCCAAGATAGCTATCAACGATGTTTGTTAAATATGTAACGATGGAAGCTGAGTATTCAAAGATGTTCGCTGGAAGTTTTAATAATTTAAGCTGAAACTGAAAGATATGTGTACATATTATATGATACTAGAGATAACCCGCCAAAAATGACGGAATTTTGTTTGGTTCAAACAGCACTATAAAACAAAATCGATCGCGGCGCCACCTAAGGGGCCGTCAATAACGTACGCCACGCTAATTTTTGACCATTTTTAACTCCCCCCTCTCCCTGTCACAAAATCTTGGACACTTTTTAAGTACGTCACACTTTCGAACAAAAAATGTCTTTTTTATTAACAAAATAATTAAAATTTAATATAAACACCGTGGCGTCAGATATGGACGGACCCCCCTCCCCCCTGTCACAAACTGTCACACTTTCTTACACCCCCTCCCCCCCTCTGAAGCGTGACGTACTTTATGGACGGCCCCTAACAGCACTACATCCATACAGACAACGGGAATCAATAACATAAGTAACTTTATCCTTGTTTGATAAATACGAAATATTAAACTTGCTGAAATGTACACAAAGTATTTCATAATTATAAATCCTCAAATCCTATTTTTACATTGTACCCTTTTCAAAAATTAAAATATAAGCTAAAACAATGAAGTCATATAAATTTTTTTTACAGCGCGTTTTTAATTTATAATTATTTTGCACACCTTTTTGCGCGCCTTCCGATGCACGCCTTGTATTAAAATATAAGCTCAAACTTTTATAATAAAGGCGAAAAGGAATTTAATGAGTAAGCCCGAAAAAACCCCATCAAGAGAATAAAACAAAATCGATCGCAGCGCCACCTAACAGCATAACAAATTACATCCATACATACAGACAACGGGAATTATGTATATTGATAATATAATATATTATATATATACATACATTTTCAAGCGTAAATTTGGAAAAAAGATGAGACTATGTGACAACAGTAGTATGCCCCAAGCCCCAAACAATGAAAGCAGATCACAAACACACTGTGGTCAGTTAAACTTTACCTTCCGTTAACAATCTACTGCATATTTGTGTTAATCAGATGGGTTTTAATCCCTTCAAAAATCAATAGAAATAGAATATTTCTAACAACTTCGCCCCTACTTTCCCTATTCACGTCCACTGAGAAGCAATACTCTTTTTTTATGCCGAGAGACCGAGCTCCTACATCAACTTTACAAAACAGTTAAATTTTTATAACTGGCAACAGATGGTAAGCGAGCTTTGCACCGTTAACAAAACTCACGTCAGCCGCCAAGATCATGATGTTGGTGTTTTGATTACTTTCGCCACGTAAGTTTGACACTGAGCTGAATCACGCCTTGTATTGAAAGCAGACGATGACATGCGGTGGCATGGCGGGATATCGGTGATGAAAGAAAAATATTACAAGAGAAAAATATAATTAATTAAAAATGGAGGTACTCCAAATGGGCTGTCAATGATTTAATATATTATTATCATAATGTTAAATCTCGTATTTGGCATTTAATTTTTAAGTGTGTTGTTTTAATAACTGTGCTACGCAGTATAAATCTTAAGCACATACATTGCACGATAGTTAAAAGCTTATTACCTGCATCGGAATGTTAATTAACATGTATTGCAACAGAAGAGAATATGTGGGAGAAAATAAAACTATACATGTACATAAATGTAAGAAACTGATATCGGTCTAAAAAAACACTCCTCGAGCGGCCAAAGGGTGGAGCGTGAGTGTATTATATGACCAGTTTATTTATTTTTGTTTCCAGCGAAGATGTCGAACCAGGACATGTTTTTTTTTCTTCTATACAAAACGGTCCGTGTTTACATTCGAAAACGGATTATTTCGGCCTTATAGATGTCACTCGCTGTGGAACACATTACAAACGTATTATTTCAGGCTTAAAGAGATAATATATCACTCGCTGTAGAACACATTAATTTCCATAAAATATTTGCATTGCTTCAGCCTCAAATACCAGTCTGCTGTTGAACAGAAATAAAGATCCGAGAGCCAGGAAGTTGGGATAAACATAGCGAGAAACTAACGTATGAAGCATGACAGAAAAATTAATTTTAAGAAACGTGTGTTATGATTTTATTCTCATTTGTCAATGAACTGTTTGAGTTTACTGTAAACATTTCAAAATATTAACCTTCATATTTCTAGTCATTTTTATTTTCGTTAATTAGGTGAATCGTTTTTTTGTTTTCTAGATAAAGTTTGTATTGAAAAATTGACACTAAAATACTTTGATGGGTGACATGAGTGATATGACGTAGACATATGGGGTCTGATGTCAGACTTCTGTGAAATGATGGTATAAGACTTCTGTTTTGTAATGGTGTGTTTAGCTATAACTAAACATTTCTACAAATTTGTCGTAGATAGTCAACGTATAATGGACCAAGTTAACTTACAAATGCTATTTGATGGACCGAAACAAAACGTATCGTAAACTGCTGCAGACATTTGTGCTGAAGCGTCAGATGCGCACCACTAAACATGATGTCACATTTAATGAACGCGTAAGACAAAGTTTCAAGAAGCAACAAACAAGGACTCACGTAAATACGCCCTGGTTGTCCTCGGTGGGGGCAGCGTTGTGGGCCGGGGGGTCGTTACCGGACGCTTAAATCCCAGGCAGTGACTGGCATAATCGGGACAGCAGTCGTGGGCCGTCTTGTTGCAGAAGACGTCGCAGTAGCACTCCGTCCCGAAGATGGGCACGGCGCAGAGGTCGTCTCGTCCGGTGCAGCAGTCTTGACCAGGGGGTCGTGTCGCGCAATAGGGCACCCCAAGGTGGCTTAGATCAAAGAACGCCGAGGTCCTTGCTGAGGAGGACAGCAGCACTGCTATCACAACGAAGTACGCCAGGCGGTGGATGCGGGGCGAAGGGTTTAGTTTGGTGTCAACTGCCGCCATTCTGAATTAATGATTAAAATAAATCAATGGATAAAAATAATGAATAATATTTCCAACAAGAATTTCTGATCCTGATGTCACATGCTAGAACTGAACACCATCCTCACACATCTGCACTAAACAAATCGTGCGATTTGGGTTGTTGTTCCCAACATTGGCCAGTCTTCTCGTAGATGTCTTCGAGAGATTGTAAGCTTGCTCACATGTTTGTTGATTTGTTTTACCAACGCCTGTGGAAAGAAAGAAGTAGAGTTAACGATAATAACGCAAAAAAGAGGTCAACGTAAAAAAAAACAACTCAGCTTCGCATTAATTATACTTAACTACGTCGTTGAGTGTGCGCCGCTTTTGAAGTAAAGTAAATTTTAAAGTAATCTTAAACTTAATATTGATGAAACACACTCAATCCTTCCTTACGCTTCATCATTAAGTATTGTAGATATATGACAGTATAGATCATTCTCCGGAACTAAGTCCTTAAATTATTTCAGTAAATTTAACAATGGTCATTCGTATTTCAGCGAGGTTCAAAGGGCACAATTTTAATCACATCAATCATCTCATCAACATACATAATTCCCGTAATGGATGTAATGCTTCTTGGATGTAATGCTGATTTTTTCAATAGTGCGCACCAAAAATTACTGCACCAAATATAACACTTTTCAAACGTAACGCATAAAATTGTTCAATATGATATTAAATGAATCAAATAAAAATAAATAAAATAAATGAAAGTTCTGTATTACGTTATTTTTTAATCTGATGTGTATTTATTTTGAAAACTTCCGTCATTTTTGACGGGTGATATGCTATCAACATACATAATTCACGTAATGGATGTAATGCTTCTTGGATGTAATGCTGATTTGTTCAATAGTGCGCACCAAAAATTACTGCACCAAATATAACTCGTTTCGAACGTTCCGCATAAAATTGTTCAACATGATAATAAATGAATCAAATAAAAATAAATGAAAGTTCTGTATTACGTTATTTTTTAATCTGATGTGTATTTATTTAGAAAACTTCAGTCATTTTTTGACGGGTGATACGCTAGTGACATAATAATCGAGCAGGTTACAGTTACTGTTTCCCAGTTTTGCGCTTTTCCTGAGATAAGCTGAGAATAATTTTTTTAACTCTTGACCACGCGTACCACAAGCGTTGACAAACATCAGATGATTTCTGATACAGTGCAATGTCTGGAATCAACAAGGTCCAGCAAATCACTCAACCTTCTCTATTCTCTAGTCCCTACATCAAGCATGAAATTTTTAGCTCTTATTATACCTACAGTCAGAGGAGTAACAACAACTTGGCATCGGGGCAGTTGCCAAGGACGCCGTATCCTTCAATAATCAATTTATTCTGTATAATTTAGTATTTTCCCCTATTTTTCAAGGGTGACAAAAATGAATTAGGCAAGGGCGCGGAAAACCCAGTTACGCTTCTGCCGACAGTAATGATTTTTTTGCTGTTTTCGAGCCGAGCGACGTTGTTTATCGTTTATCAAGAACGCAGTTACAACCCAACGTTGCTCCAGATATAGTAATTACTTGTTGAAGTTATCAAATGAGATAAACTGACCGCAATGTTTTTCTATTATAAGACAAATCTGCTTGCTACTTGAACAAGCGATTTCCTGATAGATAGCAAGACTTATCACAAATAGTAACACGGGAGAGAGGCGGCGGGACATTTATTTGTTTATTTTTTTTTACATTGTGGGTGGCATTACCGACGCCAGAGTCTCATTCCTGAAAGAGGTAGCTAAAAGACCTCCCTCCCCCCCAAACACACACCCCCGGGTGCCACCTCCCCTAACTACGCCACCGATGACAACAGGTAGCCATAATGCTAAAACGAGATCGCACGAGATGTGAAATACAACTTGCATGAGCGGCGACACACCGTTTGTGTGTGTAAATATTTCTGTGCCCGGGGAGGGGGGGGGCGTCTTTATCTGCATTGCCCGCCATGAGGAAGGGGTCTTAATCTGTCTGCAAGTCTTGCTTCATTCATAAAGCCAGATTGTCGTGTTCTCGGTTACTCTCTGCAAGATATATTAGTAATAGGGCTTACAAGCGAGTCAAGGTCTACAGCTGCCAGTTTGCAATGGGAGCCTTCGTGTTTAAACCCATTTAGCAGAAGTTATGAAATAGCCATGCGTCGAAACAATAATACAGTGGTACTTAAAGATACGAAATTAATCCGTTCGGGGGTGGCTTTCGTATCTTGGATCTTTCGTATCTCGAAATACGTTTTACATGTAAAATACGTAATCCGTTCCAAGCCACCCAGAAACAACACCAAAAATTGAAAATATCATGTAAAACTATAGAAAAACAAATTAGGATTCTTCAATGCTTAAATTACTCATTATAAATCAAATGAATAATAGCAAAGAAAGAAAACATAATTTAAAAAATGAAAATTAATATGTACACAAAAAGTTCAAGAAAATATTCACGAATTTAGGACACCAACACCAAACAAACTACACAGTAAATAAATCAAGCGTGACACGCACGAACACACAGCTGCGACAGAGCAATAGGGCTGTAATTGACCAATAGGAGAGCAGAACTGTTCGAGGCGCGTTGAATGACGTCACGTTACTTCCAGTGTTGTCAGGTGCGCGTTTTTTCTTATCTTCGATTATTATTTTTTTCATATCTCGGAACAAAAAAATTCTTCCAGTGGCCGTTCGCATCTTGGATTTTTCGTATCTAGAACCATTTGTATCTCGAGGAACTTTTTGGAAAGAGGGCGCCTAATTATATTTATTTGGTCATATGTGGAACTTTGGATTAAAACGACACCAGCCTGGAAGATACATATGAATGATATAATAATAATAATAATAAATTGATTATTTATATAGCGCTGTATCCCAGTAAGCAACTGGGCTCACAGCGCTTTACATGAAAGAAATAACATACCTATAAGTATTAAGTTAACTTTCATATCATAATAAACACAAAAATTTCAGTACATTATACATAAGATACGTTATTCATTTACAAGAAATGTTGTTTCATTAATTTTGAAAATAAATTTTGAAAAGATGTGTCTTAAGTGCAGTCTTGAAGGACTTGGTTGTTTGAATACTACGTATGTGTAATGGTAGAGAATTCCATTGTTTGGCTGCACAAAAAGAGAACGACCTTTCACCAAATGTTTTGGTGCGTGTCGTAGGAACAGATAGAACGCGTGTGTCTGCAGAAGATCGTAGCTGGCGAGTGGGTGAGTAGACCGACAAAAGTTCAGTAAGATACGATGGACATGAGTCCGAAAAGAAGTTGTGACAGAGAACGGCCAGTTTGTAATCAATACGGGCTTGTATAGGCAGCCACTGAAGTGAGCGAAGAAGTGGAGTAACATGGTAATGTTTTTTTGAAGAGTTGGAGAATGATGATTAATAGCATGCAGGGTTGCGGGGGAAATATCGTGTGCGTATTTAGTGACGAAGAATGGGAGAGTGAAGACGGAGAGTAGGAGGATACTTATGAAAATTTAGAATAATATTCTGACAATGTGAGAGCCTCTAATCAGATTTAGAACCGCTCTTAAGTGTAACGATTTCTTTCAGTCATTTTAATCAACTTTAGAATATATTTTTCTGTAAAACAATCTAAATATTTCCTTTCAGAGGAAAAACAAAAAACGTACTATTCTTCATTAGTGGCCATGCATAAAAAAATAGGTCCGACCATATAAAAATAAATTCGTTTGAGAAAAGTAGGACAAAACCTTACAAAATACATAGATTATACTGAATGAACGTTTCGACAAAATGCTTTTTCCTGGATTTTATTTTTTAAAAATTCCCACGATGCAAGACAACAGCACAACAATTAATATAAGAAGTTTTTTTGAACTATCAGTCTATATATTAACCATGTACTTTCACTGCCAATGCCATACAAGTCTATTGCTACAATTCCGTTACTCCTCAAAATTCTATTTACACGGAGTCAATGACCCAAGACATGAATGTTAGGTGACCTCGGACGCCATCGCTGGTGGCGCCCTCTGTTATGACACGTCCGCACTCCTGATATATGCCAGATTAACACGTTAAGACGCCCGACAGGTGAAAGTCGCGTTAATCCTACTAATCGGTAAAGTTGTTCAAGTGAATAGTATGGCGTCTTTGCGTTTGCCGTGTGTGTGTGTTTTTGTATGTCCCGATGTGTAGCGATTTCTCTTATTCTTGTCGATTTAGCTTTCTAAAATTGGCTGTTTGGTTTGGTCTTTGTAAGCTTCCATTTATTTGCTGTTTGGAGTAATATTTGCAAGCTTTCTTTTATTGGCTGTTTGTTTTAGTTTTTGTAAAAAAAAATGTATTGGTTGTTTGGTGTAATCGTTGTAAGCTTTCTTTTATTGGCTGTTTGGTGTAATCTTTGTAAAAAGGTGTTAGTTTTAAGATTTTATTATAAAACTGTAAGAACTAAAATAATTTTTTCAGCCACTAGCATTAATTATTGATAGGATTAGAGGTTCTTATCGACGTCATTAGTTCTTGTAGAGACCAGAAGTTATTGTAGAGACCATACTTTCTTGTAGAGACCATAAGTTCTTGTAGAGACCACACGTTCTTGTAGAGACCACACGTTCTTGTAGAGACCACACGTTCTTGTAGAGACCACAAGTTCTTGTAGAGACCACACGTTCTTGTTGAGTCCACAAGTGCTTGTAGAGACCACAAGTTCTTGTAGAGTCCACAAGTTCTTGTACAAACTAATCATTAATTGAATACATGAGTACGTTATCTACGCCACATCATTGTGTCTCAGTTACTGCCCCTATCTAACACGTGATATCTGGAAAGTTCACATTGATAAGTGCTTGTATATTGCTCGAATGAACTATTGAACCCCCTTAACACAGTCCTCGCAATCGGTCCAAAACTAAGAGCTGTTCTAAAATACTCTCAATCGATTGACTTAAGATTGCACGTTAAGCAAATTCCAGGGAAAAAAAACTTCATAGGAAAAAATATTTTGCGTGTGACTTTTTACTTTGACTTTCTTCCAGTTCACCTGTGCTACACTCCAAGGACGATCTCGTGTATGTGCTTAAGGAGCAGGCCCAGTGCTGTGGCCAAACTTAAGGAGCAGGCCCAGTGCTGTGGCCAAACTTAAGGAGCAGGCCCAGTGCTGTGGCCAAACTTAAGGAGCAGGCCCAGTGCTGTGGCCAAACTTAAGGAGCAGGCCCAGTGCTGTGGCCAAACTTAAGGAGCAGGGCCCAGTGCTGTGGCCAAACTTAAGGAGCAGGCCCAGTGCTGTGGCCAAACTTAAGGAGCAGGGCCCAGTGGTGTGGCCAAACTTAAGGAGCAGGCGCAGTGGTGTGGCCAAACTTAATGAGCAGGCCCAGTGCTGTGGCCAAACTTAAGGAGCATGGGCCCAGTGCTGTGGCCAAACTTAATGAGCAGGCCCAGTGCTGTGGCCAAACCCACACATTCCCCAACTCATCGAATGTATTCCTACCTTAAATAAAGTGGCTCGTCCTTATGTATGATGTTATTGAGCTAATGAAGATCGAGGAAATATGGCAAGGATAAACTTCTGGAGTCAGAAATAAGTTGATGCACGCAAACAGCAAGGGGATAACACCCCATAGACACCCCACCAACCCCATAAAGAACCCCTGAAAAACTGACACTTCATAAATATTTCAAAATTGTCTGAAAATATTTAACAATAAATACGTTCGTTAATTTGGTGGATTTGGAGGGGGCGGTTTGAGGGGTTGGGGCAGGTATATTTATAGTAAGATCATTCAGTAGAAAATTTCCCGTTTTTAAATATTTTAGTCGATGAATTTTTATGTCAAATTGCTGTGTATGTTATTAAAGCCATTAATACACTCACTAAGTTTTAGATGTTTATGGTCTAAAACTCAACAACCGTTACGGGATAAGGGTCTAAATGTCTCTATGTAGCAGAGGAGACATGCCTAAAAGTCATTTATTTGAAAAGGGGAATGGTCTAAAGCTCACCATTGGGGGGGGGAGAATTGTCTAAAACTCACTAATTTGTATGATCTAAAACATAAAGTCAATGCCTCAATTCAATTTGTATAAATTGTTCTGAAGCATAAAGCCAACATAACATCAACGATGTATTTAGAATCCGTTTGATTTGTACAAATCATGTATGGCAAGAATTTGTAAACATGTGGTAGCCGCTGTGGTATGTAACTGAGTTTAACTTGTATCAACAAATTCCCAGACTGCTTAAAAGATACAAACATTTGGCACTTCTATCATTGGCTGGGCTAATATAAGGATTTGAAAATAAACAAAATTAATGCAACACTCCAAACATGAAGTAGAAAGCCGTTACATACGTTGAAAACTTTAGTTATAGGAATGTCTTAACAATTTTTGAAAATAGTTCTTTGAAGGAAATTTGAAGCTAGCTCCCCAAAGTGTGAACAGGTGTTGTTGTTTTTTTAAAAAATAAATAACCCTAAAATATGTCTCTGCTTTCATTGTAAAATACTAAAGCACGCACACATATCTTCTGAACAGCAACGATGCAAATGTAGGAAGGCAAATAGGCAAAGAGAAATTTCCCGGACACGCCTCTGACACCTTTGGCCGAATCGCGGACAAATGAGAGCCACCCATGGCATAGATGGATGAGTGACAACTTTGGGTATAGAGGGCTTCACGTCTGATCAAAAGTCACGTTGAGCAAACAGCTCTGTAGGGCGAGACATGTGTCAAGCAGGTGGGAAAGGGAAAGATATATTATTTTTTTTACTGTGATATCGTTCATATTGGAACATTTCAAATTTGTCTGAATCCTGAATATTATGGCGTTGGTAGGAACTTGGGACTAAATTACATGATGGGTTTTTACAGGGTGGGTTCAAATTTCCCGTGGTTTAAAATAGTAGATTGTTTCAAATAGCAGGTGGTTTTTAAAATGTCATGTGGTTTCAAATGTCAGGTGGGTTCAAATGTCAGGTGGGTTCAAATGTCAGGTGAGTTAAAATTTCAATTGGGTTCTAATGTCAAGTGGGTTCAAATATCAGGTGGGATCAAATGTCAGGGGGGTCAAATGCCATGTGGTTTTAAATGTCAAATGTGTTCAAATAAAAGAGGGTGTAGATCTAAGTTGAGTTCAATTAGAAATTGAATTGAAAGCCGATAACATATAATTGGATGCGATTATGTAACTATAAGAAGATGTATCTATGCAATTATTGGAATATGATATTATGGAACTATGATATTATGGAATATGATATTATGGAACTATGATATTACTAGATTGTTCCGGGGCGCCGTGGCGCCTTCGGCGCCCACTTCTTTTAGGGCGCCTACGGCGCCCACCTTATTCATAAGCAAAAATTAAACTTGCTGAAATGTTCACAAAGTATTTTTATAGGGGCCGTCCATAAAGTACGCCACTTTTTTTGTCAAAACCCCAAGTAACTTATCCTTGTTTGATAAATACGAAATATTAAACTTCCTGAAATGTACACAAAGTATTTTATAATTATAAATCATCAAATCCTATTTTTACATCGTTCCCTTTTTCCAAAATTAAGATATAAGCTAAAGCAATGACGTCATATAATATATTTTTTACAGCGCGTCTTTAATTTGTAATTAATTTGCACACCTTTTGATGCACACCTTGTGTTAAATATAAGATCAACCAATGACGTCATATTAAATATTTTTACAGCGCTAATCACCACACGATTTTTTAAAACTGCTATAGACTGTTGTACATCATCAGCGTTCCACATCCAATGAGTGAGCCACTTGGGCTTTTATATTATTTATGGAACTATGATATTATGGAACATGATATTATGGAACTATGATATTATGGAACTATGATATTATGGAATATGATATTATGGAACTATGATATTATGGAATATGATATTATGGAACTATGATATTATGGAACTATGATATTATGGAACTATGATATTATGGAACATGATATTATGGAACTATGATATTATGGAACTATGATATTATGGAATATGATATTATGGAACTATGATATTATGGAATATGATATTATGGAACTATGATATTATGGAACTATGATATTATGGAATATGATATTATGGAACTATGATATTATGGAACTATGATATTATGGAATATGATATTATGGAACTATGATATTATGGAACATGATATTATGGAACTATGATATTATGGAACTATTATATTATGGAACTATGATATTATGGAACTATGATATTATGGAACTATGATATTATGGAATATGATATTATGGAACTATGATATTATGGAACATGATATTATGGAACATGATATTATGGAACTATGATATTATGGAACTATGATATTATGGAATATGATATTATGGAACTATGATATTATGGAATATGATATTATGGAACTATGATATTATGGAACTATGATATTATGGAATATGATATTATAGAACTATGATATTATGGAACTATGATATTATGGAATATGATTTTATGGAACTATGATATTATGGAACTATGATATTATGGAACTATGATATTATGGAATATGATATTATGAAACTATGATATTATGGAACTATGATATTATGGAACTATGATATTATGGAACTATGATATTATGGAACTATGATATTATGGAACTATGATATTATGGAACTATGATATTATGGAACTTTGATATTATGGAACTATGATATTATGGAACTATGATATTATGGAATTATGATATTATGGAACTATGATATTATGGAACTATGATATTATGGAACTATGATATTATGGAACTATGATATTATGGAACTATGATATTATGGAACTATGATATCATGGAACTATGATATTATGGAACTATGATATTATGGAACTATGATATTATGGAACTATGATATTATGGAACTATGAGACTATGGAACAGTGATATTAAGGAACTATAACTTTATGGAACCTACTATAAGATTATGGAACTATGAAACTATGGGATTACATTACAATAGCTCGGCAAACTAAGTTTACCAAACATTCGCAGTCAACAAAAATCGTACAGTGATTCGAACCCATCAGTCTGAATCGGGCCACATTCGGACGAGTAATACAACCGTGGTATCTTACATATACAACTTCGGTATCCGACATATAGAACTTCGGTGACCACCATATACAACTTCGGTATCCGGCATATATTACTTCGGTGACCACCATATACAACTTCGGTATCCGACATATATACAACTTCGGAATCCAACCTATACAACTTCGGTATCCGAATCAATGGTTTACATCGTGATTACAGACAGGCATTGCTCGTTTCTTTTACTTAACCCACTACAACTGTTTGGATAATTAGTTTGTGAATTGCCGGTGTGATTTGAGAACTTTTATCCCCCACAAAATCCAACGCCAGTTTGAAATGAAAACTAAAATCGAGATTAGCGGAGCGCTTAACTGGAATAAGGGGATTCCTTTTTAAATCCTTTATATTCACTCGTGGTGTCTGGTTGATTGCTTGCTTGGTTGATTGTTAGTCGAAAAAATTTGGATCGATTTTTAACCCTATTCCTCATAAGCTAGGGAGCTGAAATTTTGCATGCAGATTCGTGCCGATGATAAAAACGATGTATCAAAATTTCAGATCGATTGCATGTACTGTAATTAAATTATTGAATTTTTAGTTTATTTTATTTTTCTCTATGTATCATGGTAAATTTTTGAGATAGAGTGTCGCGGTGCGTATTATATTGAACGACCTTTTTATTAATATTTTCCTGTTGCGCTATTTGGTGCGTATTATATTGACAATACTTTTTATAAACATATTCCCGATCGGTGCGCGTTATATTAAACACGTTTTACGAGACATAACTAAAATTTCGTATTTTCGGATTGTCTTGCGCTGCGTATTATAATGAGCATTCTTTAAGTTATGTCTCGTACATAAAGGATTTATAGTCAAAAACTTGTTTTTTTTACGGGTTCTTTTTATTTTATTTTTTTTAAAGGAAGATTATTTCAATACATTTTAGGAAAAATGAGTACTGCAAGTTCAGTCTATATGTTTGAAATAAGAATATGAAATTATTCAATACATCCAAGCAGCTTTCTGATAGCGAAAGTAAAAAATCTTAAGATGCCGACATTTCATTGACAACGAAAGGAATCAAGGTTGTTTGAAAAGGACAAGATCTGACCGCTCCCAGGCTTGTCGATGGGTTCAATCCATAATTCTTAGAGTGACCAAAATTGAAATCCAACTCCCAGAAGACACAACGAGACACGATGACTGTTGGCACTGTGGACAAGACAGTAACAGGTCTGTTTGTCCAGTGTTTGGCTATCGAGGTTTTAACCACGGTGAATTATTTCAGTGGCGCCTTGTAAGTATCTGCCTATAAGATCAGATGTCAACGCAAATTGAACACCTTTCTTAATCTTTGTGGTCTATCTATTATCTTTGTGCCTATATCCATTTACGTTGTGCCTTAAGCTAATATCTATGAGCCTCGAGTCATTATATTCGTGCCTTAAGCAATTATCTTTTGGTTTCGAGCAATTATCCTTTGCTTTGGTCATTATCTTTGTGACCTGAGCTTTTATCTTTGTGCCTTTAGCTTTTATCTTTGTGCCTTTAGCTTTTATCTTTATGCTTTTATCTTTTATCTTTATGCTTCTATCTTTTATCTTTGTGCCTTTAGCTTTAATCTTCGTGCCTTTATCTTTTATATTTATGGCTTTAGCTTTTATAATTGTGCCTTTAGCTTTTATCTTTGTGCCTTTATCTTTTATATTTATGGCTTTAGCTTTTATAATTGTGCCTTTAGCTTTTATCTTTGTGCCTGTCGAGCCATTTGCAGATGGCATTTGCAGTTTAATAAATTAAATTTTAGCAACATAAAAAAAACAGCAATAATTAAATACTTGCTCCATGTTGTTTATAATCACGTTGATTTTGTATTTAAAAAGGATCCCATAGCTCTAATGTTCTTAAACCCTTTAACCTACTTAAGTTACTGCCACATTTAAGTTTAAAAAAGGGGCGGGAAAAGGGGGGGGGTAATTGTTGTTGGCTTAAAAAATTCGGTTTTATTTTTATTTTTGCTGTAACGTTTTATAAACATATCGCGAGTATTAACCCTGCCCTAACTAAAACACCCCGGAAATTATCCAATACAGTTTGTTTACTTAAATTGGATAGCCTCGAGGCCGTATGCACTGAACCAACTACATTGTTCCTACATGTTTCATTGTTCAGGAATCGGAAGAAGACCTCTCTGAACTGCTGACACTCACACTCACACGCCTGGCATTGCATAGGGAGGAGATCAATCTATCGACACTCTCAACTACAGTACTGAACAACGCTCAGCCAATCATGCTTTGACACAGGGGCGTCACTAGGGGAGTGCGGGCGGCATCGGGTGACACCCTCACAAGGGGCGACACCAAACGTAGGGTTGCCAAACATCCGGGAAAAGTCAAGCAGGCAAAGCTAAAATCGTTTAAAATGTCCGGCTTTTATTACAATTTACATTATAATTTTTATGTATCGTTGTTACAACTATAACATCGTATGTTTATTTTTTTTAAAAAACAACTGGATTATGCCTATTTTTTTAAAAATAAAAAACTTTAAAAACCTAGACAAGGAAAACAAACATAGATCTAGGTTGGAAAACCTAGCGCTGACAGCTTGTTTTATATTATCTATGGTCAAAATGGTAATGTTATTTCCGGTTCCAGCAATACATTTGTAATTTTTGCCGTCTATGTGTGGCAATGTGCCTCTCCATCTCCCCAGCCCCTACCACGCAGTGTGCGCCCCAAAACACAGGGCACGACCCCGCACCCTCTCTCCCCATCTCACCACACCCAAACCATTGTGAGAGGAGCGTAGAACGACGGGGCTGAACCTTGAATATGAAATATTTTTACAATTGGGTCTTTAAATGATGTTTTTTTTTGACATTTTAAAAACCAAGAGTTCACTTAGAGTAAGATGCACTTAATTGGCAGCTATTACAATAAAATTGTTCTGACTGTGAGTCGAATTCGGGACGACTCAAATGAAGTATTCAAAATGTCCTCCTTTGTCGTCCTCTTTTTAGTTTTAGTATTTACCCCTTTGTTATCCCTTTTGTTTTATTATGTCCTCCTTTTGGTGTCCACGTATCTGGCAACCCTACACCAAACCGTAAAAGTATGTATGAGTATGTTCCCGTTATTTCGCACTGGCAGACTCGAACAAGAACTATGGGGTAAATCGTGAAAAAAAGGGGCGGGGGGGGAGTGACACCATGATCTACCGCATTGGGTGACGCCTCTTCTTTGACATGTTACTGACATCTGGCTCAAGGACAACAGCTATGTGACACCACTTGTCACTACCAGTTATCTCTAGGGTCGTGTTGACCCAAGGCATATGACTCATATGAGTTGGAAAGATCCACTCTTCAAGGAGTTGTACATGTACCTTCTTCGCATATTAAAATAAACCAGGAATATTGTACCGGCAAATACGTACAAAATATGTATGTATTTCTTCCAATACTATATTTTCGGTAGATTGCATGACAGTGTCTGGAACAGAAGGGGAATCAGCACCCAAACAAAACTAAAAGTATACAGAGCTGTAGTGCTCCCCACCTTATTATATGCATGTGAAACTTGGACTGTATACCAACGCCATGCGAGGTTGCTGAACCACTTCCACACCAAAAGCCTTCGAAAAATTATCGATATAAAATGGCAGGAAAAAGTTCCAGACACCGAAATATTAGCCAGGTCAGGACTCCCAAGCATCCATACTATCCTCATGCAAAGCCAACTACGCTGGGCGGGGCATCTAATGCGCATGCCCGACCATCGCCTACCCAAGAGGCTCTTCTATGGTGAACTTACCGAAGGGCATAGAGCACGCGGAGGTCCACGAAAGCGCTACAAGGACGCACTTAAAACGGCTCTGAAGGCCTTCGACATCGGACATGACTCCTGGGAAGTAGCAGCCAGTAACCGAGCCCACTGGCGCTCTACGATACGGAATGGCGCAGCTGTCTGTGAAGCTAATAGATAACAGGCTGCCAAGTTAAAACGCCAAGCCAGAAAGGAACGTAACCAAAACCCACCTGAAGGGACCGCTTCTATCTCTTGTCCAACATGCGGACGCCTCTTTCGTGCAAAAATAGGGTTAATAAGCCACCAGAGAACACATGTGGCGGCCCAGCAAATATGATGAGAGTGGTCATCGTCGATCACGACGGACGAACAACAACTATATTTTAGTGTATACAATGTTGTTTATTGACCTGGTAATCGCACAACGCCCTGCTTCCATTTGCCCCCTCCCTCCCTCCCCAGTATTTTGAGATGCCCACCACGTCTCACCCCATTAGCTCTTCAGATCAAGAAATGCAAATGTCGGGACGAATCGCGTCCCTTTGATTGAGCAGTTGTGTAGAAAATTAAAAAACGAACAACAAATGCGCCTTACAAGCGGTGTAGCCACCGTTACGGGTTTTGAGGAAAGACACAGGAAGTCGTAAACACCGTGTAGTAAGATGATACAGTCGTTATATATATATACAACACAACTTGCTGAAGTGACACACGCTCTCCCGAGACATAACTAAAATTTCGTATTTTCGGATTGTCTTGCGCTGCGTATTATAATGAGCATTCTTTAAGTTATGTCTCGTACATAAAGGATTTATAGTCAAAAACTTGTTTTTTTTACGGGTTCTTTTTATTTTATTTTTTTTAAAGGAAGATTATTTCAATACATTTTAGGAAAAATGAGTACTGCAAGTTCAGTCTATATGTTTGAAATAAGAATATGAAATTATTCAATACATCCAAGCAGCTTTCTGATAGCGAAAGTAAAAAATCTTAAGATGCCGACATTTCATTGACAACGAAAGGAATCAAGGTTGTTTGAAAAGGACAAGATCTGACCGCTCCCAGGCTTGTCGATGGGTTCAATCCATAATTCTTAGAGTGACCAAAATTGAAATCCAACTCCCAGAAGACACAACGAGACACGATGACTGTTGGCACTGTGGACAAGACAGTAACAGGTCTGTTTGTCCAGTGTTTGGCTATCGAGGTTTTAACCACGGTGAATTATTTCAGTGGCGCCTTGTAAGTATCTGCCTATAAGATCAGATGTCAACGCAAATTGAACACCTTTCTTAATCTTTGTGGTCTATCTATTATCTTTGTGCCTATATCCATTTACGTTGTGCCTTAAGCTAATATCTATGAGCCTCGAGTCATTATATTCGTGCCTTAAGCAATTATCTTTTGGTTTCGAGCAATTATCCTTTGCTTTGGTCATTATCTTTGTGACCTGAGCTTTTATCTTTGTGCCTTTAGCTTTTATCTTTGTGCCTTTAGCTTTTATCTTTATGCTTTTATCTTTTATCTTTATGCTTCTATCTTTTATCTTTGTGCCTTTAGCTTTAATCTTCGTGCCTTTATCTTTTATATTTATGGCTTTAGCTTTTATAATTGTGCCTTTAGCTTTTATCTTTGTGCCTTTATCTTTTATATTTATGGCTTTAGCTTTTATAATTGTGCCTTTAGCTTTTATCTTTGTGCCTGTCGAGCCATTTGCAGATGGCATTTGCAGTTTAATAAATTAAATTTTAGCAACATAAAAAAAACAGCAATAATTAAATACTTGCTCCATGTTGTTTATAATCACGTTGATTTTGTATTTAAAAAGGATCCCATAGCTCTAATGTTCTTAAACCCTTTAACCTACTTAAGTTACTGCCACATTTAAGTTTAAAAAAGGGGCGGGAAAGGGGGGGGGGTAATTGTTGTTGGCTTAAAAAATTCGGTTTTATTTTTATTTTTGCTGTAACGTTTTATAAACATATCGCGAGTATTAACCCTGCCCTAACTAAAACACCCCGGAAATTATCCAATACAGTTTGTTTACTTAAATTGGATAGCCTCGAGGCCGTATGCACTGAACCAACTACATTGTTCCTACATGTTTCATTGTTCAGGAATCGGAAGAAGACCTCTCTGAACTGCTGACACTCACACTCACACGCCTGGCATTGCATAGGGAGGAGATCAATCTATCGACACTCTCAACTACAGTACTGAACAACGCTCAGCCAATCATGCTTTGACACAGGGGCGTCACTAGGGGAGTGCGGGCGGCATCGGGTGACACCCTCACAAGGGGCGACACCAAACGTAGGGTTGCCAAACATCCGGGAAAAGTCAAGCAGGCAAAGCTAAAATCGTTTAAAATGTCCGGCTTTTATTACAATTTACATTATAATTTTTATGTATCGTTGTTACAACTATAACATCGTATGTTTATTTTTTTTAAAAAACAACTGGATTATGCCTATTTTTTTAAAAATAAAAAACTTTAAAACCTAGACAAGGAAAACAAACATAGATCTAGGTTGGAAAACCTAGCGCTGACAGCTTGTTTTATATTATCTATGGTCAAAATGGTAATGTTATTTCCGGTTCCAGCAATACATTTGTAATTTTTGCCGTCTATGTGTGGCAATGTGCCTCTCCATCTCCCCAGCCCCTACCACGCAGTGTGCGCCCCAAAACACAGGGCACGACCCCGCACCCTCTCTCCCCATCTCACCACACCCAAACCATTGTGAGAGGAGCGTAGAACGACGGGGCTGAACCTTGAATATGAAATATTTTTACAATTGGGTCTTTAAATGATGTTTTTTTTTGACATTTTAAAAACCAAGAGTTCACTTAGAGTAAGATGCACTTAATTGGCAGCTATTACAATAAAATTGTTCTGACTGTGAGTCGAATTCGGGACGACTCAAATGAAGTATTCAAAATGTCCTCCTTTGTCGTCCTCCTTTTAGTTTTAGTATTTACCCCTTTGTTATCCTTTTTGTTTTATTATGTCCTCCTTTTGGTGTCCACGTATCTGGCAACCCTACACCAAACCGTAAAAGTATGTATGAGTATGTTCCCGTTATTTCGCACTGGCAGACTCGAACAAGAACTATGGGGTAAATCGTGAAAAAAAGGGGCGGGGGGAGTGACACCATGATCTACCGCATTGGGTGACGCCTCTTCTTTGACATGTTACTGACATCTGGCTCAAGGACAACAGCTATGTGACACCACTTGTCACTACCAGTTATCTCTAGGGTCGTGTTGACCCAAGGCATATGACTCATATGAGTTGGAAAGATCCACTCTTCAAGGAGTTGTACATGTACCTTCTTCGCATATTAAAATAAACCAGGAATATTGTACCGGCAAATACGTACAAAATATGTATGTATTTCTTCCAATACTATATTTTCGGTAGATTGCATGACAGTGTCTGGAACAGAAGGGGAATCAGCACCCAAACAAAACTAAAAGTATACAGAGCTGTAGTGCTCCCCACCTTATTATATGCATGTGAAACTTGGACTGTATACCAACGCCATGCGAGGTTGCTGAACCACTTCCACACCAAAAGCCTTCGAAAAATTATCGATATAAAATGGCAGGAAAAAGTTCCAGACACCGAAATATTAGCCAGGTCAGGACTCCCAAGCATCCATACTATCCTCATGCAAAGCCAACTACGCTGGGCGGGGCATCTAATGCGCATGCCCGACCATCGCCTACCCAAGAGGCTCTTCTATGGTGAACTTACCGAAGGGCATAGAGCACGCGGAGGTCCACGAAAGCGCTACAAGGACGCACTTAAAACGGCTCTGAAGGCCTTCGACATCGGACATGACTCCTGGGAAGTAGCAGCCAGTAACCGAGCCCACTGGCGCTCTACGATACGGAATGGCGCAGCTGTCTGTGAAGCTAATAGATAACAGGCTGCCAAGTTAAAACGCCAAGCCAGAAAGGAACGTAACCAAAACCCACCTGAAGGGACCGCTTCTATCTCTTGTCCAACATGCGGACGCCTCTTTCGTGCAAAAATAGGGTTAATAAGCCACCAGAGAACACATGTGGCGGCCCAGCAAATATGATGAGAGTGGTCATCGTCGATCACGACGGACGAACAACAACTATATTTTAGTGTATACAATGTTGTTTATTGACCTGGTAATCGCACAACGCCCTGCTTCCATTTGCCCCCTCCCTCCCTCCCCAGTATTTTGAGATGCCCACCACGTCTCACCCCATTAGCTCTTCAGATCAAGAAATGCAAATGTCGGGACGAATCGCGTCCCTTTGATTGAGCAGTTGTGTAGAAAATTAAAAAACGAACAACAAATGCGCCTTACAAGCGGTGTAGCCACCGTTACGGGTTTTGAGGAAAGACACAGGAAGTCGTAAACACCGTGTAGTAAGATGATACAGTCGTTATATATATATACAACACAACTTGCTGAAGTGACACACGCTCTCCCGAGACAATGTCTTCACTATAGACAGTTTCTTTTTAACGCCTGGAGAAGCATGGGAAGAATACCTGCCTTGAATGGCCAACCTCGTGCTGCTGATCTGTCAGCTTTCTATTGTAGCCGTGGATGGCCTAAATCAGGGGTCGGGAAACTTTTTGTCCCAGAGAGCCATAAACGCCACATATTTTGAAAAGCAATTCTGTGAGAGCCATACATTATGTTTAAAACTAAAAATTCAAGTAAATGTGAGCCTTTTGTGTAATTTCAACACTAAAAGTACAATAATTACGCCTCTTAATTCTTTTTAATAACATTGGTATGCTGTTGTTGTTTTTTTTTAAATATGCACTCAATATGTAGATCAAAGGAGTCTAAAGAATTTTTTTTAATAATCGAACATTTGTCTGAGAGCCAGATGCAGCCATCAATAGAGCCACATCTGGCTCGCGAGCCATGGTTTCCCGACCCAAGGCCTAAATGAAAAGATTTGATTGAGCAGGTAAAGAGCCCTGCGAGGACTGTAGCACAAATGACAGCGGTGATAAAATATCACTCGACTTATCTGCGTGCTTGAAAATATTGTAACCGTATTCCTGAAGAAGATTGCACCGATGGAGACGACACCAAGCTCAAAGTAGCTACTACAGCTACGATACAAAGTTCAAATTTCGTAATATGGTTACGATACTGAGGTTCAAAATACTTAAAATACAGTTACGATACAAAGTTCCAATTACTTAATACGGTTACGATACTGAGGTTCAAAATACTTAAAATACAGTTACGATACAAAGTTCAAATTACTTAATACGGTTACGATACTGAGGTTCAAAATACTTAAAATACAGTTACGATACAGAGTTTTAAATTACCTTATATAGTTACGATACACATTTCTAAAGTACATAAATCAGTTACGATACAAAGTTCACAGTACCTAATACAGTTACGATACTAATTTAAAGTTCAAAGTCCATAATACAGTCAACGAGATTTCTTAAGAAGATTTTTTATTCTGCTATAAAGTTCTTATGGCCCGTGACAATTTCCCACACAAATAGCGAGAGTAATGATTTCACAAACATTAAAAAGTGTGTGTATATTTTGACAGATTTACTATAAAAGTTTACAATTTTGAAGGCAAGGAAATGGAACAATTAGTTCACCATCTTTTAAACTGGGCGATATTATTTAGTACAGTGACATAGCACATGAGAGCTATATATGTTTCGCTCCTAATATTTTTCTAGTTACTCAATGCACTATTCGCTTAAACCGATGAAATGTAGGAACTCTTATTGCAGAAAACAATTAAAACAATAAATATCACAAGTGTTACTAACATGGCAATTATGCCTACGCGCCTACACTTCTTATACACTCTTTATACAAGCACTCTTTATACACGCACTCTTTATACACGCGCTCTTTATACACGCGCTTTTCATACACGCACTCTTTATACACGAGCACTTTATACACGCACTCTTTATGCACGACTTTTTGATACGCACTACTCATACACGCCTTCCTTATACATACACTGGTTTTATCGGACTATTTTATTCGAACTTCCTCGATGTTACAACTGAATAAGAACAATGTAAAAAAAAAGTTCTAACCTTTTGCTGAATTCACTTGGTAATGTTATCCTATGAGTGAGGAGAGACGATCCACTTGAAGCCTGTGTCCCACACTGGGGTATGTATCACTGATACGTGCCTCAAGGGGTGCAACCCATGGAGTGTATAGTACGAGTGTCTCCCTGGCGGCACTAGCGAGACTGATGGTGGGGGGCGGGACGGGCCGCCAGAGTTTTGGTGCTGGGATCGTGTCCCCCCCCCCACCTTGTATGGTCGGTCCCGCGTTCTCACGTCTGCTCCTCAGACGGCGGCGACATTTTTTCAGCCCCCAACCACCACCCCCCTCCCCACCGAATAGTAACACACGAACTTTGGTCTTAATTGGTTGAAAGTCACAGACTTCCAAACAAGACGAGATTTATGTCGTACTACTAGACTTTCCAAACGGAGGAAATTGCAATAAAATCTCATTAAATTTACCATGAAATTATTCTCGGGGGTTCGCTACTTATAAATTATCTTAAGTGCAGCTAAAGTCAGGGGCGTAACTAGGAGTGGTATCATCAGTTACGTTAAATCATTATGTAACCTTTAACTCCCAGCATCCAATTTTTTTTCATATATAAAATAAAAAGCTTCACCTTAATAAAAAGGGTCCTTCCATTCATGACGTCATGCACCTAGGCAAGGGGGAGGGGGTCACACATTTGTGACGATGTGTGACGAGGGGAGGCCGGAAGTTTACGAACTGTGACGTCCCATCAAAACGCGCAGCTTTAAATGAAAGTTCCACTTACATATTTGATTGCTTACAATTTATTAAATGAATTTTTAAATGGATTCATGCGTCTAAGCTATTAGAATGCACCCTTACACTAAATACATAATTAAATGACAATAAAGTGATTTGAAAAATGCTCATTTTCAAATAGGAAATAGGGCTTTTATGGGGGGAAGGCCAAAGCTTTGTGACCTTCTATTGGAGGTGGGGTCTAACTTTTTGTGACGATGTGTGACGAAGGGGGAGGGTGTGAAAATTTACCTAAATAGCTTGACGTCATTTATGTACGGCTCAAAAGCCAATAATTTTTTTCTCTGAAAAATCAATTTTATCATGCCACATAATTGCTATTCCTCGGTCGATTCATTTGCAGGAGAGCATCCTTCTCACGAGGTTTACACACCATATATAACATTGCGTTCACTCATATTCCGTTTCTAAAATTACTAATGTCCCTGTCAAATGTATGCATTTGAGAATTTACTTTTAAGACTGAAAAGCTTACATAGCCGAGTTCCAATTCACGAGGTAACCATAGAAAGATTGTACAAAACTAACAATTGATTTGTCCACCAATTTCGTTTCGGAAAAAAACACACTCTATGGCATTTAAGCAACTGATAGGAAACATGAGTTTTAGGTTGTTTAAAGGGAGATGTATAATAGAGTTTCTTTTAGGAACTTCCATAGTAGAATTACTCTTTACTCTAAAGTACTTCTATAGTAGATTAACTCTAAAGTACTTCTATAATAGGTTTCTACTAAAGTACTTCTATTTTAGAGTTACTCTAAAGTACCGGTACTTTAAATTTAGAAAATGTTGTCCTTCAGCTATCGAAGATCGAAATATTTAAACGTAAAAATCTGTTTGGTAAGTGAATACATATCCCTAAATGAAGCAGCACTCAACGCGAACATTCCAATTTTGTAATTATTATTTTTTTTAATGTTTTTTGTTTGTTTTATTTTTTTTGTTTTTGTGCGTTTGTGTTTTGTTTCGTTTGTTTGTTTTTGTTTTTTTTTGGGGGGGGGCGGGGGGGATCTGTAAGTTGCAGAAATAAAAAAGGGCAGACTGCGCTGGGCAGGACACCTAGAAAGAATGTCAAATGATAGAGGTTAATGAGGGTACATCACCAAAACCCCAGAGGAAAACGGCTCAAGGGAAGACCTAGGCTTAGAATACTTAGATGGATGGATGACGTAGAGAAAGATCTACAACTGGGCATCCAATATTGGAGAAGAAAGGCGTTGATAAGGACTGAGTGGAAGGAGGTCATGAGGCAGGCCCAAGCCCTACATGGGCTGTAGCGCCACAGGAATGGATGGTGGGGGTGGAATCTATAAGAACTTACTGAACATTGCACTTTTAACTGGCAGCACACAACACGTTTTAAGTGTGTACGCCAAACAGAATCACTAAAATTTGCATACTGTTTTCTTTTAGGGTCGATTTAAAACATCGGTAGTTTCCAGGCAGCGGCTTGTGACCAGAAGCAGCTCAGGATTATTTCATCTCCACCTTTTCCCGGTTTTAAGATTTTCTTTGACGCGGAGGAGATACCCATCTGAAGATGTTTGTCTGAAGTTTTCAATTCAACTTGTGATTTTTTTTAAATTGTCTTTCTGCCTCAGAAATTTCTCTTTAGGAAATAAATTGTCTGTCGTAAATATATATATATATATATATATATATATTATATATATATATATATATATATATATATATATATATATATATATATATATATATACGAGCAACAAAGCCCATCCAAGGACGTTCCGCCACCTTTCGGTGGCATGTTGTAACTCCCCTCCAACAGCCGTCTCGACCACGTCAAAAATACTATTCATTATAGATAAAAAAAATAACTCTTGAAAAAAGAGCCAATGACTATAAATCCCAACGCGCATAGCTCAAAATAATGTCTTGGAAGAAATACTGCACCAAAAATAACTCGTTTTGAACGTCCGCGTAAACGTGTTCAATATGATTGGCTGTAGGAGTCATGTGTGTTTCAGGGACCAATCGCTATCGATAACCGCACAGAACATAGCCTTTTTATTATATAGGTTATATATATATATATATACTGTGTGCAGGGGTATAGACTGTCCTGCGTTCAATCTGGCGAGGCAGACTCACTATTTGGACTATATCTCCTGAAAGCCGCCTGGACACTCTCGCGCTAAATAAAGTGCTCATCAAGAAAAAGCAGAATCGATTCCAATCCCACTAGGACCTAAAGCAAAAGTGTGAAAGATTCCAATACAAAAATTAGGCTCGGGGCTTCTGATTTTCTTCCACATGTAGGATCATTAGCTATGGCCTAAACCCTTTATGGCCAGTAAGAATTTTTAAAAATTGTTTTGGAATGTTTCCAACTGATGAAAAATCTCAGTTAAAAATCTTTACAGCTGTTTTCTGAACATGAACAATGATTTGTTTCTGTCAGTTTGTAGGAGAATATGTAGACATAAAAATGCATTTGCGTCTTTAAGAAATGTAGCAATGTATTTCTTATCCAGGCTGCTGGACAAATAAATGCTGGCTAAGTCTGACGGGAATTTTTTATTAAAGACTTAATGTCCTTGCTGTTAATTTTTGGTTTAAAAATCAAGTTAAATCCCATAAATTTCGCGATATATTTTTCCTAAGTCCAAGCAGCCATTTTATCTCCATAGACCGCCCACCAAAGTTGTATAACGCCTTTGGCCTACAACACCTTCTCTAGAAACGTCTGTAGATCTGTGGTTCTCAACCTTTTGAGGTTCAAGGACCACTTGAAGAATGTATGTCTTAGCCGCGAACCACTACTGAAAAATGTGCTACAGCCGTGCTGAAAATTTAGATATAATTATACTTTGTGTATAACTAGTTACTAGGATACATGTTAGGTTAGTAAGTAAAACTATATTAATATGCTACGATTTGCGTGCTCCCAAAAATATCGAATGGAAAAAGATTCTAATGGCTTCCTTTTTTAGCGAACAAATGTCATTTATGCTAGTCTTATATTTATAGTAATATTCAATTCATATTGCATACTTTAAAAAAAAACTGTAAGTCAAAAACAGTAGTTAGTATTAGTAAGACTGCTATATTAGTTCATTTAGTGCGAGCCTTGAGCTTGCGCATTTGAACACAGCACATCCAAATGAGGTACAATACTTGAAGGCTCCATCGTAGTTCAACTTCAACTTCAAGTCGGGCACGATGTTTTGTCTTGAATGTAACCAGTGCAGAAAATCCACATGCAAAAACAAATGATGTTGTAAAGGGTAAACGTATTTTTTAAGCTTTCTGAGACAGTTCTGAGTACTACAAAATTTCATCAAGCTCACTTTCTGATACAACATATGCAAAGTAGTATCGCTGGTCAGTTCTATGAATTGGTTTAATTTCGTTAGTAGTAAATTTAATGAGTCATTGTTTGCAAGGAACGGACTGGAAAGACACGAAAAACTCTTAACTTTCAAATCACCAAAGAAGAAGTTAAATTCATCGTGCAGTGATTGAATATGGTCGGAAATCAAAATTTATCAACAATTGTTTATTGACTTCAGCATTTTCTGGTTTCTCGGTGAATTCGTTCAATTCATCAAGCATGTGAATATCGTTGTACAAAGATTAAGCTTTTTCGTAAAAGCAGATATTTTGTCACTGAGAATAATTAAATGTGTACGATTTCCTTGCAGACATGAATTAAGTTTATTAATTTCTTTTTAAAAAAGTCAGCTAATTAAGTCAGAACAGCAACCCATAAGCTATCGTTCAAATGATGAACAAGCTTTGATTTTTTTTTCTCCAACGAGAAAACTCTCACAGCATCATGTAATTCAAACCGACTGTTAAGCACTCCCCCCCCACCCCTTGATAACCAGACTTTTTGGCGTGTGCAACACGTAAAGCGACCAAAAATGATGTTCTTAAAGCATTTTCGTTGACTTTGTTTGCTTGACGTGGGCAGCACTTCTGACTATCATGTGAATGTTTGAGCGCACAAAGTATTCCAATGGTTTCTCCAATCAGACATTATGAATAGTTTCTGATGTCTTCGGAGTTTTGCAGGATTCAACGCTTCATTTGCAAGATATTGCGAGCATGTTACACACTGTGGGTCTGGGTTTGATCATTTGCTATGACGCATATAAACCCAAAGCGCAAATACTCTTCATCACACAGTCGTATGACTATTCGTCTTTTTTTCTTCTCACCAGAACTGCATTTTATTCACACAGGATGAGCATGAGGAATAATCATTGTTGTCATACACTTAATGTTTGGTTGTTTGCTTTATTAGAAATTTATCCAAGTTTCCAATCAATTTAATTAATTTATTAGTTTAATAATTGTAATATTAATTTAAGGCTAATTTACAAATTATATTATATTATATATATATATATATATATATATATATATATATATGTTAATATAAAAACTATTACTATAGTCTTCTAGAATCTAGTGATACGACATGTGATTTCTGGTAAAGCCAAAATATACCTATACTAAATACTAAAAACAATATTGTTTTCGGCGCTATGTTCTCGCCATCGAGTTATTAATATTAATCAATATATTCAAAATGTGACAAGATTTATACCTTTTTGTGTTCTTATTTTAACAAATAAAAATTCCATCATTTGTTCGCGAACCACCAGGCACATCTCCGCGGACAACTTGTGGTCTGCGGACCAAAGGTTGAAAACCACTGCTGTAGATCATACTGTTATGTAACTTAAATATCATATACGCTAGTCAAAAATGACGGAAGTTTTCAAAATGAATACATTTCAGCTGAAATCTATATATCTTGAAAAAATACACATCAGAATAAAAAAAATGTAATACATAACTTTCATTTATTTTATATATTTATATGGTATTCATTTATTTTCATACTAGCATATCACCCGTCAAAAATGACGGACGTTTTCAAAATAAATATACATCACATTTAATAAAACAACCCCGTAAAAACAAAGTTTTTTACTATAAATCCCTTATATATGAGACATAACTAAAAGTATAAATTATGTTCAAACTGAAACCGAAATTATCTCCCATGGCTTTAAAACTGGTGGAAGGGGGGAGGGGGTGTGGACATGGACGTGTGGCGTCAATGCGTTAACTCAACTCCTGGTGTAAACCACCTGGTTAAAACACGAGATGTGTTCACCAATGGCTGGCGTGAAGTCAAGTGACCCGTAAAATGTAAACAATAGTGACCACTATATATAGTTTATAAAGATACACTAAAAATGCATTAATTTCATCACGGTACGTTTGATCGATCTGAAAATTTGATACAATGCATTGTTAGGTGACACGATTCTGTGTGCCAAATTTCAGCTCGATGACATCACGAGAAGTGGGTCGTTTTTTACTTTTGTTTTTCCGCTAGCCCGCCCAAGACAGAATCGGCGGTGAAGTTAAGATACGGGATTTAATAAAACAAACCCGTAAAAACAAAGTTTTTGACTATAAGTCCCCTATATATGAGATGAGACATAACTAAAAGTATTGATTATGTTCAAACGCGACAAATATTTACAGACTGAATCTGTCTTAACTCCCCTTTGCTTTTAACGCGGTCTTGTCACTGATCGCTGGACCGAGCTCACCGTGACACGTAAAATGTAAACAAAAGCACGCCGGTACACCTGGTTAAAACACGAGATGTGTTCACCGGTGGCTGGCCTGAAGTCAAGTGACCCGTAAAATGTAAACAATAGCGGCCGCTACATATAGTTTATATAGATAAACTAAAAATGCATTAATTTAATAACTTTACTTTCGATCGATCTGAAATTTTGATACGATGCAGTGTTAGGTGACACGAGCCTATGTACCAAATTTCAACTCGATGCCTTCACGGGAAGTAGGCTATTTTCGACTTTTGTTTTTCCGCGTGCCCGATCAAGACAGAGACGGCGGTGAAGTTAATATAAGGGATTTAATAAAACAAACCCGTAAAAACAAAGTTTTTGACTATAAATCCGTTATATACGAGACATAACTAAAAGTATTGATTATGTTCAAACGCGACAAACATTTACAGACTGAATCTGTCTTAACTTCCCTTTGCTTTATAACACCTGGGGGGCGGGTGGGAGAGGGGAAAGGTCTGGTCACCGATCGCTGGACCGAGCTCAGCGTGACACGTAAAATGTTAACAAAAGCACGCCGGGTACTTAAATGGGTCGCGTCAACACGCGAACTGAGATCTCACGTGAAAAAAACAACAATAACAAACCGCGAATTTGAATTACATACGTTATATAAGGATAAACTAAAAATGCATTAATTTAATTACGGTACGTTCGATCGATCTGAAATTTCGATACGATGCATTGTTAGGTGAGACGGGTCCATGTACCAAATTTCAGCTCGATCGAATCACGGGAAGTGGTGGGTCATTTGTTACTTTTCTTTTTCCGCCCGACGTACGAAGAGATGACGACAGACAAGATTTCGAAGTTAATATAAGGGATTTAATAACGTAATTCAGAACTTTCATTTATTTTATTTATTTTTATTTGATTCATTTATTATCACATTGAACAATTATATGCGGAACGTTCGAAAAGAGTTTTATTTTGGTGCAGTAATTTTTGGTGCGTACTATTGAACACATCAGCATTACATCCAAGCAGTGGCGTAGCTAGGGTCATCTGCGCCCGGGGACATGGCACAAAATCTGCGCCCCTTCTCGGGCCGACAAATTCTGGGGGCTCACTGAGCCCTCAAGAAAATTTTGAAATTTTACGGTTTATATTGTTCATTTTCGAAGCATCTGGTATTTTAATGAAATAGAAATACAGACTAATAATTCTCTATACGATTGTAAACAATTTATTTGAAATATATTAAGCAATATAATTTGCAATTGTCACGCAAGTAGTGTCTGTCAGTCCTGACGCTACTAATTTTATTAAGCAGGGAAAACCAAATTACTGCACCAATGCATCGAAAGGTGTGCATATTAAAGATGCGCTGAAATAAAATATTATTTGACGTCATTGTTTTCACTCATATTTTAATTTTGGAAAAGGGATCAATGTAAAAAGAGAATTTGATGATGGTTAATTTAAAAAATGTGCATTTTTTATTAAATAAATAGATTTCAGCTGAAAACTTCCGTCATTTTTTACGGGTGATACGCTTGTATATATATATATATATACTCTACTAATTAAACATGACTGGAATAGACATAGTCTACAAAAAAGTGATTCTCCTTGATTTGACTGTCGCAAACTCGTCAATCACGTTGTCAAAATTAATATTCTCAGTGTTTCTCTTTCAATGCTAAGGAGTATAGGATCACTCAGACGATCTTGTCCAATTGAACCACGTAAATAAGACCAAAGAAGCCTCATTTCATCTGAAGGACCGCTCTGAGCTTGCAATTGAAACGGCAATTGTTAGAAGTATTTGCAGTGAAATGTGCAGATTCGGAAATACGTCATCTCCATATGAAACAATAAAACCAAGAAGATCCAAAGGAGTTTCCGATAGGACTTCAGTCCGGGTAATGAGCAGTATTTTGCAGTCTCCGATTTCTGTGCACAATTCGTGATCATTGACGTCAGTATCGTAGAAATTTCCAAAATCTAAGCAATTTTGACGAAGTGTATCGACCTTTGTCTACGCGAGAACAGTTATGACGTCTAGCAAAAATCTAAATTTGGTGTTTAGGTTTCTTAGACACAAAAACCGTACTGATATCTCATGCCCGAGTCTATCAATTACGCTGTTCATAACACATGCAATTTCTTCTTCTGCAGAAGGTCCTGCACCTTTTGCTAATTTTTAGGCATCCTCCGATGTCGTCTAATCCTTCCGTCAACCTCGATTCCCCAAGTTGTGCATCTTGTTTTTCTATTGTCTACCGCAATTAGGCTCAAATTATCGCGAATGTTGACAAGTTCTTGCTCCAGCGGTTCAAAATTATATGCTGCTTCCTTGAAATTCATCGTAGAATCCTGCAACCGTTTATGGACACGATCAATTTACCCAAGTGTGATGTTCCAGAAATGTAACAAAAATAGGATGTTGAAGTTTAATATACCCGCCAGCAAAGTTTCTGCATCACTTCTGGTGTCCGCCGTCATAGTTGCATCTTCTGATAATTTTTCCATCAGCCCTACTAGGTCATCTAGTCCTTCATAAATGGCTTTAACAGCTTATGATCGTGCACTCCAGTGTGTTTCAGATCCCCTCTTCATTGTGATTTGCACGAGTCTTTTTAATTCCTCCAACGAGTTGTTAACCGAGAGAAAAACAAATATATACTTTCAACTGTTCCAAAAAACTTGATAACAACTGGATCCTGTTTAGCTGAGTGTACTCCTGGTAAGTTTAAGCTGTGGTTGATTCAGTTGACGAACAATGCTCTGTGATTTCTGGCACATATTCGCTGTTGAAGGCCTGATATATGCCCAGTCATTACATCAGCATTGTCTGATTTGTCATACAATTGTGACCGACAGTCGGCTAGCGGTTTGTTAGCAGATTCCAGTTTCTCTACCACAATTCTTTCAAGGCTTGCTGCGTCTTTGGAATGTATCTGATAAAACCAAAAAATGATATTTTGATGGTTACATTTTTAGTTTGAAAATCCACATCAACAAATCTGATGACTTGAGAGAACTATTCCCGGTGTCCTATATCGGGTGTTGAGTCAATTACCGTAGTACGTGTTTTTCCCCCCTGATTTTACTCAACAGCTGATTCCTTACAATCGATGTAAGTAGGTGGATAAATTCATTTTAACTTCCGATGATTAATGAGATACTGATCCTGGATTTTCTCGGGAATTTTGTTCGTGTTTTTCTATCAGTTGATCATACTGATACTCACCACTATACATCAACTTTATTAACTATGAGAAGGCTTTCGATAGTGTTGACAGGCCAACCCTGTGGAAGTTACTAAGACACTACAGGATACCACAAAAACTGACTGACATAATTAAGGCTTCATACGAAGGACTTACATGTAGAATTGTTCATGGCCATCAAACAACAGCAGCTTTTGGGTACAGACCGGAGTCAGACAGGGGTGTCTGCTTTCACCATTCTTATTTCTGCTAACAATCGACTGCATAATGAAAATGTCTAAAGAGCAGAAGAGAAATGGTATCCAGTGGACACTTTGGAAACAACTTGATAACCTGGACTTTGCGGATGATCTGGAATTAATATCGCACTCACGGCAACAGATGCAGGAAAAAACCAACTATGTATCACAATTCTCTGCTTGCCTTGGCCTGAACATCCATAAAGGAAAAAGCAAAGTCCTTAAAATAAATACATCAAGCAACACTCCAATAACACTGGAAGGAAAAAATCTCGAGGAGGTGGATAGCTTCACATACCTTGGAAGCATCATTGACACACAAGGAGGGACAGAAGCCGATGTAAGAATGAGAATTTTCAAAACAAGAACAGCATTTAAACAGCTAAAAAAAAGTTTGGAACTGTATCAACTTAACTCTCCATACCAAGGTCAGGATATTTAACACCACAATAAAGCCTGTCTTGTTGTATGGAGCAGAAACATGGCGAATAACAGCATCCATTTTAAAAACGCTTCAAGCTTTTATACACACGTCTCCAAACAATTCTCCGAATCCGCTGGCCCAATGTCGTCACCAACGAAGACCTCTGGCAATGCACACAACAAGAGCCAGTGGAAGAGCTAATACGCCAGTGCAGATTGGAGATGGATTGGCCACACTCTCAGAAAACCTTCATCCAGCATTGTGAGACAAGCCCTCACATGGAACCCCCAAGGCAAGAGAAAAAGAGGTCGTCCCAAAATGACCTGGAGAAGGGAACTGGAGGCAGACACCAAAATGAGCGGGCACAGCTGGGGGCAGATAGAAAGATTGGCGCAGGACCGGGATGCCTTGAGAACCTTTGTTCATGGCCTTTGCCCCAGATGGGACGAAGGGCGATGATGGGGACGATCATACTGAGCAACGAGTTTGATCACAGAGAGAAATTTTCCAACATTTTTAATCCTCGTCCTTATGCAGATGTTCCTCCTGGCCACGCAGTGCCGAATTTTGTGAAACTAGAAACTTAATACAGGTCATTATTCTTTTCAGAATATCGCGCCAACGTTGTTTTTTCCTTTGAATTTAAGGTTGGATCTGTGGAAGTATCATTTGTTTACTAGTAGAATGGCACCCCTTAATGCCCAATGGGGGCGCCAAAATCGTGCTTACCAACTGTTTTATAACGAAGATATTTGTTGATCTCCAAAATTCAATCTTGCAAACGTATTTAGGATACATTAGTTAACATCAAAATAAAATTAAATAATTAGTTTTAATACTCATTTTGGCGCCCCCTAACGTGGCGCCCGGGGACATATGCCCCCCCTGCCCCCCCTCGCTACGCCACTGCATCCAAGAAGCATTACATCCATTACGGGAATTATGTATGTTGATTGCAAGATTTTATGTGGAACGTTCGAAAAAGTTATTTTTTGATCAGTAATTTGGTATGCTGCTTTCTAAAATTAGTAGTGTCACGGACAGGACAGACGGGACGTGACATAAATTTCAAATTATGTATGGTGATTAGGATGAAAATTAAAAATATCTGTATAAACTCATCAAGGGATTTTTGTTAAAATTTTAGATCAACAGATTTTATTCCATGAAATACAATAATGTTTTTTACTTGATAGTAATTAAATGGTCACTTTGTGTCCAGTGGATAGGAAATGCGTTTAAAGATTACCTAGTGGAGCTGACCCTTAACGTCCTTAATTTTTATTTGCCGCTTTAGAACGCCTTACCAAGGGACGTAACAAAGAAAGACATTTTACAAGGGAAAAGTAAAAAGATGTTAATATGGTTGTCTAACTTGAACACTCACATGGCTTATTTGAAAGAAAAATAAACAACATTTCTATTTGGAGGAGATGACTAAAACTTTATTCGTTTTTAATTTTAACATCTTTTCGTTAAAATTAAACAAAGTAACATTGATAAACAAAATATCTCCATTATTTTAATCTCTGAAAGAAAAATTGAAATAAGTTTTACAAGTGGGACAGTGATAGATTGGAAAACTCTTTTGAAACAGATAACACAAAAAATTCAGACATTCGCCCGCAACTTTTGGCACTGATGTCAAAGAAAACAGTCTAGTTCTTACTAGACGTGTCAATGAGAGAACCAGCAACTCCCATAATCAGAAGAGTTGTCATCCATGACTTGTACTCAACGTGGTCAAACAAAAAATAAATGGGGTTGGGGGATTTGGGGGGGCGGATTGGGGGGATTTGTCGTTAATTGGTAAACATCTCAAATAAAACAAGGCATGGAGTTCGGTGGAAAAAAAAGAAACAATACGTTTCAACATTTCATTTTAATTCTAACTAAGTGTTATTTCTATTTAAATGCGAATACAGTTTGAATAATTTATTTGTTAAATTAATAGACACTCAAACTGAAGATTAGTTTCATTTATCTTATCTAAATACATCACTCACATCGACTTGTGAGTGGTCCTCACATCCCCTTGTGAGTGGTCCTCACATCCCCTTGTGAGTGGTCCTCACATCCCCTTGTGAGTGGTCCTCACATCGACTTGTGAGTGGTCCTCACATCGACTTGTGAGTGGTCCTCACATCCCCTTGTGAGTGGTCCTCACATCCCCTTGTGAGTGGTCCTAGCATCCCCTTGTGAGTGGTCCTCACATCCCCATGTGAGTGGTCCTCACATCCCCTTGTGAGTGGTCCTCACATCCCCTTGTGAGTGGTCCTCACATCGACTTGTGAGTGGTCCTCACATCGACTTGTGAGTGGTCCTCACATCCCCTTGTGAGTGGTCCTAGCATCCCCTTGTGAGTGGTCCTCACATCCCCATGTGAGTGATCCTAACATTCACATCTGACTTGTTATCACATCCCCATGTGAGTGGTCCTCACATCCCAATGTGAGTGGTCCTCACATCCCCATGTGAGTGGTCCTCACATCCCAGTGTGAGTGGTCCTCACATCCCAGTGTGCGTGATCCTAACATTCACATCTGACTTGTTATCACATCCCCATGTGAGTGGTCCTCACATCCCAGTGTGAGTGGTCCTCACATCCCCATGTGAGTGGTCCTCACATCCCCATGTGAGTGATCCTAACATTCACATCTGACTTGTTATCACATCCCGATGTGAGTGGTCCTCACATCCCCATGTGAGTGGTCCTCACATCCCCATGTGAGTGGTCCTCACATCCCAGTGTGAGTGGTCCTCACATCCCCATGTGAGTGGTCCTCACATCCCCATGTGAGTGATCCTAACATTCACATCTGACTTGTTATCACATCCCTATGTGAGTGATTCTAACATTCACATCTGACTAGTTATCACATCCCCATGTGAGTGATCCTAACATTCACATCTGACTTGTTATCACATCCCTATGTGAGTGATTCTAACATTCACATCTGACTAGTTATCACATCCCCATGTGAGTGATCCTAACATTCACATCTGACTTGTTATCACATCCCTATGTGAGTGATTCTAACATTCACATCTGACTTGTTATCACATCCCCATGTGAGTGATCCTAACATTCACATCTGACTTGTTATCACATCCCTATGTGAGTGATCCTAACATTCACATCTGACTTGTTATCACATCCCCATGTGAGTGGTCCTCACATCCCAGTGTGAGTGGTCCTCACATCCCCATGTGAGTGGTCCTCACATCCCAGTGTGAGTGGTCCTCACATCCCAGTGTGCGTGATCCTAACATTCACATCTGACTTGTTATCACATCCCCATGTGAGTGGTCCTCACATCCCAGTGTGAGTGGTCCTCACATCCCCATGTGAGTGGTCCTCACATCCCCATGTGAGTGATCCTAACATTCACATCTGACTTGTTATCACATCCCGATGTGAGTGGTCCTCACATCCCCATGTGAGTGGTCCTCACATCCCCATGTGAGTGGTCTCACATCCCAGTGTGAGTGGTCCTCACATCCCCATGTGAGTGGTCCTCACATCCCCATGTGAGTGATCCTAACATTCACATCTGACTTGTTATCACATCCCTATGTGAGTGATTCTAACATTCACATCTGACTAGTTATCACATCCCCATGTGAGTGATCCTAACATTCACATCTGACTTGTTATCACATCCCTATGTGAGTGATCCTAACATTCACATCTGACTTGTTATCACATCCCCATGTGAGTGATCCTAACATTCACATCTGACTTGTTATCACATCCCCATGTGAGTGATCCTAACATTCACATCTGACTTGTTATCACATCCCCATGTGAGTGGTCCTCACATCCCCATGTGAGTGGTCCTCACATCCCCATGTGAGTGGTCCTCACATCCCAGTGTGAGTGGTCCTCACATCCCCCATGTGAGTGGTCCTCACATCCCCATGTGAGTGATCCTAACATTCACATCTGACTTGTTATCACATCCCTATGTGAGTGATTCTAACATTCACATCTGACTAGTTATCACATCCCCATGTGAGTGATCCTAACATTCACATCTGACTTGTTATCACATCCCTATGTGAGTGATTCTAACATTCACATCTGACTTGTTATCACATCCCCATGTGAGTGATCCTAACATTCACATCTGACTTGTTATCACATCCCTATGTGAGTGATCCTAACATTCACATCTGACTTGTTATCACATCCCTATGTGAGTGATCCTAACATTCACATCTGACTTGTTATCACATCCCCATGTGAGTGATCCTAACATTCACATCTGACTTGTTATCACATCCCCATGTGAGTGATCCTAACATTCACATCTGACTTGTTATCACATCCCCATGTGAGTGATCCTAACATTCACATCTGACTTGTTATCACATCCCTATGTGAGTGATCCTAACATTCACATCTGACTTGTTATCACATCCCCATGTGAGTGATCCTAACATTCACACCTGACTTGTTATCACATCCCCATGTGAGTGATCCTAACATTCACATCTGACTTGTTATCACATCCCTATGTGAGTGATCCTAACATTCACATCTGACTTGTTATCACATCCCTTATGTGAGTGATCCTAACATTCACATCTGACTTGTTATCACATCCCTATGTGAGTGTTCCTAACATTCACATCTGACTAGTTATCACATCCCTATGTGAGTGATCCTAACATTCACATCTGACTTGTTATCACATCCCTATGTGAGTGATCCTAACATTCACATCTGACTTGTTATCACATCCCCATGTGAGTGATCCTAACATTCACATCTGACTTGTTATCACATCCCCATGTGAGTGATCCTAACATTCACATCTGACTTGTTATCACATCCCCATGTGAGTGATCCTCACATCCCAGTGTGAGTGATCCTCACATCCCAGTGTGAGTGGTCCTCACATCCCAGTGTGAGTGGTCCTCACATCCCAGTGTGAGTGGTCCTCACATCCCCATATGAGTGGTCCTCACATCCCCATTTAAGTGGTCCTCACATCCCCATGTGAGTGATCCTAACATTCACATCTGACTTGTTATGACATCCACGTGTGAGTGGTCCTCACATCAGGGCCGGCTTTAGGCATAGGCAAACTGGGCGGCCGCCTAGGGCCTCCGATTAGTGGGGGCCTCGCACAGGACTCATATGGAAAAAAAATATATTTAAAGAGCGAACTACGAGTCTACGACAACCTTTACCCGCTGATTATTTTTAAACAGTGCACGTTTTGCATTGTAATATTTTCAAATTTAAATTTAAATTCATCTGTCCAGACACATTTTCAGAAGATTGACAAACGTGTAACCTAAATTAGGGATTCATGGCTGTCGACGACAGCACTGGTTTAGGTCTCGCGGAATCATGCTTGAAAAAGCTTGAAGATATGAATTTATGTTTCCAGAACTGCAGAGGGCAACGATATGATAATAGAGCGAATACCAAAGACTGCAATCGTGGTGTACAAAAACGTCTACTTGAACTCAATCCGAAATCATTTTAGGTGGATGTCACAGTTTCAATCTAGTTCTTGGAGAATGGGCGAAATCTTCAGTGGTTGCAGCGACACTCTTTGGAGTTTTGCATCAAATTTATGTTCCGTTTGGTGCTTCAACACAGCGATGGAAGATCTTGAAAACTCATACAAAAAATCTGAGAGTAAAGCCAATTTCCGATACACGCTGGGAATGCAGGCCCGATACTGTTAAAGCTGTTCGTTATCAAACAGCAGCAGTGTACGATGCATTGGTGGAAGTGTCAAAGATCCAAAAGCAAGGACCGAACTTTAGTCATCTGGTACGATTTATTGTTTCAAATGAATATGATCAGCAAATTGATGCAATCGAAAGACAATCAATTTTTACATTGCACTGGAATGTATAAAAAGTGCAACCGCTTTCATAAAAAAATCAAAGAAAATGGATTTGTATCTGCTCAAATTTCGGCCAGAGAATTGGCCCAAGAATTAGAGTTGGAACAGATGAAATCATATTTCCAGCTGCCACACGCTTGAGAAGACAGAAAGTGCACAAACAGTTCGCCTATGAAAAGCATAGGGCATAGATGAATCATTGACAGATTCAAAGGAAAAATATCGAGTGGAATTTTTAAATGTTTTGTTAGATCTAGCAGTTATGTCATTGACTGCACGTTTTGAACAAATGGAACGTCACTTTGGTCTTTTTGGTTTTCTGCACAACTCAAAAAAAATTGCAGAATTCGACCAAAATGATTTGATGAAATGTTGCATGGATTTGAATATTGATCTCACCGATGCATCTGGTTCAGATATTGATCCGCAGGATTTATGCAGGGAATTGCAAATATTTTTCAACGTTATTCCAGATACAGATTCGTCTTCTCTTGATTCTTTACGTTTTAATTATGATCATGGTTTGAATACTGCTGTTCCAAATGTCGCTATAGCCCGTCGTATAGCATTGACAATTCCGATTACTGTTGCATCGGGGAAAGAAGTTTTTCCAAGTTGAAATTACTAAAACAAAAAGACTATTTGAGAACGACTATGACGCAAGAACACCTGAACAGTCTGGTAATGATATATATCAGCAGTCCGGTAATGATATCTATCAAAAGTCTGGTAATGATATCTATCGAACAGTCTGGTAATGATATCTATCTAACAGTCTGGTAATGATATCCATCAGCAGTCTGGTAATGATATCTATCAGCAGTCTGGTAATGATATCTATCAAAAGTCTGGTAATGATATCTATCGAACAGTCTGCTAATGATATCTATCAGCAGTCTGGTAATGATATCTATCAACAGTTTGGTAATGATATCTACAACAGTCTGGTAATGATATCTATCAACAGTCTGGTAATGATATCTATCAACAGTCTGGTAATGATATCTATCAGCAGTCTGGTAGTGATATCTATTACCAGTCTGGTAATGATATCTATCGAACGAGATATCGTCCAGTCTCTGGATTATTCACAATTTATTGCAGACTTTGCTGCCATTAAAGCACAAAAAGTTGATTTTTGTTGAAGGTTTACGACATCTGCCCGACCATGGCTGTAAAAATTTAGTTATTTGTTCATTTAGACATAAATACAGGTCGTTTTTAATTAATTGTGTAATTTTATTCTTTTCGTATTTATTTTTTATTATTCTATTACATTTAGGGCCACCAAATTCACTTCGCCTAGGGCCTCAAATTCCCTAAAGCCTGCCCTGCTCACATCCCCATGTGAGTGGTCCTCACATCCCCATGTGATTGGTCCTCACATCCCCATGTGATTGGTCCTCACATCCCCATGTGAGTGGTCCTCACATCCCCATGTGAGTGATCCTAACATTCACATCTGACTTGTAATCACATCCCTATGTAAGTGGTCCTCACATCCCGATGTTAGTGGTCCTAACATTCACATCTGACTTGTTATCACATCCCCATGTGAGTGGTCCTCACATCCCCATGTGAGTGGTCCTCACATCCCCATGTGAGTGGTCCTAACATTCACATCTGACTTGTTATCACATCCCCATGTGAGTGGTCCTCACATCCCCATGTGAGTGGTCCTCACATCCCCATGTGAGTGGTCCTCACATCCCCATGTGAGTGGTCCTCACATCCCCATGTGAGTGGTCCTCACATCCCCATGTGAGTGGTCCTAACATTCACATCTGACTTGTTATCACATCCCCATGTGAGTGGTCCTCACATCCCCATGTGAGTGGTCCTCATATCCCCATGTGAGTGATCCTAACATTCACATCTGACTTGTTATCACATCCCTATGTAAGTGGTCCTAGCATCCCCTTGTGAGTGGTCCTCACATCCCCATGTGAGTGATCCTAACATTCACATCTGACTTGTTATCACATCCCTATGTAAGTGGTCCTAGCATCCCCATGTGAGTGGTCCTCACATCCCCATGTGAGTGGTCCTCACATCCCCGTGTGAGTGGTTCTCACATCCCCGTGTGAATGGTCCTAACATCCCCTTGTGAGTGGTCCTAACGTCCCCTTGTGAGTGGTCCTCACATGCCCGTGTGAATGGTCCTAACATCCCCATGTGAGCGGTCCTCACCTCCCCATGTGAGCGGTCCTCACCTCCCCATGTGAGCGGTCCTCAACTCCCCATGTGAGCGGTCTTCACACCCCTTGTGAGTGGTCCTCACCTCCCCATGTGAGCGGTCCTCACATCCCCATGTAAATGGTCCTCACATCCCCATGTGAGCGGTCCTCACATCCCTATGTGAGCGGTCCTCACATCCCTATGTGAGCGGTCCTCACATCCCCATGTGAGCGGTCCTCTCCTCCCCATGTGAGCGGTCCTCACCTCCCCATGTGAGCGGTCCTCACCTCCCCATGTGAGCGGTCCTCACATCCCCTTGTGAGTGGTCCTCACATCCCCGTGTGAGTGGTCCTCACATTTCCATCTGAGTTGCAATTACATTCTAATTTAAGTGGTCCTTAATCCTTATGTGAGTGGTCCAATTCAATTGCCTATTATAAATGATAACAATGTGCGTGGTCCTCACATCCCCATGTGAGCGGTCCTCACCTCCCCATGTGCGTGGCGCATTTATTTGAGTCCTACAAAACAACACAGAGATTTTTTTATACTTTAAACAGAATCCTTCACAATAAAATAAAATTTACAAATTTAGTAATTGACCATGGCGTTCTTAAATTAAAATCCTTTATATCGTGCTTTTTGCGAAAGGTTTGTGCGTGTGTCTGTGTGTGTGCGTGCGTGTGTGTGTGTGCATGCTTGTGTGTGTTTGTGCACGCGTGTGCGTGTGTGTGCCTGTGTGCGTGCGTGTGAGGATCGTTGTTGGTGACTTTAGGAAAGGTTTTAAAAAATCACTTGTTTATTTGTTAAAACGTAATTTCGCTTTTATGTGTGTGAAATTATTTTTCAGCAAATGTCAAATATATTGTTATTAAATTATTCTGATTCACGAGTAGATTTTGTCTTCATGTGTTCATTTTACCGTCTGGACCCTGGTCAATAGATACGGTCATAGGGGCTGTCCATAAAGTACGTCACGCTATTATTGACCATTTTTAACTCCCCCCTCCCCCTGTCCCAAATTGTCACAAATCTTGGAAACCCGCCCACCCCCCCTAAAGTACGTCACACTTTCGAACAAAATTGTTGTTTTTTATTAACAAAATAATTAAAATTTAATATAAAACACCGTGACGTCACACATGGCCAGACCCCCCCTCCCCCTGTCACAAACTGTCACACTTTCTTACATTCCCTCCGCCCCCCTCTGGAGCGTGAGTACTTTATGGACGGCCCTTTAGGCTTAAAAAGAGGGGTGTTTATCTGCTGCCAAATGAGAGAATATCTGTTAGTTAATTTGAAGCTGTAGGAGATAGATTTCAAAAAGAAAAACAAACAATTCTTTTTTAAACATTTCTTTGAAGATCGATTTCCGGCACAGCAGCATTAAAATATAACTAAGGCCAATACTTGCTCGCCCTGGAACGGGGATTGAAATGTGTGTGGGGGGTGGTGTGTGGGGAAAGTTGGACAAGTCACGTGCGCACGTGCTGGAAGGTGGTAGGGAGATCATTGGGTGAAGGACTGGGGTGAGATAAAAATGGCCGAGAGGGAAAGGGGGATGGGGATCTGTTAATCTCCATTAGCTGGACACATTCTCTTTATATGGCAAGTGAGACTCGAGTTTATCTCGTTGAGGAAACCGTTGAAGGCGTTGTAGATCTTCTTTTTTTTCAGTAGCTAGTCTAGTAGATGTTTGTTTTTTGTCAGTAGCTAGTCTAGCTATAGAAGTTTGTTTTTGTCATTAGCTAGCCTAGCTATAGATGGGTTTTTTTTTCAGTAGCTAGTCTAGTTATAGATGTTTGTTTTTGTCAAAAGCTAGTCTAGTGGATGTTTGTTTTTACTTTCTGCTGAACATATGTTCGTTATATTCCTTCTCGTTTTTCTTTCAGTCCATACAGCCATGAACAATCTTACCATTGCTTTACCAAACCCGCAATCAATAAATCTATTTACTTCGTGAGGTCACCTAATACCAATATTTAACTATCTATATTTCAAGCTCCATCTATACACCCATTACCTATCCTTGAATTAAACCATCCATGCATCCATTAAATGATGCATTCTTTCAACCATCCATGCATCCATTAAATGATGCATTCTTTCAAACATCCATGCATCCATTAAACGGTCCTTTCATTCAACCATCCATCTATCGATATTAGCATCCTTTAACCAACTAATTTGATATTAATTCTTCAGATCCTATAGAGCAGTGATTCTCAAAGTGGTGGTCCGCGGACCGGTGCCGGTCCGTGGGCCATTCGCTGCCGGTCCGCAAAAGTTTTCAAGAAAGGACATAAAAATATAATTATAATCCTCCATTTGCAACCATTAATACTTGTTCTATATAATGTGTCAATTTTTTGGCAATAAGCACATAACATGAAATAAAATAAACTAAATTACATTTAGTTAACTTGTCAGTATAGGGAAAATAGTTCCCCCGTCCCTGGTGCAGTGGGAAAATTCCTGCCGGTCCGCAATACCAAAAAGTTTGAGAAACACTGCTATAGAGCACATGCGTGGAAAGAGTTCACATGTGGTCGAGAGAGAACGGGGGTTGCAGAGACAGTTTTCACGCTTTGCCCCCGGCCCTTATTCATCTCGGAATGCTCGTGTGCATGGCTGTCAATGATCAATAGATAAAAGAAAAACTTTCTATAGTTTTAAAAGATATTTTATTTGATGCTGTTGTTGTGACGCGCATGACATTACGCATCTAAGCTTTAGTGGCACAGGTTTAATCGTTTGGACAAATGCCTTCATCGCTAGTGTCTCTTGTGACTCACGGGCCAATGAGTGGCTGGGGAAAGGAAACGGTTGGGGGGCTATTAAGGAGGGGGCATGGGGTCATGTGAATTTTGGTCAATGCTTAGTGTGAGGATGTGGCACGTACCTGAATTTAGACCAACGCCATTTTACACTTGATCGGAGAGAATAAAATGAACCCAAAAACAAAAAAACAAAAAACTTTTTTAAAAAGATGAGGCCCAGCTGCAGTGAGGAATGTAGAATCTCGCATGAAAAAAAGCAGAAAATATTTTTAGTCCCAAACTAAGTAGTCAAACTCAGAACTCTAAGTTTTATTGATATTTATTGTGATCGATTGTGGGATTTAATGTGAGATATAAAATTTGATCAACTAACACAAAAGTTCTGAGTCCCCCTGTGTGACTACTAAGTTTGTGACAAAAAAATTATTTATGCACATCCATGGGTGACGTCAACGCGTGAACTCAACTGGCACGTGGAAGAAAAACAATAACAAACTGTGAAATTGAATTAAATATGTGATATAGAGATAAACTAAAAATGCATTAATTTAATTATGTTACATTCGATCGATCTGAAACTTTACTAGCATAATCCTCCCCACAAGCCAAACCTACTGTGAAAACTTCAGAACTCCTAGCAAGTCAGAAAACGTGTTTACGAGCGTTTTGAAAAAGTTGAAATCCTGACGACACATACAGATCCGCCTACGCGCACGAGTTAATAGGATAGGGGCCTCAAAAAGAAGATTTTTCCTAAAATAGTTTAGTTTACATTTTACATGAAGATGGTGATAGGACCTATAAAATTCTGTCATTTATATTGATACAAATTAGTAATATTTTATACCACGTAGTTAAAAATTCTTTTTTTTTAAAAATAACACTAGTAAACAAAATATTTTTTTTTAAATATGAGCACTATGCCTGTCAAAAGCCATCCTATGATGAAGGAAACTCTCTCCTAGGCACCACCAAGCCTTAGGCCTTGTCGTAGAAAAAGAGAATACATCTTACCGATGGTTTTTAAAAGAATAGATGTTTGAATAAAGTAAGCAATAGTTCATGAAAAAAATATATAATTATTCACTAAGGCTTTAACGCCATAAAAAACCTTCATTAGGGATTTTCATGGTGGTCTTAACTCACTCTAAGGAACCGGTCCTTTTGTGACCTTGAGATCAGGCAGACGGCTATTGTTAGTTCACAAATTGTGGTTAGTTAATCACTTACCAGATGGGCGTAACAAGAATGATAGTGGGAGGGTTTTCCCGCCTGATAGGTGTGGCGCAAGACTTGTGTCTCATATCTCGTTTGGGAATATTTAAATGGGGGCCCGCGTCAAAATCTCATCTCATTTTCTCGCGGGACTTTAATTCCTGGCCTAGTAGTGACAGTTGACTTGCTGCGGTCTATATTTGCGTTCGTTGGCGCTGATCATTTTATAGCTTGCTGAATTTCTCTCTGCATCGTGATCAAATTTCTGTATTAAATCATCATTCAAGATAAGAATAAGGATTTGGCTTTTTAGATAGTTCTACAAATACACAACTGACTTGAGTAAATTAAAACAAGAAATGCTAAGCTTTAATTTTTTTAAGATATACAAGTTAATTCTTTTGGGGTAAAAGCCTGTTTAATGCGTACAAATAAACAAAAATAGCACAGATAAAATCTACCCGGTCTACAAGAAACTA